>CM026892.1:28026510-28053883 GCA_015227895.2 Colaptes auratus
TCAGGTCAGTCCTTGCTGCTCCGCCTCCCGCCGAGGCTCAACCTGTGATTTGCTCTGCGTCACAGGGGCCTGGCTGGGCTGCAGAGGCGCTGCCAGGAGGCGCTGGTTTCCTTCCTCTGCGCACCCAGCTATATTTAGCTGCCTGGCAGGCACGGGGGCCTGACATTCCTCATCTGCCTGATTCAGACAAGCTGCCACTGTCTCCATGAGCAGCAGAGGGTTTGGTCCGGCGGATGGGGAGAGAGTCCCTGACCTGCTGCCGCGAGTTTGGCTGACTGGGTTGCAGAGAGAAGGCACTCCGGGCTTGGCTCTGCTGGGTGAAGCTGCACTTCCCTCTTCCCTCCACACTGCTCTGCTGCAGGGCAAAGCAGGGTAGGGTATGGAAGGGACCCCTTGAGACCCCCACCCAAGCCCCCTGCTCCAGCAGGGCTCCCACAGCAGCTTGCCCCAGCACAATGCCCGGGGGGTTGGAAGCTCTCCAAACCAGGAGGCTCCAAAACCTCTCTGGGCAGCCTGCTCCTGGCAGGATGAGGAAGCCTCCTCCAGACAGAGGGGAGCTCCCTTCCAAGCCAAGCCAAGCCAGGCAGGGCCAGCCGCCCGCCAGGCCAAGCCAGGCCAAGCCTCGCCTCTCTGGGGTTCTGTGGCTTGTGGCTGTGACCCTTCCCTCCACTCAGAAGCACTGTTCATGGATCAGGATTGTTTCCTTCCTGTTGCTGCCACGGAAGGAGAGCAAGCAGGGAAAAGCCTCCTCCCCCCAGACTCAGTCTCTCCTCTTCCAGCTCAAAGTCATCTCCGTGGCCTCCCTCGGCCCTGCTCCTGCCTCCCTGTGCTGGGGAACACCACCACAAGCAGCAAGTTCCTGCTTCAGCGAGTGCACCGCTGCCGGAGGCAGCCACACAGCACCTCGTGGCTCCAGAACGCAGGCAGCTGCTCCACAACTGGAAGCCCCATCCATCAATCAATCAATCAATCCATCAGCTGATTGCTAATTACCTCTGGCCTTCCACCTCCCCACGCCTGTAGGCAGAGCAGGCAGCCGGGGACTGCCCCGCCGCTGCCCGCTGCGGGCTTGGTGCACCTCCTTCCCCTTGCAAACTGCTCCCTCCTCCTCCTCGGTAGCTCTGGGGGAGGTGAGCGTGGCCCCGGGCTCTGCCTGCCGGCAGCTGGCCCTTTGGGTCCCCTCCAGAGCAGAGAGCAGCAGCCAGAGCCTCGGCGCTGGAGGAGCCTGCTGCTGTTCCAGGAACCAGCAGCAGTAATTTGTGGCCTTCTGAGCAGGATCTAATTACTCTGAGCAGCTCTTCCCTCACCCAGAGTGACTGCTGGGGCTGCTACCTCGCTCTAAGCACCTGCCTGGCAGTGCAGCCGGCACGGACCTGCAGCCCTGCAGCCTGCTGCGGCTTGGCTGAACCTCAGAAGGTTCAGAAGGCTCTGAGCAGGGCCAGGTGCTAGGATGGGAGAGCAGAGAGCTGTTTGGGTTGGAAAAGACTTCGAGGATCACCCAGGCCAACATCAACCCAACCCCACCATGGCCACCAAACCATGGCCCCAGGTGCCACAGCCACAGGGTTCTGGAGTCCCTCCAGGCATGGGCACTCCACCAGCTCCCTGGGCAGCCTGGGCCAGTCCCTGACCACTCCTGCAGCACAGAAACTGTTCCTCATCTCCAACCTAAGCCTCCCCTGGCACAGCTTCAGGCCAGTTCCTCTCCTTCTGTCACCTGGGACTAGGGAGAAGTGAGCTTGGGCTAGATGACCTTTGGAGGTCCCTTCCAACCCAAACTAGTCTATGATTCTAAGAGCCCAGCGCCCCCCTGGCTGCAGCCTCCTCCCAGGGAGCTGCAGAGAGCAAGGAGGTCTCCCTCAGCCTCCTCTGCTCCAGGCTGCACACCCCCAGCCCCCTCAGCTGCCCCTCCCCAGCCCTGCTCTCCAGCCCCTTCCCCAGCTTGCCTGCCCCACGTTCTGGCAGAGCCAGCTGCCCACCCCCTGCCAGCCCCAGCTCCTCCACCACCCAGCTCCAGGAGCTGTGGCATTAAGCCCTTCCTCACTCCCCAAGCCACATATTTGGGGTTGCCATGGCAACTGTCAGCTCCAGCCTTCCCAGGGGAGAAAATCTCTGTGTGTCCTACCTGGCTAATGGTTGTTTGTTGTGCAGGAATTGCAGGGTACCTTCATTTCCCCACAGCCCAGGAGCTGCTCTGGAGGGCTGCTGTGTGATGTGACACCATCTGACGTGAGCCAGGTCCCCCCACGCCCCCCCAGCTGCCTGCACTCCGTGGGCTGTGGGTAACCCTGCTGCCAAACACACCTCCCCCAGCCTGCTCCTGGGCCGGGCCCAAGGGAGACCTCACAGCACTGAGAGAGGGGGAGGAAGGTGGAGCAGGAGCTGGGCCTTGGAATTTCAGAGTGGTTGGCTGGCAAGAGAGAAAACTGAAACCAATCCTAACCCCAAAGGTTCCTGGGTGGGAGAATCAGCTGGTGGAAGGTGACCGCAGGGCAGCTCTCCCCTGCCTCGAGGCATGCCTTCAGCTCTGGGGCCCTTGCTCCGGGCAGGACATGGAGGGGATGGGGCAGGGCCAGAGCTGAAGCAAGCCAGCACCTCAGCTTTGGGCCCCTGGCTCCAGCAAGGACATTGAGAGGCTGGAGCAGGTCCTGGGAAAGGCAACAGAGCTGAGGAAGGGTCTGGAGAGCAGGGCTGGGGAAGGGCAGCTGAGGGGGCTGGGGGTGTGCAGCCTGGAGCAGAGGAGGCTGAGGAAGACCTCCTTGCTCTCTGCAGCTCCCTGGGAGGAGGCTGCAGCCAGGGGGGGTTGGGCTCTGCTCCCCAGTCTCAGGTGATAGAGAGGAGAAGGCTGAAGCTGTGCCAGGGGGGCTTAGGTTGGAGAGGAGGAACAATTTCTGTGCTGCAGCAGTGGCCAGGGACTGGCCCAGGCTGCCCAAGGGGGTGGTGGAGTCCCCACGCCTGGAGGTGCTCCTGAAACCCATGGCCATGGCAGCTGGGGCCAGGGTTGGATCTCCTGTTGGGTTCCTGCTGGACTGGAGGATCCCAGAGGGCTTCCCCAACCCCTTCCATGACTCTAACTTTCCCTCATCTCTTCTCACTCTGGGATGAGCACAGCTCCCAGGCAGGAGCAGACTCTGAGGAGCCACCAGCACTTGCTCAGAGGCAGGAGCACAACTTTCTCCACTTGGCAAAAGCCCTGAGCAGAACTCAAGAGCTGGAAGTGATGTATGTATGCAAATCCCTGGAGCATCCCTGGGGAGGCTGTTGACAGCTGCTAGCAGCTTGCAGACACCCCCAGAAGTGCATGATTGGATTCCCAGCAATTACCAAATGCAAGTGATCCCAGCCAGGAGGCAGGGAGGCCTCTGCAAGCCAGCAGAGCACAGCAGCAGCTCCTCCTGGGCCAGCTCTGCGCGGGCAGCACAGGAGAGGAGGTCCCCAGGGAGCAGTCCATCAGCACAGCTGCCTCTGCATGGGGGGAGAGTGCAGCCAGCAGCTCCACACCTGAGGGGCTCCACACAATGGCTTAGACTGGAAGGGACTATAGGTCACCTCCTCCAACCTCCCTGCCATGGCCATGGACTCCTCTCAACCAGCCCAGGTTGCTCAAGGCTCATCCAGCCTGGCCCTGAACACCTCCAGGGAGGGTGAGACCAGGACTTGTTTTCACCTGGGCACAGCTGGCACAGAGGCTGTGGATGCCCCTTCTCTGGAGCTGGGCCAGGCTCTCCCCACCCTCAGCCTCAAACCTTTCTCCCTTCTCTCCACTCTGAGTCTCCCTCTTGGAGATCCTCCTTGTGCTGCCCAGGCTGCCCAGAGAGCTGGGAGCTGCCCCCTGGCTGGCAGCAGGGCAGGGCAGGCTGGTTGGGGCTGTGGGCAGCCTGCCCTGCTTGGGCTGTCCCTGCTGGCTGCAGGGGGCTGCACTGGAGGAGCTCTGAGGGTCCCTGCCCACCAAGCCAGTCTGGGATTCCCCAGTTCCAGGCCTGCATGCTCCTTGCTCAGCTCAGACATCACAGCTGTGAGCACCAGAGATCAGAGGGAGCCTCAGCAGCACACTTTGGGCTGTGACAGGCAGCAGATATTGAAGTCCCTTGTCCCCAGCCCTGCCTTGGCTGCCTGGGGGCTGCAGCAGCAGCAGCCACCAGTGCCCCCGGCGCTGCCTTGGGCTGCAGCACAACAAAGCCGGGGGGCCGTGCCGCTGCGGTGCTCTGTGCGACACGGAGCCGATCACCTCCTCTGCTGCTGTCCTCCAGCCACCTGTAGCACAGCCTCCAAAGCAGCGCGCAGCAGCCCGGCCGCGGCACCCCCGGCACCCCGCGGCGGCGGCCCCCGCGGCACCCCACACGCACGACCCGCGGCACCCCCACGGCGACGGCACCCCGCGCGGCCACCCCACGGCGGCGGCACCCCCGCGGCACCCCCGCACCACCCCCACGGCGGCGGCACCCCCCGCGCAACCCCCACGGCGCGGCCCCCCCCCGGCACCCCCCGGCGGCGGCACCCCGCGGCACCCCGAGGCACCCCCGCGGCACCCCGGCACCCCCGCGGCACCCCCACGGCGACGGCAGCCCCCGCGCACCCCCCGGCACCCCACGGCGGCGGCACCCCCACAGCCGCGGCTGCTGAAGCATCCTGAGTGCTGGCAGCAGCCTCTCAGACTCCTTTGGTTGTGTCTCTCACCCGGGGACCCCTTGGCAGGCACAGAGCCTGAAGCAGCTCAGCCTGGCCCTGTGCCTCAGCACCGCCCGAATGGCTCCAGCCGCGCCTCAGGCCACTTCCGCTGTGCCCTACCCGCTGCCTCGGCAAGGAGAGCAGAGAGCTCTGAAGCAGACCTCCTTCCCACCTCTAACTCATTGCCCTTGGGCTGCCTCCAATGCCCACTGGAAGGGACCTTGCAGGTGGCCTTCTCCAAGCCCCCTGCAGAGAGCGGGGGCAGAGAATCACAGCGTGGGTTGGGTTGGAAGGGAGCTCCGGTTCCAAGCCCCTGCCAGGGGCAGGGACCCCTCCCACCAGCCCAGGCTGCTCAAGGCCTCATCCAGCCTGGCCTTGAATAGCTCCAGGGAGGACCTCCCTGGGCAGCCTGTGCCAGTGCCTCCTCACCCTCACTTCTCAAGAGTTCCTTCCTCCTCTCCACTCTCAGTCTCCCCTCTCCCAGCTCAAAGCCATTGTCTCTCATCCTGGCACTCCCAGCCCTGTTCCAGAGTCCCTCCAAAGCTTTCTTGCAGCCTTCAGGTACTGCAAGTTGGACAGCTCGATGTGATCAGGTTGCTCAGGGCCCCATCAAGTCTGAGTGTCTCTAGGGGATGTCCACAGGGCTTCAGCCACATCCCTGAGCAACCTGTTCCAGCTGCAGGGGGCTGAGGACTGCATGCATCTCAGTCATGAGCTGCTGCAGAGCTCAGCTGACATCCACCTAAGGCTCAGCACAATCACTGCTGTTGGAAACCACCTCTGAGATCACCGAGTCCGAGCTTCTCCCCAAGACCACCCTGCCCCTGGGGGCCACATCCACTCAGCCTTGAACCCCCCAGGGATGGGGACTCCACCACCTCCCTGGGCAGCCTCTGCCAGTCCCTGACCACTCCTGCAGTGATTAGATTCTTCCTAACACCCAACCTAAACCTGCCCTGGTGCCCCTTGAGGCCATCTCCTCTTGTCCTGTTGTTAGTGGGGAGAAGAGGCCAACCCCAGCCTCACTGCAGCCTCCTCTCAGGGAGCTGCAGAGCAGGAGGTCTCCCTCAGCCTCTGCTCCAGCCTGAGCACCCACAGCTTCCTCAGCTGCTCTCCCCAGCCCTGCTCTCCAGACCCTTCCCCAGCTCTGTTGCCCTTCCCTGGACACTCTCCAGCCCTCAGTGTCTCTTATCCTGCAGTGCCCAGAACGGACCCCAGCACCCAAGGAGCAGCCTCCCCAGTGCCCAGCCCCGGGGCACAGTCCCTGCCCTGCTCCTGCTGCCCCCTGCAGTCCTGATCCAGGCCAGGCTGCTGGTGGCCTCCCTGCCCACCTGGGCACTGCTGCCTCATCTTCAGCTGCTGGCACCCAGCACCCCCAGGGCCCTCCCTGCCAGGCAGCTTCCAGCCACTCTGCCCCCAGCCTGGAGCCTTCCTGGGCTTGCTGTGGCCCGAGGGCAGGACTCAGCCCTTGGCTTTGTTGAACCTCAGCCCACTGCCCTCAGCCATGGCTGCAGCCTGGCCACATCCCTCTGCAGAGCCTCCCTGCCCTCCAGCAGAGCACCAGTGCCACCCAGCTTGGGGCCAGCTGCCAGCTCACTGAGGGTGCCTCAGTGCCCTCACCCAGGTCATTGCTGAAGATGCTCAAGAGAGCTGGAGCAGCACTGAGCCCTGGGAGCAGCCCTGGTGACCAGACCCCAGCTGGGCTTAGCTCCATTCACCAACTCTCCATTCCCCAGCTGCATCCAGCTCCATTCCCCAGCCGGATTCACAGCTCCTCTCCCCAGCTGGATTCATCCCCCTTCCCCAACAGGGTTTATCTCCATTCCCCACCTGGCTTTAAGTCCACTTCCAAAGAGCCTCTCCAGGACTCATCTGCCTGCGTGGAGCCTTCCTCCCCCGGAGCGGCTCCCCCCGCGCCTGCCGCCTCCTGCGCGCCAGCAGCCTCCACCTGTGCCGCGGCCCCGGTGCGGCGGAGCAGGGCCTCGGCTCCCGCTCCCCGCTCCCCACCTACCTTCTCAGCTGACTGGGCAGTGCCAAAAAATATCGGGATGAAGGCCAGCCACACTATACAGGTAGTGTACATAGTGAATCCGATGGGCTTGGCCTCGTTAAAGTTCTCCGGGGGACGCCCCGGGTCTTGATGGCGTACACAGTACACGTCACCATCAGCAGGATGCTGTAGCCCAGGGAGCAGATGATCTGCAGGTCTGTAATGTCACACTTGAGCACCCCCCTGGCCTGCTCGGGGTTCAGAGTCTTCTGCTCGTCGTAGTCGACGACGATGTTGGGGGGGTCGACGGCGAACCAGACCAGGACGCCCAGCAGCTGGACGGAGATGAGGCTGGAGGCGATGGCCAGCTGGGAGCTGGGGCTGATCAGCCTGGGGGCCGTCACCGACTTCTTGCCCTGCTCGAAGATGCGGTAGATGCGGTTGGTCTTGGTGAGCAGCGCGGCGTAGCTGATGCACATGCCCAGCCCCAGGAAGAGGCGGCGGCAGGAGCAGACGGCGGCGTCGGGCTGGGCGATCATCAGGAAGGTGATGATGTAGCAGAGGAAGATGCCGGTCAGCAGCACGTAGCTCAGCTCCCGGCCCGAGGCCCGCACGATCGGCGTGTCGTTGTACCTGATGAAGGTGGCCACCACGAAGATGGTGGCCACGATGCCCAGCATGGCCAGGAAGACCGGGATGAGGGCCCAGGGCGAGTGCCACTCCAGCTTGACGATGGGGATGGCGCGGCAGCCGGTGCGGTTCTCGTTGGGCCGCTGGTTGTAGGAGCAGAGCAGGCAGGTCACCTCGTCCGCCTGGTACTGGTAGCCGTCGCACAGCTCGCAGTGCCAGCAGCAGGGCATCCCCTTCACCATCTTCTTCCTCTCCCCCGGCTTGCAGGGCAGGCTGCAGACCGAGGGCGGCACCTGGCGCACGCCTCCGCCCCACTGCATCTCCTCGACCTGGGGACAGGGGGCGAGAGCGGGAGCGTGGGTGGGGGCAGCACCGGGGGGAGCCCACCACGCACAAACCGCACGGTGAGAGCTCAGCCATGCAGGCTCCTGCCCGCTGCCAGGCAGCCAAGGGGGCAGTGGAAGGAGCGAGGAGCAGAGAGGAACCTAAACCAGAACAGCCAAATGGTTGACCCTCACCCACGGCAGGCTCATGGGCACTGACAGGCAACCACGGGGCAATGGAAAGAGGGAGGACCAGAGAGGAACCTGCAACAGAACCACCAAAATGGTTAACCTTTGCATGTGTTAGGCTCCTGGTTAGTGTCAGACAGATGAGATGGGAATGGAAGGAAGGAGGAGCCAAGAACCACCTACAACAGAGGAACCACATGGTTAACCTTCAGCCATGGTAGGCTCCTGGTTACTGTGAGACAGCCAAGGGGGGAATGGGAGAAGGGAGGACTCAAGAAGAACCTGGAGCAGAGAAAGGCCAAAGGGATAAGCTCCACATGTGGCAGGCTCCTGGCCAAGCAGCAGGCCCCACGTGTCGGTGTGTCCTGAGGCACTCCAGTGCATCACTGCCCTCACTTGTCATTGCCACCAGCAGTTCCTTGGGGTGGAAGCAGAGACACCCCCAGACAAGCCAGCAGAGTGGAAACCTCTTCCTGCTTCCACGACAATGAGCAAGGACCCTGCAGAGGCTCCACTCTCACAGCTGCTTCTCATCCATCCAGAGCCTGAGGCTTCTTAGCAAGCCCAGAACAGGAGCTCTTCCATCTTGCAACCAGGGCTGCCCAGGCTGAAGCTTTACTGCAGTGGAAAGGTGTCTCATGCAGGGCATGGAATCAGTGAGGAGGTGACAGGATCTGCAATGGGAGCCAGGTGAGAAAGAGGAAGGGCAAAGAAAATAGACCCCAGTGGAAAAAAACCCCAAGCCAACCCTGCAAGCTTTGGCTAACGAGTCAGCTCCAAGCCCCACTCTGCCCTGCAACTGCCAGAGGTGCTCCTGGGAATGCAAACTCTAAATGATGACCTGAAAGACAGAACTCTGCCTGCTCCTGAGCTCTCAAGAACCCTCAACTCCAAAGCACCTCAAAAGAGGCTGCCAAGACTCACCAAGCAGGTCAGCATACCCCTGGCTGAAGCCACTCAGCAGGCCCAAGAAGAAGGGAGGTTTAGCACCTCCCTGAAACAGCCCAGAAATGACCTCCTGAGGAGTCCCCTTGCAGCAACCCACTGAAACAGTCCAGGCTGCAACCACTGGGGAGAGCCTCCCAGGGCTCGATGGCCATGGGTTGATGGTTGGACTGGGTGAGCTTGGAGGTCTCTTCCTACCCCAGCCATCATTACAGGAAGGCTCTGGAGGGGCTGGAAGGTGTCCAGAGCAGGGCCACGAGGAGGAGCAGAGGGCTGGAGCTGCTCTGCTCTGAGGACAGACTGAGGGGGTTGGGGCTGTGCAGGCTGGAGAGGAGAAGGCTCCCAGGAGACCTCCTTGTGGCCTTCCAGGATCTGCACTCCAGGAGCTGGGAGGGACTTTTGAGGGGTCAGGGAGGGATAGGACTGGGGGGGATGGAGCAGAACTAGAAGTGGGGAGATTGAGCTTGGCTGTGAGGAAGAAGTTTGTTGCCAGGAGGGTGGTGAGAGCCTGTCCCAGGCTGCCCAGGGAGGTGGTGGCAGCCTCCTGCCTGGAGGTGTTTGCAGCCAGGCTGGAGGTGGCTGTGAGCAGCCTGCTGTGGGGTGAGGGGTCCCTGCCCATGGCAGGGGGGTTGAGGTCCCTTCCAGCCCTGTCAGCTCTGTGGTGCTCTGATTCATCAACGACTCTCTGACCTCCTGTGCATCTCCCAGTCCACAAGCTCCTGGAGCCAGAGGGCTGGGCTCTGTTTCCATTCTGCCCCTGCTGACTGCAGCAGAAGCAGCACTGAGGGGTGCTGAGCCTCTCTCCCAGGGCCTGCTGTAATTGCTCATTTTCAGGAGGAAAGTAACTCAATCTCCGTGGAAAGCCCAAGGCTCACTGCTGCTCCCCTCCCTCCTCCAGCACCCCCAGGCCTGGGCTGAGCTGTTGGTTCTCAGCTAAATGGTTTCAAGCAGGGTTTGATTCAAGTGAAAATGAGCACAGAAGACACAAACAAACAATCAACCAGACCCAAACAAACAGCACAACCAAACCACCCTAATTACATTAGTGCTAATTAACCTACTCGGGGAGAGAAGGGATGGAAGGAGGAAGAAGAGCCCAGCCCGGGTGGCTGCTGGGACTCCCCCAAGGGCTGGGAGTGTTGGATCATAACGACTCTGCCATTAGTTTCGTGGCCACATTAGGAAGCCATCCTGGAGGACACTGCTCAGAGTTATTGCCCCCTTGCAGATCCTCCTGGGCTCCAAGGCAGCAGCTCCAACAGTTCTCTGCTCAGCTCCACAGACAGCAGTGTTTGTATGACTTAGCTCTTCAGGCTTAGCTATTAATGTCTTGTAATTAGCCTCTAAATCCAGAGCTCCTCCATGGGAATGGCTTTAAGCTAAGAGTATGTCAACAACAGTCAGCAGAGCCTCCTGCAAAGCACCAGCCCCAAAGCCTTGCCGCAGGCAACAGCCACCAGAAGTCCAACTGCCCCAGGAGGTGTTCTGGAGTGAGCCAGAGCAGGGCTGGGGCTGCTCAGGGCTGGCAGTGCCCAGCTCAGGCTCTGCCCAGGGAGCTCCCTGCTGAAGCTCAGGGCAGCTTGGCACAGCCAGGGGCTGCTCCTAGCAGGGAGAGCTCAGGGCAGAGCTCCTGCCAAGGCCTGGGCTGCACAAAGCCTCTGCCTCACTCTTGCTCCAGTCAAGAAGTTTCTTCTGCTACCCAGCCTACACCTCCCCTGCTGCAGCCTGAGGTCATCTCCTCTCCCTTGTTGCCAGGGAGAAGAAACTAAGCCCCAGCTGGCTCCAACCTCCTGCCAGGCATACAGTGAGGAGGTCTCCCTCAGCCTCCTCTCCTCCCTGCTGAACACCCCCAGCTCCCTCAGCTGCTCCTCCCCAGCTTCCTTGCCCTTCCCTGGACACTCTCCAGCCCCTCAATGTCTCTCTCATCCTGCAGAGCCCCAAACTGAAGCCAGCATTTGAGGTGTGGCCTCTCCAGTGCTGAGTGCAGGGAGAGAGAAGGGGGTCCTGAGCTCCAGGTCTCACTCCTGCCTCCTCACAGCTCCTTTCCCCCTGCTCCCAGTGCTGCTGCACAGGAGCTCCTCACCAGCGGCTGGAGCTGCAGCTGCAGCCCAGGGACAGTTTGGTTTGTGCCAGGGGTGCTTCCAGGGGGCTTGGGACACTTCAAACACCAGCTGCCTGAGAGGGAGAGCAAAACCTCCCAGCTTTTCCTGCTCTGCTCCTTTCATTACCTCAAACCCTGCTCCTCTGTAGGCAGAAGTCAAACATCCTTCTGTGGGGCTCCTTCTCCTTGTTCAGTCCCTCCTGCTGCTGCCCTCGCTGGCCTTGCCCCAGTGAAGCAGCAGCTGCTGCAGGGACAGTGTCCACCCCCAGGCACACCCAGGGCAGGCACATCACTGCCTGGCTGGAGGTGGTGGAACCTCACAGCTCCTCAGGACTCCCGGCCAGAACTTCCCCATTTTTCACTGTCAGCACAAAGCAGAAAGGCTGCCAGGAGCTGCTGACAGCATGGCCACAGGGCCAGACCCCTGCCCTGCTGATTCAGACTCCCCCAGGGTCAGTCTCAGCCTCGTGGATGCTGTGACAGCTCCTGGGCAGACCTGGCCTGGCAGGGTCCCTCTGTGCCAAGTGCTGGAGGAGCAGCTGTGCAAACTAAAGCTCCTTCTAAACTTCAGGAGGAACTTCTGTAACCTCAGGGTGAGAGAGCCCTGCAGCAGGCTGCCCAGAGAGCTCTCCTGGTGTGGAGAGCTCCCAACCCCCCTGGGCACTGTGCTGCTGGGAAGCTGCTGTGGGAGCCCTGCTGGAGCAGGGGGTGGGCTGGGGGAGCTCCAGAGCTGCCTTCCAGCCTTCACCAGGCTGGGTTCTGTGGCATGGGCACAGCTGTTGCCAGCCAGAGCAGAGGAGTTTGGGCACAGACAACCACCTGCCCTCTGCCTCCCTTTTGACTTGAAGCCATCGATTTTCATCTCAGTTCCAACCCAAAGCTCTCCTCTTGTCCCCACTCTGCAGCTCCCTCGTGGTCACCTCCTGCAGCAGCTCCTAACCCACACTAAGCCTCTTCTCCTTTGCCCTTGTTTCTCCCCCATCTTCCTCTGGGGGTTTTTCACCCCCCTTTGCATTTCAGAGCTGTCATCACTTTCTGCCACTCTTACCTGCTCTGAGCTCACCAGGAGCAAGCTGAGGCTGAGCTCTTGTAATCACATCCCTAATGAGCCCCAAAGGCTCTTTGTTCTACATCAAACCCAAGGACGCTGTGAGAACAGCACCAAGGTGGAGAGGAAAATGCTTAATCCACAGCTTTGGGTTTTTGTCTGGTTGCAAAGCTGCTTATTCCCAACCCTGGCTCCTGAGGCCCAATGGAAGGGAAGAGTCATTCATTTAATGGGGTTTGTGCTCCCCCACCCCCCTCCCCTAGCTGACTACAGCTTCGTTGTCTTCTCACTCTGGAGGGGATGTGGCCTCACACCTGCAGTGTCCCTCCTGGCCCCCACCTCGCATTTTGTGATGCACACAGAACCAAACCCTTCTAAAGCACCAACCTTAGCTGCTTGAAAGGATAGGGCCAGAGCAGGGCTCCCCCAGCAGGGCTCCCCCAGCAGCTTGCCCAGCAGCACAGTGCCCAGGGGGGTTGGAAGCTCTCCACACCAGGAGACTCCACAACCTCTCTGGGCAGCCTGCTCCAGGCCTCCAGCACCCCCACAGCAAACAACTTTCTCCTGCTCAGATGGCACCTCCTGGGTTCCAGTCTGTGCTGTCCCTGGGCACCACTGGGCAGAGCCTGGCTCCATCCTCCCAGCACTGCCCTGCACATCTTTATGAAGCTGAGGTCAGCCAGCTCCTCTCCTCCAGGCCGAAGAGCCCCAGCTCTCAGCTGGCTCTTGGTGCTCAGCCGCTTCCCATCACCTTGGGAGGGCCATGGGGGGCAGAGAGGTGCTGGGGGCTGGAGCAGAGGCAGTGTCCCTCTAATCTGCCAGCAGGGCCAGCAGGAGGACCCAGGGAATGCCAGGCCAGGCAGCCGGTGATGGAGCAGCTCAAGTGTGTGTCAGGACCATGCTCTGCACCTTCCTGCCAGCCTCTACGCTGCTTCCCAAGGGAATGCCGCAGGGAAGGAGCCATGGCACACCGAGGGGGGACTCCCTTCTCCAGAGGCACCTGGCACAGCCTCTGCTGGGAGCCTGCACTGGGAGAGCAAGCCCTTTGCAGCACCTGGGACTTCACCTCAGGAACACTTTGACTTCATTCAGGCTCTGCTGAAGAGCAGCCAAACCCAGCTGGAAACTTTGTCCTCCAAGAGCCAGAGAGCTCTGGGGCTACGCTGGCTCCAGGCACTCCCCAGGCACCGGAGCCTCAAGCAGCTTGACCAAAGCCAAGCAGGAAGCCTTGAACCCAGACCTCCAGAGAGCTGCCACACACCACCCTCACACGGCCAGAGCCGGCACAGGAGCCTCCAGCTCTCTCTGCCACCCCTCCTGGGGTTGCTGCTTCCTCTGGGAAGCATCAAAGCATCCTGGAGGCCTTTGATCCCCTGCTCTGGGGTGCTTGTTTCCCTTTAGGCAGCAGGACCAAGAGGCCACCTGGCTCACATGGAGCTCCCTGCTCACAAGTGACTCACTCAAAGAAACGACCAAACCCCAACCAAACCAACACCTGAGCCCAGAGGAGCTGAAAAGCCCCTGCAGAGGAAAGCCTGGGGGCTCCTCACCACTCCACACCATGGGTGCTCCAAACCACACCACTCCACCCCACTGGTGGCTCCAGACCCCCCCACTGGTGGCCCCAGGCCACCCCACTCCACTGCTGCCTTCGCCAAGCTGGCAGAGAAGGACTTCAGACACCCAAAGGCATCAGGTTCTCTCCACCACCTGATGGCTCCACCAGCTCCAGGAACAACAGGGAGGAGGCAGCTGGACACAGCAAAGGAACCAGGGAATGCCAGGCTGGAAGGGCCCCCCAGGGACCCTTCCTGGCCAGTAGCTAAGACAGTGTGCCAGCAGGAGAGGTCAGGCAGTGGGATGTGCTGCCCGGGCAGCCACCACGCCTGGCTGCGTTTCGAGGCGGTCTGGATGTGGTGCTTGGGGAGATGGTTTAGGGCTGAGCCTTGTAGAGGAGGGCTCTGGGTTGGACTTGGAGATCCTGAGTCCAGCCTGAATGCTGGTTCTGTGGCCAGCTGGGGCAAGCCCTGGAGGCTGCAGCGGCGGCGGCAGTGGAGGCGGAGCGGAGGCAGCAGCTGCGGGCTGGCCGCGGGGCACGGCAGGAGCAGCAGCCAGGAGAGGACACCCGGGGCGAGCTGCCGGCTCCTGCAGGGCAGGGGGCAGCAGAGCAGGTGCCGGCTCTAACCCGAGAAGGCAAAGCCGGTCCGGGCGGGCAGGGGGACTCACGTTGAGCTGCAGGTCGTCTGTCCACTGGCCGACGAGGCGGTAGCCCGGGCTGCTGGTGTTGGTGCTGTGGAACTGGAAGATGTCGTAGCGCCCCGGGGCGTCCCCGTTCCTGTTGAACATCACTGGGGTGCCAGCACTGCCTGGGGGGAGGCAAACCACACACAGATCCAACCAGCCCAGGCTGCGCCGGCTCTGCTTCGGCAGGCGTGCCGGAGAGCTGCCCCCGCCTGGCAGAGCCCCGGCCGCCCCAGGAGGATGCTTCAGGACCCCGCAGCAGCAGCAGCCCCCTCTACTCTGCCCCCACCCGGAGCCCTGCGCCTGGTTCTGGCCTCCACAGCTCGAGAGAGACAGGGAAGTGCTGGAGGGAGTCCAGCAGGCGGCCAGAAAGGTGCCGAGGGGCCTGGGGCAGCTCGCTCTGTCACCTAGAGAGGTTGGCCCAGACGAGGCCCCTTCCAGCTCCACGGTTCTGTGAGCCTCCTCACACCTCCTCCCAGACACCAATTACCACCTCCCGAAGCCCCTGACTAAAAATAGAGCCAGGCTCTGCCAGCTCCCCCCGCTCCAGCTCTGTGCAGAGCAAGGCACACCAGCAGGCTCTTCCTCCCAGCCTCCTGCCCACCTCCCTTTCCTCAGGGAGCTCTTCAGTGAGCAGCACTCCTCTGCAGGCAGCCCAGAGAGGGTTTGCTGGGTTTCTCCCCCTGCCCAGAGAATGTTCCATCTGCTCGGGAGAGATCCTGCTGGCAGAAGTCAGCCCAGGTCTAGCAGCCAGAAATAGCTTCCTCCTCCACAAGATGTTCTTCTTCCCACCCTCAGCATGCAGTTGGGATGGAAAAGAACAGCCCAGGCTCCAGGAGCACTGTGCCTTCTCTCCTCCTTTGTTTAGGCTCCAAGACATGGACACAGGCTGGGAGGCAGCTCAGCCAGCAACAGCTCAGCATCAGCTTCCTGAGTGCTTTGCCACAGAATCAGAGCGGGGCAGGGGCTGGCAGGGACCTCTGGAGACCATCCAGTCCCACCCCCTGCCACGGCAGGGACCTCTGGAGACCATCCAGTCCCACCCCCTGCCACGGCAGGGACCTCTGGAGACCATCCAGTCCCACCCCCTGGGGGTCACTCAGGAAGGTGACATGGGCACAGGTCCTGGTGCTCTTGGACCCTCTCCAGAGCCTCTCTGGGCAGCCTGCTCCAGGGCTCCTTCACTCTTACACCACAGAAGCTCCTCCTCACGTTCAGAGGGAGCTGCTGCTGCCCCAGTGTGTGCCCCCTGCCCCTTGCCCTGCCCCTGGGCACCACTGCACAAAGCCTGCTCCCAGCACCAAGGGCTGCTCCCATCTTCAGTCACCCCTAAAGGTGATGACTGCTGGTGAGGAATGCAGGGCAAGCAGCAAGGCCAAGCCTGCCTCTGTGCCTGGGGCTGAGCCAAGCTGCCTGCAGCCTGGGGCTGAGGGACACAGGAGATTCCAGACCCTCAGCCCAGCTCTGCCAGCAAGACCTGCACCCCACTTCCCGTGGCACTGGGACCACAGAGCTGTTTGGGTGGGGAAAGCCCTCAAGTCCAACCACCCACCTCAGACCGCCACAGCCACTGGGAGGTGTCCCAGGGCCGTGCCCACACCTCCCTTGCACAGCTCCAGGGCTGGGGACTGCCCTGGGGCCCTGCTCAGGCCCTTCCATGCCGGTGTGAACCCTTCCCCTAGCTGAGAGCTCAAAGCAGGGCTGCAGCACCTCGAGGCCCCCAGGTGCAGCCTTCAAGCACATTTCCTGCCAGAGACACTGAAGCAGGTTTCAGCAGGGCAGGGTAGCACTGTGCCAGGGCTGAGGATGATGACAGCACCCCAGCATATCTATCTTCAAAGCTTCCTCCTCCTGCCCTTTTCCCACCCCCTCCCTAGAGCAGTGCAAACCCTCTCCTCTCGCAGCACTGAACTTTAAGCTGAGGCTCTCTCCACGCTTCCTGTTCTTCACTCAGTCCCAGTGAGTGAGAAAGAAGGGGAAAAGCAGATGTGAAGGAGTGAACCAGCACAGGCTCTGCTCCAGCTCTGCTGAATCGCTCCCTCCCTGTCCCCCAGTCCTCTGAGATCAGAGACAGCTTCAAAGGCTGGAGCAGAAAATCTTCCACTGAAATCTCCCCTCCCTGGCTCCTCAGCACCAGGCAGGGAGTTAATTGTCACTGCAGACTGGTGGAGCCAGGACACAGCCAGGGAGGGAGCACAGGGAGGGAGGGAGTGAGGAGCAGTGGCTGTGAGGCCTGGGCTCCCTGGAAAGGCAGCCCCAGGGGGATGGGATTGAGCTCCTGACACCCTTCAGAGGCTCAATCTCATGAGGCAAGCTGGGGCTTGCCACAGGTGGCAAAAGCAAAAGGACAATGCAAAGGGTGGGAGCTCAGGGAGGCTTCCAGAGCACTCCACAGAGGCCTGGGGACTCCCCAGGGGTGGACAAAGCCTCAGCATGGCCATGGCCAAGCCACACAATGCTGCAAGGGACCTCAAAGCTCAGCCAGCTCCAAGCCCCTGCCATGGGCAGGGACCCCTCCCACCAGCCCAGGCTGCTCAAGGCCTCATCCATCCTGGTCCTGAGCACCTCCAGGCAGGGGGCAGCCACAGCCTCCCTGGGCACTCTTCCAGAGTCCACTAAAGAGTGTAGTCAAGATTCAGAGCGTGCAGCAGGTTGGAAGGGAGCCTCCAAGGGCATCCTGTTCAATCCCCTGCAGGCAGCAGGGACAGCTCCAGCCAGAGCAGGCTGCCCAGGGCCACAGCAAGTCTCTAGGGACAGGACCTCAACCACCCTCCCGGCCCAGCCCTGTAGCTGCCCTCAGGCTGCCTTTTGTGCCTGCAACTCCCCAGGAAAGAGCCAGAGAGAAGCCAGAGCAAGTAGGGGATGGGAAGCCCAGAGATGGAAGAGGATCTGCAGAGCTGATCCTGCTTCTGGCCTTCCTGATCTTCTCATTATTCCAAGAGGGGGTCTGTCCCTGGGGGCTTTTGGTAGCTCAGGGTTTAGTTTCTTTCTATTAATGATTTATTGATTGACTGATTTGCTCAGGCCCAGCAGGCACTTCAGAGACTCAGCCTCTGGGCTGCACCTCCTGGCTCATTCAGAGCCTGGACAGTGCAGCACATCTTCAGCTCCCCACATGTCATGGAGGCGTGGGATGGCGTGGGATGGCGTGGGATGGCATGGGATGGCATGGGATGGCGTGGGATGGCGTGGGATGGCGTGGGATGGCGTGGGATGGCGTGGAAGGTCCCAGCAGAGCAGCACTTCAGAGAGCTTCATCCTGCTCTGCTTGGGGATGTCCCTGTGCCCTCTTGCTCTGGTGCTGGTAGCACAGGAGACCAACTCCTACCTGGCTGCAACCTCCCTTCAGGTAGTTGTAGAGAGCAAGGAGGTCTGCCCTGAGCCTCCAACCAGCACCAGAACAAGAGGACACAGTCTCAGCTGTGCCAGGGGAGGTTTAGGCTGCAGGTTAGGAAGAAGTTCTTCCCAGCAAGAGAGCTTGGCCCTTGGGATGTGCTGCCCAGGGAGGTGGTGGAGTCCCCATCCCTGGGAGTGTTTAAGAGCAGCCTGGATGAGGCCCTTGGTGCCATGGCTGAGTTGATCAGATGGTGCTGGGTGAGAGGTTGGACCTGGTGATCTCAAAGGGCTTTTCCAGCCTGGTTCATCCCATCCTATCCTATCCTATCCTATCCTATCCTATCCTATCCTATCCTATCCTATCCTATCCTATCCTATCCTATCCTATCCTACCTTCCTATCCCTCTCCTCCAGGCTGAACACCCCCAGCTCCCTCAGGCTCTCCTGGTGGGTTGCTCACCCCTGCCCGACCGCCCCCTGCCCGGCCGCCCCCTGCAGCCCCCTGCAGCCCCCCGCCCGGCCGCGCCCTGCCGCCCCCTGCCCAGCCGCCCCCTGCCCGGCCGCGCCCTGCAGCCCCCCGCCCGGCCGCGCCCTGCAGCCCCCTGCAGCCCCCCGCCCGGCCGCGCCCTGCAGCCCCCTGCAGCCCCCCGCCCGGCCGCCGCTCACCGTTGAAGCTGACGCCGCGGATGTACTTGAGCAGCTTCTTGCCGCCGGCGCGCTCCATCTCGGGGCAGACCCCCGCGTAGTCGGCGCAGAGGTCTTTGCTCATGTGGTGCAGGGCGTGGGCCATGGCGTACACGGCGTCGATCACGAACTGCACCTTCCCCTCCTGCTCGTAGGGAGAGTCCTTCCCGATCCGCTCCTGCCCTGCGGGGGGACACAGAGCCCAGCCGGGCAAGGGCCGTGAGGGGCGCTGCGCCGCCCAGGGCCGATGGATCGGAGTCCTTAAGGCTGGAGGAGACCCCCCGAGAGCATCCAGCCCAGCCAGCAGCCCCCCCCCGCCGTGGGCACCAAACCGCGGCCGCAGGGTCCTGACCGCCTCCCGGCCCCGGGACTCCGCCACCCCCCGGGCAGCCTCTGCCAGGCCCTGCCGGCTCCCGCAGCGCAGGAATTCTTCCTCTCTCCAGCCCGAGCCTCCCCGGCACAATTCCAGGACATTTCCTCGGCACTGGTTTGGGTTGGGAGGGACCTCAGAGCTCAGCCAGCTCCAGCCCCCTGCCAGGGGCAGGGACCCTTCCCACCAGCCCAGGCTGCTCAGGGCCTCATCCAGCCTGGTCCTGAACACCTCCAGGGAGGGGGCAGCCACAGCCTCCCCGGGCAGCCTGGGCCAGAATCTCCTCACCCTCACTGCCAAGAAATTCTTCTTCACCTCCAACCTCAGTCTCCCCTTCTTGCTGTTGTGGCTGCTTTGCTCAGACCCCACCTCAACCCTGCCTCCAGCTCTGCTGTCCCCAGCAGAAGGAGGGCACAGAGCTGCTGGAGAGGAGGCCACAGAGATGCTCCAAGGGCTGGAGCAGCTCTGCTGGGAGCACAGGCTGAGGCAGCTGGGGCTGTGCAGCCTGCAGAGGAGAAGGCTCCAGGGGCACCTCAGAGCTGCTGCCAGGAGCTGAAGGGATCCTGCAGGAAGCTGCAGAGAGACTTCTGCTGAGGAGGTCTGGAGACAGGGCAAGGGGCAATGGTTTGGAGCTGAGGCAGAGCAGGGTCAGACTGGAGCTGAGGAAGTTCTTCAGTAGGAGGGAGCTGAGCCTCTGTCCCAGGCTGCCCAGGGAGGCTGTGGCTGCCTCCTGCCTGGGGGTGCCCAGGACCAGGCTGGATGAGGCTTTGTGCAACCAAAGCCAGTTGAGAGGTGTCCCTGCCCGTGGCAGGGAGGTTGGAGTGGATGAGCTCTGAGCTCCCTTCCAAGCTGAGCCACGCTCTGAGCAGGTCTCTGGGTGTCTGCAATCAGGCAGCAAAGCAAACAGCACTTCAGGAGCTCGAAGCAAGACAGAGCAGGCTGACAGCCACAGAGCTTTGATTCTCTCCCCAAGAAGCTGTCCACCAGCTCCGTGTTGCACCTTGCCTGAGTCACAGCAGCATGATTCAATCTGCCCAGCTGCAGAAGGTGTGATCCTGCTTCCCCCAGGCCTTGCTCCAAGGCAATTACTGCTTGTGAAGGGCTCTGAGCTGCAGCCATGGAAGCAGCAGCAGCACCACCGAGCTGTTAGATTTCCAGGGGTGGCAACAACACATCCCCTGGCTGCACCTGCAGCAGCATGCAGCCTTGCAACCACACAGCAGCCCTGGAGCAGCCCTGGCCACCTTCCTGCAGCACCTGCAGCTCTGGGTGCTGCCAGGAACAGCACAGAACCAGCCCCCAGAGGCTGCTCTGTGACAGGCAGGGAGGGAATGGGTTTCAGCTGGGAGATGGAGAGTGGAGAGGAGGAAGAAATTCTGGAGAGTGAGGGTGGGGAGACTCTGGCCCAGGCTGCCCAGGGAGGCTGTGGCTGCCTCCCCCTGGAGGTGCTCAGAGCCGGGCTGGATGAGGCCCTGAGAAGCCTGGGCTGGTGGGAGGGGTCCCTGCCCCTGGCAGGGGGCTGGAGCTGGCTGAGCTTTGGGGTCCCTTCCAGCCCAACCCTTCCTGTGACCCTGTGGAGCACTTTGGAGCCATTCACAGCACAGACTTGGCTGGAGGATACCAGTGGGGAAAATTCATTTCATACCATCCTTGGTGAGAGGTTTGGTTAGAACTAGGGAGGGGAGAGCTGGGGGGGAGCTGACTGACAGCAGAGAGGGAAGGCACAAGTCCGTGAGTGTGAGAACAAACGACCTTCAGAGGCAAGCCTCCACTCGCCCGTGGCTGCTCAGCTCACAGGTCTGTGCCTCCCTCCTGCACCAATGAGCAGCAGCTCTACCAGGACAGAGCCCCCCAGAGCCAGCCCCCTGCCTGGCAGGGCTGCACCGCCCCCGAGGAGCAGCTCAGCTCTCCTCCGGCATGACTGCCCCTGGGGCACAGCCTCCCTGCAGCTCTCTGCCTGCCTGGGTCTGCAGCCAGCCCCCAGGCAGAGCTCTGCCACGGGCAGCTCAGGGGCTGGAGGCAGAGTCCCCTCTGACCACTGCCCTGCCCCTGGGGGCTGAGCTGGCAGCGCAGAGCCCACCCAGCACGCAGAGCTCGCCGCCCCTGCACAGAGGCTCTGCAGGCACTAAGAACATCCAACAGGCCACAGAGCCATGCAGTGCTCTGGGCTGGAGCTCCCCAGTCCAACACCAGCCCAGCCCCCCCGTGGGCACCGAACCCTGGCCCCGGCTGCCACGGCCACAGGGGTCTGGAGCAGCCCCAGGCATGGGGACTCCACCAGCTCCCTGGGCAGCCCCTGCCAGTGCCTGCCCAGCCCCTGCCAGTCCCTGCCCAGCCCCTGCCAGTCCCTGCCCAGCCCCTGCCCAGCCCCTGCCGGTCCCTGCCCACTCTGGCAGCACAGGAGTTGTTCCTAACCCTCCCCAGCACGATTCCAGGCTGTTTCTTCTCCTTCTGTCTCCCGATCCCACAGAGCAGAGCCCACCCCACCTGGCTGCAGCCTCCTCTCAGGGAGCTGTGGAGAGCAAGGAGGTCTCCCTCAGCCTCCTCCTCTTCAGCTGCTCCTCCCCAGCCCTGTTCTCCAGACCCTTCCCCAGCTTCCTTGCCCTGCTGTGGAGCAGCAGTGAGGAGCAGCACAGCTCTACCCCCTCCCGTTTGAGCACTTAGCCCTTTCCCTGCTCGTTTGGCCCTTTCCCCCCACTCAGGGATCCTCAGCAGCCACCCAAGCTCATTATTCCCTTCAGCACTGAAGCTGCTGCCCCCCCAGCCAGCTGCACAGGGAGTGACTGCAGCAGAAGGCACTCCTGTGGCCTGGATTTCAAGTGGAGCACCTTGAGATGTCACCAGGAGGAGGAAGCACAAAGGCAATTTATTGACACCAGCTCTGTTTGCTTCCCAAAGACCTTTCTGAACCTGATGACAAATAATTGAGCCTCACTTCCTCCTGGAGCCTCAAGTGCTCCTCATCATCGTTCCTCAGGGGTGGAGCAGCTTCAGGCACATCTCCACCAGAGAAAAATACAGCAACAAGGAGAGGGAAGGAAGCTCCAGAGGCAGAGACTGAGAGGGGATGGAGAGGAAGGAAGTTCCTCTGACAGGCAACAGGAATCGGCCTCAGGCTGCCCCAAGGCAGGAGCAGGTTGGACATGAGGAACAATTTCTTCCCAGAAGAGGCTTCTCAGGCCCTGGCCCAGCTGCCCAGGGAGGTGGTGGAGTCTCCAGCCCTGCAGGGGCTTCCAGGCTGTGGTGCTGAGGGCTGTGGCTGAGTGGCTAAGCAGCAGTGGTGGATTGGGAGCTCTGGGTGAGGAGCTGGACTGCATGGTCCCAGAGGGCTCCTCCAGCCTCACCAGCTCTAGGGTCCTAAGCCCTTTGGTACAGTCTCCTCCACCCCTGGAGGAGGCCAAACCCGATGGGGCCCTAAGCAGCCACACCTGCACCACTCTGACATCCCCCCAGGGATGGGCAGTCCCTGGGCAGCCTGGGCCAGGGCCTGAGAGTCCTTTCAGCAGAGCAATTGCTGCTCAGCTCCTCTCTTGCTGCACTTGAGGCCATTCCCCCTTGTCCTGCCTCTGGTGACTGGGGAGCAGAGCCCAGCCCCCCCGGCTGCAGCCTCCTCCCAGGGAGCTGCAGAGCAAGGAGGTCTCCCTCAGCCTCCCCTGCCCCAGGCTGCACACCCCCAGGGCCCTCAGCTGCCCCTTCCCAGCCCTGCTCCCCAGCCCCTCCCCAGCTCTGTGGCCCTGCTCCAGCCTCTCAGTGTCCTCCTTGCAGCGAGGAGTCCAAGCCCGAGCCCAGCACTCAGGCTGTGTCCTGCCCAGTGCCCAGCCCAGGGCACAACCCCTGCCCTGCTCCTGCTGCCCACACCACTGCTGCTCCAGCCCAGGCTGCTGGAGGCCTTCCTGCCCACCTGGCACCCCCTGGCTCATCTCCAGCCGCTGTCAGACACCACCCCCAGGTCCCCCTCTGCTGAGCAGCTCCCCAGGACTCCTCCCCAGCCCCCTGGTTCTGCTGGGGTTCTTGTTGCCAGAGGACAGAGTCCAGCACTTGGCCTTCCTGAATCTCATGGCCCTGGTCTTGGCCCAGGGATGCAGCCTGGCCACAGCCCTCTGCAGAGCCTCCAGCAGGCGAACCCTGCTCCCAGCTTGCTGCCCCCTGCTCCCTCCCTGCCCAGGGCAGGCTGCCACCATTCCCACAGCCTCAGCAGGCAGCAGAGGAAAGCAGAGCCAGGAATGAGGCCGAGGAGATGCTTTTAGAACTTCTGGAGAGCTCTCAGCCGTTTTTAGTCACAGCCCAGCCTCTGGGGGAGATCCCAAGCGCCAGATTTAGCAGGCATTTCCCAGGGGGAGCTGCACAGCACTCCACTCCCACCCAGCAACTGCAACCAGGAGCAGAAGACATCAAAGATGGGAGGCTCCCACCCGGCTCCTTTGATCCAAATCCCAGGCAGTGGTTCCACATCCCACTGCTGAACTGCTGCTGCTGACAGCACCTCAGCGGGGGGGAAGGAAAGAAGAGGTTGGCAAGAGCAAGGTGGATGCCAGCTGGAGGTGGTGGCTCCGGTGCTGAGATCACAGCAGAGGCCTTCACAGGACCATGGGATGCTTAGGGCTGGAAGGGACCTCAGGGATCATCTGCTCCAACCTCCCTGCCATGGACCTCTCAGCCAGCCCAGGTTGCTCAAGGCCAGCTCTGGAGCCTCTGTGCCAGGAAGGCTCTGGAGGGGCTGGAAGGTGTCCAGGGAAGGGCCACGAGGAGGAGCAGAGGGCTGGAGCTGCTCTGCTGTGAGCACAGCCTGAGGGAGTTGGGGCTGTGCAGGCTGGGAGGAGAAAGGCTCCCAGGGACCTCCTTGTGGCCTTCCAGGATTGCAGGGGGCTCCAGGAAAGCTGGGGGGGCTTTTGAGGGGGTAGGGGAGGGATAGGACTGGGGGGGAGGGAGCAGAAATAGAAGTGGGGAGATTGAGCTTGGCTGCGTGAGGAAGAAGTTGCTCCCCAGGAGGGTGGTGAGAGCCTGGCACAGGCTGCCCAGGGAGGTGGTGGCAGCCTCCTGCCTGGAGGTGTTTGCAGCCAGGCTGGAGGTGGCTGTGAGCAGCCTGCTGTGGGGTGAGGGGTCCCTGCCCATGGCAGGGGGCTGGGGCTGGCTGAGCCTTGGGGTCCCTTCCAGCCCTGGCAGCTCTGTGATCCCAGCAGAGCCCAGCAGAGGGGGGACAGCAGAAGAGGGGGCAGGGGGCAGGGGGCGCGGGGGGAGGGGCAGCGGGGGCAGGGGGCGCGGGGGGAGGGGCAGCGGGGCAGGGGGCGCGGGGGGAGGGGCGGCAGCCTCACCCGTGCACTTGCGGTCGGTGTCCTCCTTCTTGGAGCCGCTGATGGTCAGCTTGCAGTTGAAGTTCTCCTCCCAGTACTCCGCGAACCAAACGTTCCTGCGGTTGTTCTCCAGCGTGCGGGAGGTGAAGTAGGTGTCAAAGCCTGCGGGGCAGGGGAGGACGAGAGTCAAACCGTGGGAGGGCCTGGGAGGGTCCTCCGGAGATCAGCGGCTCCCAGCCAGCTGCCAGAGCAGGAGCGCCCAGGGCAGGGCACACAGCAACACAGCCGGGGGGGGGGGTTGGAAGCTCTCCACACCAGGAGGCTCCACAGCCTCTCTGGGCAGCCTGCTCCAGGCCTCCAGCACCCTCACAGCAAACAACTTTCTCCTCCTCTTCAGATACAACCTCCTGGGTTCCAGTCTGTGCCCCTTGCCCCTTGTGCTGTCCCTGGGCACCACTCAGCAGAGCCTGGCCCCAGCCTCTTGCCCCCCCCAGCTCCTTCAGCTCTTGCTGAGCATTGCTCAGCTGCCCTCTGGGGCTGCTCTGCTCCAGGCTCTCAGCCTCTGCTGCTCCCAGAGCTGCTCCAGGCCCCTCAGCAGCTTTGCACCCACCCTGGCCTCTCCCCAGCAGTTTCTCCTCATGTTGAGGTGGAAGCTCCTGGGTTCCAGCTTGTGTTCATTGTTCCTTGGCCTGCCCCTAGGCAGCCCCAAACAGAGCCTGGCCCCTGCCTCCTGCCCCCCACCCCGATCAGATCCCTCTCAGCCTTCTCCTCTGCAGGCTCTCAGCCTCTCTTCGCAGCAGAGCTGTTCAGGTCCCTTCAGCACCCTCACAGCTCTGCCCTGGCCTCTCCCCAGCAGATCTCTGCCCCCCTGGAACTAGGCAGCCCAGAACCAACGCTGAAGACTCTGCTGAGACCTCCTTCACCAGGCAGCCCCTGCTCCCCTCTTGTGCACCCCAGCAGGGCTGTGCAAGGCAAGCAGCCCTGAACCTTTCATCTCGCAGCAGCAAACTCCTGTGCCCCTAGGAGGTGAGGGATGAAAGGCTGGGAAAGGTCTGCGAGGCAGAGGATCAACAGGGAAGGGTTCAAAGCAAGCCCACAGCTTGGAGAGGAAGCAAGCAGCAATCACCACGAGTGACCTGATGTGAGGCTGAGCTCCAGAGACTGATTGGGTCATTAACCTCCCCAGACCTGCAGGGGAGGCACTTTGATCCCCCTGGCCATCACCTGCACGCCTGCCTGGGGCTGGAGCATTCCTTTGCCCCTTCATCTCTCCCACAGAGCTGCATCAGCCCTGGAGAGGGCAGAGCTCCCCCACGGCAGCGCTGAAGCACCAGGAGCTACCAGGGAATGGACCTCCTGCAGTGGGGGAGGAGAGCCCTGGGAGGGCTTCAGTTTCTTCCTCAAGCCACCAACAGCTTCTAGGGGCACAGAGGACAGAGGGGCTGGAGCTGCAGGCAGCAGCAGAGGTCCCCCAGAAGGGCTTTGGTCCAGGTCCCAGGACCTGTCGAGTGGGAAGCATGTGGGGAGCGTAGGTGCTGCCAGCCACGTTGCTCTTCTGCCAGCAGCACAAAGTCCTCTCTGCTGTGGCTGTTTGGTGCCAGCCAGGACAGTGTCTGTGTGCTGTTGGCAGGGGGCAGGGCAGGGCTGGGCACCCCCTGAGTGCCAGAGGCCCCCAGGAACTCTCTGTGCTCCCAAAGGCAAGAAGGGAGAGAGGCTGAGCGGGCTGGGAGAGGAACTCAGCAGCTGGGCTGGAAGAAGAACAATCCCTGGGAGAGAGACAGAGAACAAAGAAGAGCCAAGCCAAGGCCTGAGGGCCAAGGAGGGCACACTGGCACCACTGCTGCTGGGGGCAGGCACTGGGCGGCCCAGCCTGGGCTCAGCACCAGAGGGGAAGCAGGGTCAGGAGCTGGCCTGAGGAGCACAGGGCTGGGGCTGGAAGGCAGAAGGGACAGAGTGCTGCTGGCACAGCAGGCAGGGAAGGAGAGGCTTGGCCCTGGGCAGCCCTCAGCTGGCTCCTGAAGATCCATGGAATGGTTGGGGATGGAAGGGACCTTTGAGGGCCACCTGGTTTAAGCCCCAGATGCCTCTGAGGCAATTAAAAGAACATTCCCAAGGGGACAGTGTGACAAAAATCTGCTGCATGCAGCTGGCTGAGGAGGGGAAGAGCTCTGTGCCAAGGCTCCTGACCTGTGGGGCTGCTGCTCCACAGCTTCCTGAGATAAAAATCAATAAAGCTCTGATCAAACTGTAATGGAATCGCTGCAGATCTGCTCCACAGCCTTGCAGATTTAATAACAACCAGCAACATCCTCCCTGATTTCCTTGGGCTGCTTTGGTGCCCCCCTGCATCCTCAGGAGGAAGCCAGGCCCCTGGGCAGGACAGCTTCTGATCAGCACGTCCTGGCGACCGGGAGAGGCCAGGCGGAGGGGCAGAGGCAAGGCACAGCCCAGGGCCCCAGAGACCCCTGCCGGGCCCCAGGCCTCTCTGGGCACCGACCTGTGTGCTGCAGAGCAGAGGATCCTGGATGGCTTGGGTTGGAAGGGACCCCAGAGCTCAGCCAGCCCCAGCCCCCTGCCAGGGGCAGGGACCCCTCCCACCAGCCCAGGCTGCTCAGGGCCTCATCCAGCCTGGTCCTGAGCACCTCCAGGCAGGAGGCAGCCACAGCCTCCCTGGGCAGCCTGTGCCAGGCTCTCCCCAGCCTCACTGCCAAGGATTTCTCCCTCCTCTCCAGCCTCAGTCTCTCCTCTCCCAGCTCAAAGCCATTGTCCTCAGCCTGTCCCTCCCAGCCCTGTCCACAGTCCCTCCCCAGCTGGGATCCTGGGCCCCTGATCGCCACAGGCTTGAGCCTGTGCTTAAGCTCAATCTGTTGGAACTGAAGGCATGAAGACAGCTTAAGAGGTTTGCTGCTAAAGGCAAGAGCTCTGGGCCAGGGGCTGAGGGGATTAGGAGCCCCCAGAAGCAGGATTCGGCAGCGTGAGAGGCAGAGGAATCTCTGCTGACCCTGGCAGGAGGCTCAGGGCTGCCCTCGGGAACCTCCCAGCGCTCCCTGGCCACCAAGCAGCTTCTGCTGCGCAGCCAAACACCTCCCAGGGGCAGATTTTACTCCCCCCCCCCCCCCAATGCCTCCAAGGGAGGGAGTTACCTGTGTGAGGGCTCCCAGAGGGCAAGAAAGCTCTCCCTACATCTTAGCCACCGAGACTGCGCAGTCCTTCCCCCGGCACGCAGAGCGCTGCAGCGGTTCCCCACCCCAGGACAGACCTGGGGGCGAATTTGCTTAGGAGAGGGAGAGAAAGGAAAGGGAGAGACCCAAAGCCAAGCACTCAGGGGGATGGAGAGGGGGATGGAGAGGGGGCTGGAGAGGGGGCTGGAGGAGCCCAGCCCAGGGCCGGGGTGGGGGATGCCTCCCAGCCCTCAGCAGCTTCGGTTGCTTCCCTGCTCCTCTCAGGGAGATGCCCCCAGCCCAAGCACTGCTTTGATCAGGTCAGGGCTAATCAATTAATTAGGTGATTGCAATTAGAGAGCACCAGGTGAGGCTCCAAGGCTAAGGATGCCTCTG
>CM026892.1:28053893-28130072 GCA_015227895.2 Colaptes auratus
CCTCACTGCCCTCTGCCTCCACACCTCCACCGGCTCAAGCAGCTCAGGCTGCAGGCTGGCAGAGAGTAAAAAGCCAGGAAACCTGCTTCACAGCAAGAAAACTTCAGAGACTCAGGAGGGTTTGGTCTGCTGGGAGCAGGAAGTGAGGCCACAGCCTCGAATCTGTGCACAGATACATGCTGTGGGTGAGCAGAGGCCCTGCTGCCTCCCCTGGGGCTTGGGGGAGCAGGAGCAGTGGCTGCCACCTCCTCAGGCTGTGCTGGGCAGGCTGCAGAGCTGGGCAGAACCTCAACAAGGGCAGGGGCAGGGTCCTGCCCCCACGGAGGAACAAGGCCCTGCAGCAGGACAGCTGAGGGGACCTGTTGGGGAGAAGGACCTGGGAGTGCTGGGGGACAGCAAGTTCCCCATGAGCCAAGAAGGGCAACGATCTCCTGGGGTGCATCAAGCAGAGTGAGGCCAGCAGGTCGAGGAAGGGTCTCCTCCCCTTCTGCTCTGCCCTGGTGAGGCCACAGAACCAATCACCAAGATTTTAGAGCCCTGGGGCTGAGAGCCTGCAGCAGAGCAGCCCCAGAGGGCAGCTGAGCAATGCTCAGCAAGAGCTGAAGGAGCTGTGGGGGGCAAGAGGCTGGGGCCAGGCTCTGCTCAGTGGTGCCCAGGGGCAGCACAAGGGGCAAGGGGCACAGAGTGGAACCCAGGAGGTTCCACCTGAGCAGGAGGAGAAAGTTGTTTGCTGTGAGGGTGCTGGAGGCCTGGAGCAGGCTGCCCAGAGAGGTTGTGGAGTCTCTCCTGGTGTGGAGAGCTTCCAACCCCCCCTGGTCCCTGTGCTGCTGGGCAGCTGCTGTGGTGCCCTGCTGGGGCAGGGGCTGGGCTGGGGCTCTGTGATCTCTTTCCACTTACCAGCTCTGGCTGCTTTGCCTCTGCCTTTCATCAGGGCTGAGTCTCTGTCACCAGGCACTTTTGCCTTCCATATATCTAACCAGAATCATTGAATTCTGAGCTCCCCCATTAAAAATTCAATATTCATTTTCTGGGAGGAGCAGAAAGAAGCCTCCCCCCCTCCAGCCTGCCACTGAGGGCTGCCAGGACACTCCTCCTGGGCCACGTCACCTACTCACCCTCCAGCACCTCTGGGGAACAGGGAAGCGTTCAGCTCCCTCTGCTTGCAACCACAAAGCAGTGACCTGCAGAGGATCTGCCAGGCAGGCACTGCCACCCTTGCCAGCCAGGCACTGCCACCCTTGCCAGCCAGGCACTGCCACCCTTGCCAGCCAGGCACTGCCACCCTTGCCAGCCAGGCACTGCCACCCTTGCCAGCAGGATGATTGGAGCCACCTCCACACAAAGAGCTTCACCCAGACCCAAGACTCTGCTGCTCCTGCCCCCTCCAAGCCCTGCCAGCCAAGCTGGGCCTGCCCCTGGCACCACAGCTCTGCCTCAGCAGCCAGGCCAGGGGGTGCTCTGGAGGGGAGCACTCCTTTCTTCGGGGCAAAGGAGCAGCTTTCCTGTTGGTGCCACTGCCTGCAGAGCTCACCTGGCGGTGCCCAGCTGCTGCTGCTCCGGGGTCTGGCAAACAGTGCCTCTGATGTCCCTGGAACCTCCACCTGGCAGCAAGGTTGGGCTTGGGCTCTTCTCCCAGGTGACAATGACAGCCAACAGCCTCAGGTTGAGCCAGGCTGGGCATGAGGAACGATTTCTTCCCAGAGAGAGTGGTTAAGCCCTGGTCCGGGCTGCCCAGGGCGGCGGTGGAGTCCTCCTGCCTGGAAGGGCTGAAGCGATGTGCAGAGGTGGTGCTGAGGGCCATGGTGTGGTGGTGGACTTGTGCCAGGTTAAGGGTTAGACTCCCTGATCCTGGAGCTCACTTCCAACCTCAGTGGCTCTGTGATTCTGTGTTCATGGTCACAGATGAGAGGCAGGACCACAAACTGCACTCAGAGCAGTGCGCTGAGGAGACTCAGGAATCCCTCTTTAGCCACACAGGAACTGCTCTGCCTGCCCTGCACTCTGCCTGAGCAGGAAGGGCTCCTTCTGCCCAGCACCCGCCAGGGCTGAGTCCTTGAAGAGCTCTCCAAAAGGCTACAAGGACAGCAGCCAGGTGGAGTGATGAGAAGATGGCCAAATGGAAGGCAGATCAGAGAATCACAGAATGGTTTGGGTTGGAAGAGACCTCCAAGACCATTGAGGCCAACCTTCCACCCAGCACCACCGTGGGCACCAAACCACGTCCCAGAGGGCCCCGGCCACAGGGCTCTTGCACACCCCCAGGCCTGGGGACTCCACCAGCTCCCTGGGCAGCCTGGGCCAGCCCCTGACCACTCCTGCAGCACAGAAATTGTTCCTCCTCTCCAACCTAACCCTCCCCTGGTGCAACTTGAGGCCACTTCCCATCTCACCCCAACTCTGTAGACCTCGGCGACGTCTCCCATCCCAGCTCAAGATCATCTCCTTGGCAAACTCAAGGCAAGGCCTGAAGGATCCCAGAGCCTCTCAGCCATGCTTTGTCATCTCTCAGGGTTGTTGACACTCTCCCCTTGGCCTCCCCATGGCCTCTCACATCAAAGGCTGCTGCTTCCTGCTCTGATGATTTCTGCCTTCGTTCAGCACATCAGAAGCTGAAGCACTGTTTGCTGCTTCCAGCCAGTGCAGAGTTCAAAGATGCCCAAAGTCCTCTGCCTGGGCTGAGGGAACATCGATGCAGTCTGCTTCAAGGCACTGAGCTGGGGAGGCAAAGACACCTTTTCCTTTGGCCACAGTTCAGTAATGCAATGAATATCCTCACAGTTGCTTAAGCAAGTACAGAGAGCCTTCTGTTACCAGGGAATAGCCAGGCTGGAGGAGGCCTCCAGGACCACCCAGTCCAACCAGCAGCACCACCCCACCGTGACCGAGCCAGGGCCCCAGGGGCCATGGCCACACCTCCATGAGCACCTCCAGGCCAGGGGACTGCACCAGCTGCCTGGGCAGCCTCTGCAAGCCCCTGACCACTCCTGCAGCAAAGTATTTTTCCTCCTCTCCACACTAACCCTCCCCTGGCACAGCTTCAGGCCATTTCCTCTCCTTCCATCACCTGAGACTGGGGAGCAGAGCCCAGCCCCTCCCGGCTGCAGCCTCCTCCCAGGGAGCTGCAGAGAGCAAGGAGGTCTCCCTCAGCCTCCTCTGCTCCAGGCTGCACACCCCCAGCCCCCTCAGCTGCTCCTCCCCAGCCCTGCTCTCCAGACCCTTCCCCAGCTCTGTTGCCCTTCTCTGGCCCTGCCCCAGCCTCTCAATATCCTTCTTGGATATTGAGTCAGGGCCCCAAAAGTGGACTCAGTATTCAAGCTGTGGCCTCACCAGTGCAAGTCCAGGGGGACTCTCAGGTCTCTGCTCCTGCTGGCCACACCACTGCTGATCCAGGCCAGGCTGCTGGTGGCCTTCTGGGCCACCTGGGCACCCTGCTGGCTCGAAGACAACCTTTGTGAAAGGGGAGCACAGTTTGAAATGTTTTTAAGCCATTCTTCCACTCCTAAAGCAGAAACCAGACACAAGGCCCAGGGATGCTGCTGGGAGCAGGAGGACAGCTCGCAGCCAGGATCCCATTTCCCAGCTCAGCATTATCTGCCCAGCAGCTGCTGTGGTTAATTTGCTGGAGAGTTGTGGCAGGAGAAAGAGAGGGCAGGAGAGGTTTAATCCTCTCCACTGCTTTCTGTCCTGTTCTGCTTTGTCATCAGGGAGATCACTTCTGCTCCAGCTCTGTGGCCCTGCTGCGGGGCTGTGCTGCTCAGCTCCACTCCCCTTTCACTACAGCAATGGGATCCTACAAGGCAGGGCTCAGGTGACCCCCAGGCAGGGGCTGGAGCATTAGCAGAAGGATGTGCTGCTGCCACACTCCAGCTCCTGTTTCTCAGCATCCCCTGCCAGAAGCAGCCCTCTGGAGCTGCAGCCCAGCTCCCTTCTCCGATGTCCTCAACCATTTCACTGGAGTCCATTAAGAAAAGCAACAACCTCCCAGCAGAGCTGGCAGTGGGAAGGCGAGCGCCTTGGGTGCGAAACACAACTCCTGCCAGCCCAGCCCTGGCAGCTCCGCCGATGTCCTTGGGGGAGATAAGCAAGAGAGCTGCAGCCGCTATTGATAACCCTGCCGGCCGCTGCTGACCAGGCGCTGCTGGCTGCTGCGGGCCAGGGCGCTGACCATGGTGCTGCCGGCCGGGATGCTGACCATGGTGCTGACCATGGTGCTGTCCAGGGTGCTGCCTGCTGCTGCTGACCAGGCGCTGCCGGCTGCTGCGGGCCAGGGCGCTGACCATGGTGCTGCCGGCCGCTGCCGGCCAGGCGCTGCTGGCTGCTGCCGGCCGGTCCCAGCCTCCTGCCAAGCTCAGGCACCAGCCTCCTGCTCCACACAGCCCAGCGCAGGGGGCAGCAGCTTCTTGGGCATGGCTTGGGGTTGGGTTTTCTTTCTTTTTGTCTCTTGTCACTGAAGGACAAAGCAGCAGAGCTGTGGGAGGTTCAGTGAGAGGAGGTCGCTGTGTGAGCAGGAGGCAGCCTGAAGAAATGGTTTGTGCCTGCAGGTTCTGAGGGCAGTGGGATCAGAGAGTCAGGAAGTTGTCTGGTGGGAAAACACCTCAGAGATCATCCAGTCCAAGCAGCAACCCAACACCACCATGGCCCAAGTGCCACCTGCAGGGCTGGAAACTCCACCACTTCCCTGGGCAAAGCAAAGAGATTTTGGGACACAAGTCATGAGCAGGTCCCACTGCAACCTGGCAGACAGCAACACTGACCTGAGGAAAGTCCTGTTCCATAGAATCCCAGCAGGGTAGAGCTTGGCAGGGACCTCAGACCATCCACTCCAACCCTGCCCCAGCAGGGCTCCCACAGCAGCTTGCCCAGCAGCACAGGGACCAGGGGGGTTGGAAGCTCTCCACACCAGGAGACTCCACAACCTCTCTGGGCAGCCTGCTCCAGGCCTCCAGCACCCTCACAGCAAACAACTTTCTCCTCCTGCTCAGATGGAACCTCCTGGGTTCCAGTCTGTGCCCCTTGCCCCTTGTGCTGCCCCTGGGCACCCCAGAGCAGAGCCTGGCCCCAGCCTCTTGCCCCCCACAGCTCCTTCAGCTCTTGCTGAGCATTGCTCAGCTGCCCTCTGGGGCTGCTCTGCTCCAGGCTCTCAGCCCCAGGGCTCTCAGCCTCTGCTGCTCCCAGAGCTGCTCCAGGTCCTCAGCAACTCTGCAGCCTGCCCTGGACACTCTGCCAGCAGTTCTCTGTCTTTCTGGAACTGGGAAGCCAAGAACTGGCCCCAGCCCTCCAGCTGTGACCTCCCTGGGCCGAGCAGAGTGGCAGGAGAACCTCCCTTGTCCTGCTGGCCACACTCGGACACTTTATGGGTCCTGAGGGCACAGCACTGGCTCATGGTGAGGCCAGCTGCCACGAGCCAAGCTGGGAACACATTTTTGTGGTGTTTCCCTCCTCTCCCCTCCCCCAGGAGCAGAACTCCAGGGCAGAGAGCAGGACCACGATGGGGAGAAGCAGGAATGCAGAGGCAGCTGAGATGCTCCCTGCCCACCCCCACCCCTCAGGGGATTTCTCCCCCCCACAGCTCAGGATTTCGCTCTGGCTGCCGTTCCCTTCTCCGTCTGGCAGCCAGCACAGCACCTGGAGGCAGGCTGGGGGTGACAGAGCAGCTCAGCTCCCTGCAGAAGCTCTCCTCTTGCTTCAGCTTCGCAGGAGGCTTCACCAGGCTGGGGAGATGGCTTCAGGGAACTCAGGAGCAGCCTTTGAGGGAGGAGCCAGCTAAAGGGAGCATTTGTCCTCCAGGAATATCATTTGCTGGGATTATCTTCATCAGGGAAATTATCCCTGGCAGCCCAACGCTGTTATCTCATGCTGCTTCATCAGGAGCTGCTCCACCAGGCCTTCCTGGCTCCCTCCCCTCATTTCCCCACCATCACCTCCCTGCTAGGAGCTTGGCATCTTCAGCCCCCAGCCTGCTTGGGAAAACACCAGAATACTTGGACTCAGAAGCATGGAATCATGGAGGATGCAAAAGGCCTCTGGGGTCCTCCAGTCCAATCCCCAACCCAACACCACCATGCCTAGAGAATCAAGAAGGATGCAGAAGACCTCTAGGATCATCCAGTCCACAGCCATCAACCCAACACCACCATCCCAAACTCATTCATTGCTGGTATGACCTCCAGGGCAAGACCTCCACGGCCCATCAGGCCCACCCCACCCCACCAGCACCACCCCACCTGACCCCAGCAGAACTCAAAGAATCATGAAGGTTGAAAAGACCTCCAAGATCATCCAGCCCACAGCCACCAACCCAACACCACCATGGCCAAAGACTCACTAAGGCTGGGATGACCTCTAGGGTCATCCAGTCCAGCAGCCAACTCCACCCTGCCCATGGAATGAGAGAACCCTTAAGGTGGGAAAAGGCCTCTTAGGAGTCACAGGCTGCACTGGGCTGGAAGGGACCCCCAAGGGCTCCTTGGCCACCCCCCTGCAGGCAGCAGGGACAGCTCCAGCCAGAGCAGGCTGCCCAGGGACACAGCCAGGCTGAGCCTGAGTGTCCCCAGGGCTGCAGCCTCAAGCCCCTCCCTGGGCAGTGTGGCCAACAGAAGGAATTCTGTGTCCTGGCTGCTCCTGGGGCTTTGGTGTTAACATTCTCTCTGCTTCATGAGACTAGGAAGAAGATCTTTGCCCTGAGCACCACACCAAGGCAGCACAGTCACTGTTGTGCTGTTGGCTTGCTCGGGGTGGGGCTGGTTTTGGTCCTGGAGAAGACAAAAAGCCTTCTGCAGCCTCTTTAAGACAGGATGGTTTGAAATCTGCTGTGATCCCTTCCTGCTAGCAGAGGCACTGCCTGGGAACGGAGCAGCCCTCCTGCACAGCAGCCTGCACACACAGCAGAGCAGCAGAGCCAAGAAAGCAGCTTCAGAGAGGCCCTGGGCTGCTCCCCAGCAGCGTGAGGCAGCCGGGAGGGGACTGTGCCCCTAAGCTGAGACCTCCCCTGCAGTGCTGGGGCAGCGCTGCAGTCCTCAGCACAGGCAGGGACCTGGGGAGCAGGGCCAGGGGAGGCCACCAAGGTGATCAGAGGTTGGAGAAGCTCCCCTGTGGGGCCAGGCTGGGAGAGCTGGGGCTGTGCAGCCTGGGGAAGGGAAGGCTCCTCCCCACAGCTCCCAACCCTTCCACCTGAAGGGCTGAGACCAGTGCCTAGAGACTCCTCCTGAGGGTGAGGGAGAAGCCAGCTGCAGCCAAGGCCTGCTGCAGGCTGCAGCTGAATGCTGTTTTCTCCTCTGCCTTCATGGTTGAGCCCCTGAGGAACCCCCTGTGGGCTGCTGCCCCCCAGCCCCGGCCTGGCTCTGCCCTTGGCACACGGCAGCCGCAGCAGCCAGGCGTGGAGCTCCCTGCTGAGGGGAGCCAGGGACAGCCAGCAGCAGGAGCATCCTCCCCTCTCTGCTGGGCTTCCACCGAGCTCTACCTGCTCATAAAAGAGCTATCAGGGGCAGCTCTCTGCTGCCTGCCAATTCCAAACCACGCCAGGCAGCAGTCCCCAGGCTCCCCTGAGAGACGTCCAACAACCTCCTGATCTCTGCACAGAGTGGTGAGAGCTGCAGGAAACCAGGCTGCCACCCATCCCTGTGCCCCTGGCTGCAGCGCCACTGGATGCCTCAGAGCTGGGAAGCAGCAGCTGCAGCCAGCTGCTGGGGACAAGGCACAGCTGGAGACACCACCCAGAGCTTTGCCTGCACAGATTCAGCCTCCCAGGAGCTGGAGACACCACCCAGAGCTTTGCCTGCACAGATTCAGCCTCTCCAGGAGCTGGAGTCACCACCCAGAGCTTTGCCTGCACAGATTCACCTCTCCAGGAGCTGGAATCACCACCCAGAGCTTTGCCTGCACAGATTCAGCCTCTCAGGAGCTGGAGTCACCTCCCAGAGCTTTGCCTGCACAGATTCACCTCTCCAGGAGCTGGAGACACCACCCAGAGCTTTGCCTGCACAGATTCAGCCTCTCCAGGAGCTGGAGACACCACCCAGAGCTTTGCCTGCACAGATTCAGCCTCTCCAGGAGCTGTAGTCACCACCCAGAGCTTTGCCTGCACAGATTCACCTCTCCAGGAGCTGGAGTCACCACCCAGAGCTTTGCCTGCACAGGTTCAGCTCTCCAGGAGCTGGAGTCACCACCCAGACTGGCCTGCAGTTCACCTCTCCAGGAGCTGGAGACACTCACCCAGAGCTTTGCCTGCACAGGTTCAGCCTCTCCAGGAGCTGGAGTCACCACCCAGAGCTTTGCCTGCACAGATTCACCTCTCCAGGAGCTGGAGTCACCACCCAGAGCTTTGGCTGCACAGATTCAGCCTCTCCAGGAGCTGGAGTCACCACCCAGAGCTTTGCCTGCACAGGTTCACCTCTCCAGGAGCTGGCAGAGCTCCAGGGGGAGAGCTGAAGCTGGTCCCTGCAAGCCTCTGGGCTCTCTTGACAGCTGCTGGACAAATGTTATTGCCAGCACTCCCCCTCCAAGCTGATCCAGCTGGGGGCCTCCAGCACAGCCTGGTCAGCCAGCAGCTGGAGCTGAACAGCACCTGGAGCAGCAGAGGGCTGCAGCAGCAGGGCCCCGGCAGGCCCCACCCAAGGCAATTCAAAGGCTTCTGCCACTCCTCAGCAACTTGGTGCTCCTTAGGAGCCTCTCCCTCGAGTCCCACCACGGAGTGATGACACAGGAAAAGTTCAAGTCAAGAGCTGGCAGCCTTGTAGGGAGTCTGAAAGCTCCTCAGCCAGGGTTGACTCTCGCATGCACCCTCCCAGCCTGCACTTGGGAGAAGCTGAGGGACTCACACTGCACAAAGAGGCATTGGAGGGAAGCTTGCAGCTCCCTGAGGTCTTCTTCCAGAGCTGAGGGAAACATCAGAAATGAAGAGGTTCTCCCTCTCAGCCCTGCCCTAGGGAGGCCACATCTGGAGCAGCCAGCTCTCTGCTTTGCAAGGTCAGGCAGCAGCAGCTCTGCTCTCATGGCTGAGGATGGGGAAGCTCACAGCATGGAGGTCCCCAAACCTCCTTTCTGAGGCCACAGAACCAATCACCAAGATCTGAGAGCCCTGGGGCTGAGAGCCTGCAGAGGAGCAGCCCCAGAGGGCAGCTGAGCAATGCTCAGCAAGAGCTGAAGGAGCTGTGGGGGGCAAGAGGCTGGGGCCAGGCTCTGCTGAGTGGTGCCCAGGGACAGCACAAGGGGCAGGGGGCACAGACTGGAGCCCAGGAGGTGCCACCTGAGCAGGAGGAGAAACTTCTGTAGTTTAAGGGTGGCAGAGGCCTGGAGCAGGCTGCCAGAGAGGCTGTGGAGTCTCCTGGTGTGGAGAGCTTCCAACCCCCCCAGGCACTGTGCTCCTTCAGCAGGGGCTTGGGCTGGGGGATCTCCACAGATCTCTTCCAACCCCCCATGCTAGGGCTGTGTGAGGCAGAGGTTAACTCACTGCCCTGGGTAGGAACACACCTGCCATGCCCAGCCAGCTGCTCCACCTCTGCCAGGTGAAACCCTGCAAACCCTCCTGTAGCCCTCAGAGACAGGGCCCATGCCCCCCGGGCCAGCCTCCCGCTGCTCGGTAGCTTCCAGAAGGAGCAGCTCCCTTCCCTGAGCCTTCAAAAGGCCTCCAAGCCCAAGCACTCAGCCCCAAGGAGCAGCAATCTGCAGCAATCACCCTGAATTGCCCCTAAGTCCCCAGCAGGGCAGCACTTGGCTACTGCTGCTTGTTTCAGGTGGAAGGAAAATTGCTGTTTTCATCACCACGATTGGGTACAGGGAGGCTGGAGGGAAGGGGAGGAAAACAAGGCCTTGAGCAGCACCTCAGGGATTGCTCCTGGCTGAAGCACAGAGCTGGGACCCCTCCCAGCCTCCCTCACAGCATCTTGTGCCTGCTGCTGCGGCAGTGGTGACAACAGAGCCAGCTCCTGGCCGCCCTGCACAGCGGTGCTGCTGGGACAGAAGGCCCCCAGGGCCCTCCCCTGCTCCTGGAGAGCAGGGAGGTGAAGGTTTGCTTGGGTGTCCTGCCCCTGGGGCCACGAACACTCCATTTGAATCATCCCTCCCTTGTCCAGCCTGGAAGTCAGGGCTGGGCACCAGGGCAGTGCCAGGGGCTCTCCAGGAGCCTCTCTGCACTCCCAAGGGACAGAGAAAGGGAGGAAGGGAGAGAGACTGCTGGGCTGGGAGAGAAACTCAACCAGCTGGGCTGGGGACTCTCTCACCTCTCTGGGCAACCTGGGCCAGGCTCTCACCGCCCTCGGTGCCAAACCCTTCTCCCTTCAGGCACTGGCACAGGCTGCCCAGGGGGTGGTGGAGATCCCAAGCCCTGGAGGTGCTCAGGAACCCTGTGGCCATGGCAGCTGGGGCCGGGGGGGGGCTGGGTTGCTGGGTTGCTGGCTGGGACTGGATGATGGAGGAGGACTTTTTCTGCTGCCACAGCTCAATGCTCTGTGGCTTGGCTGACTCATAACCGATTCAGACGGGTCCAGGACACGTCACCCAGGTGGCCACCCAGCACAGGCTCTTGCACAGCACTCATTCCCCCCAGCTCTGTTTCCCCACCGCCCCCTCCTCCCCCAGCCCCATTTCCATGTTACCTGGGGAGCATGCTGTGGGGAAGGACACGAGCAAGGGGAAGCCTCCTCTGGCCGGAGAGGGACGGAGGCAGGGCCCATCCCTGGGGCTGGAGGCACGGGCAGAGCAGAGCAGAGCCAGGGCAGAGGGATCCTGCAGCCCCAGCGGGGGAGCAGCGCTCTGCTGGGGCATTATCCCAGCCGCAGGTGTGAGCCTGGCGAGCAGCCTGCCCTCTGCAGCTCGCTGCCCACGCTCATTATCCCTCCCCGTTTGAAGCCTTGCAACTGTGACCCCGACTCAGTTACTTGTCAGGCACCAGGCAGCATCTCCTGGCATGAGCTCAGCGCGGCTTTTGTCTGAGCAAGACACCCTCCAGCGACCTGCGGAGCTGAGGTGAGCCCTGCTCAGGCTGCCCCCGAGGGGGAGGGAGCTGCGGCAGGAGAGCAGCAGGCGCGGCTCAGCCGGGCGGGGGGGCCTCAGCGAGCCAGCGGGGCCAAGCGCAGGGCGCAGCCGGCCGCAGCACCTGGGAAGCTGCTCTGAGGGGCAGGACCTGAGACCCACGGGAAAACAAGCTGCCCCTGAGGCCCTAAAGGTCAGTGGGCTCTGGGGAGCGCTGAGGGGGCTGTGGCCAGCAGAGCAATCTGCAGAGCTTCCAACCCACCCCCCGGCCACTGTGCTCCCGGGCAAGCTGCTGTGGGGGCCCTGCTGCAGCTCTCCAGAGCTCCCTCCCAGCTCTGACCGGTCTGTAATCCCTCAGCACAGCAGAGGAGCAGTTGGAGGCCACAAGGCTCCCCCGGGAGAGCAGAGCTGCTCGCACGACCAACAGGAGACCTCCCAAAGGAGGAGCCATGGAGGGGGCCCCCACAGCCTGCTCCTGTGGCCTGCGTCCCCTTCAGTGTCCATGCTCTGAGAGCAGGAAAGAAACGAAGAAGTGAATGTCAGAGGAGGTAAAGCTGCAGCCCCACAACCATGAGAGCTGGGAGAGGAGCCTGGAGCTGGTGCCTGGCTCCCAGCACTCCCTCCCTGCCCAAGCTGTTGGCATTCAGCTCCTGGCCTGAGGGACCTCTGCTGTGCTCAGCAGCTGAGGTGCTCAAAGGCATTAAGGAAAAGGCTTTTCTCCAGCAAACCAGAGCCTCAAACCCAACCATGCAGCTAACTGCTGGGGAGGTGAAGCACACCAAGAGCAGCCCTGGGAAAGAATGATTGAGGTGCTCACAGCCTGCATCCTGCAGGGGCTGGCACCTCCAGCCCTGGGGCTGCGGCAGGGGCTGGCACCAGACGTGCCAGGGTGAGGGACAATGGCTTTGAGCTGGGAGAGGGCAGGGTGAGGCTGGAGGTGAGGAAGAGATTCAATACAATACAATGCAATAAATCCAGGTTGGAAGAGACCTTCAAGATCATCCTGTCCAACCTATCAACCAATCCAACCCACCCAAACAACTAGATCATGGCACCAAGTTCCTGACAGTGAGGCTGGGGAGAGCCTGGCACAGGCTGCCCAGGGAGGCTGTGGCTGTCCCCTCCCTGGAGGTGCCCAGGACCAGGCTGGATGAGGCCTTGAGCAGCCTGGGCTGGGGGAGGTTCATGGAAAGGTTTGGGCTGGAAGGGACCTTCAAGATCATGCAGCACCAGCTCCCCTGCCGTGGGCAGTGGCACCTCCAGACCTCTGACCACCTTTGTGGCCTCCTCTGGACCTGCCCCAGCAGTTCAATGTCCTTGATGGGACAGAGCAACCAGGAGGTGTCCCTGCCCATGGCAGGGGGGGTTGGGACTGGATCACCTTTAAGGGCCCTCCCAACCCATTCTGTGGCCCTGTGGTATTTGCTCCCTGGAGCCCTGCTGGTCTGGTTGGCATCACCACAACGGCAGAGACCCAAGCTCCACCTCACCCTCGATGCCACCTCCTACCGTGCCTCCTCGTGATGCCACTTGTGCTGGGGCTGCTGCCCCTTGGCTTTGGGGTGGCAGCCCGGGCACAGCAAGGCACAGCCCCACCCGCAGGCTGCAGCTGAGCAGGACCAGAGAAAGAAGGAACAGGGAACTCCTCAGTGCTGCCAGCCAAGTGCCGTTTCCCTGGGCAGAGAAAAGCCAAGGGGGACAAACCCTCTCAGAGCCACCCCCGCCAGAAGCAGAGGCTCGCCCCCAGCCCCCAGCCCCCGGCCCCCGGCCCCCCAGCGCGCTGCTCCCCTGCGCTCCACCTCTGCTCGCCTCCCTGCCCTCTCCCGGCCGCTTCCCGCCGGGGCAGACGGCCCCCCCGGCCCTGATCTCGCTTGTTGGAACGAGGGAGTCCCTAAGGAGCCCCAGACCCTGCAGATCGCCTCTTGACTCCTGGTGGGAGGAGAATTCCCCCAGGCCAAGGGCTGCAGCAGCTGGCGGGGGGGGGGGAGCCGGAGCCGCCCAGCTCTGCAGCAGCCAGGGGCCGTGGGGGTGCCTCCAGGGCAGGAGGCTCCACCACATCCCCCTGGGGCTCTGTAGCCACTGCCACAAGCACAGGGATGGGATCCTTCCCAACACGGGGTGGGGCTGGGGCTTAGGGACAGGTTCAGTGGTGCCCTGCAGTGCTGGGCGAGCCTGGAGGCCTCTTCCAAAGGGTTGCAGAGAGCCTGGAGGCCTCCCCTGAGCCTCCTCCTCTCCAGGCTGAGCAACCCCAGCTCCCCTTTAATCTCCTCCAGATACATCAAAGAGCCTCCAGACCCTGCACAGTCCTCAGGCACAGCTCAACGAGGCCAAAAGTTGCTGCTTTCACCCCAGTCCCAGCTCCCCACTCGGTCAGAGCCAGCTCCTGAGCCACCCCTGGCGCTCAGCTGCCAGCAGCTCGCAGGAGAATGCAAGCCCTTGGAGAGGGAACGTTCTGAGAGCTGCAGATAAGGCAGGAGGTAATTACCTCCTAATCTTGGCATTTGATCTGCAGAGCTGATTGGGTCAAAGATTTCAGCCCCAGCCAGCACAGGACGCTGCACAGAGAGGAGGGAGGAGGGAGCAGGCGAGAGCAGAGCCCTGGCAGCACTTAGAGACAAAGGGGAGAGACATCAGGGCCAGGAGGGCACAGCCCCAAGGCCTGAGGAGTCCAACAGACAGACCTCCAGGAGGGACCTTAACGATCCCGGGGAAAGGGGGAGAGGGAGGGGAAGGGAAGGGGGGAAAGGGAGGGCAAAGGAAAAGAGGAAGGAAGGAGAAGGATTTGTGGATTCACAGCATGGGTTGGGCTGGAAGGGACCCCAAAGCTCAGCCAGCTCCAGCCCCCTGCCATGGGCAGGGACCCCTCCCAGCAGCCCAGGCTGCTCAGGACCTCACGGTGGAGGCAAGGCCAGGACTGGGGGGCAGGGCCTGGCTGTGCAGAGCTGCCAGCGGCTGCAGGGAGACCTTCTGGCAGCTCTGGGCTTCATCTGCTTCCTTTCCTCCCCTTGATCCTTGCTTCCTTCCACCAAGCTACCACCTGGATGGGCCTCTCCCTGCCCTTTGCCTTTCCAATGTCTATTTGATTTGTGAGAGAGTAAATCATTTCTGGGAGATTTAATTTCTGGGACCTGATAATGAGGGGGAGCTAGATATGGATCCTCTCATTTGAAGTCTGCTCTGCAATTCAATCAGCCCCACCAGCAGCTCCAAAGTGCTGGGGGAAGAGTTGTACTGGTGACTAAAGGATGCAAAAATGAGACAGAAATTGGATTAATGATTGTATCAGGGCTGCTGGGCTGCTCTCTCTAATCTAGTTGAGCTCTGGTGCTCTCTCCCAGCACACTTGTCCTTCTCAGGGGAAGGTTATGGCTCTGTAAGCAACCTGGGGCTTGTCTGGTGCTGAGTAATAACAGGAAAGGGGCTCCAGGAGAGCTGGGGAGAGACTGTGGACAAGGGCTGGGAGGGACAGCTGAGGACAATGGCTTTGAGCTAGGAGAGGGGAGACTGAGACTGGAGAGGAGGAAGAGATTCTTGACTGTGAGGGTGGGGAGACTCTGGCACAGGCTGCCCAGGGAGGCTGTGGCTGCCTCCACCCTGGAGGCGTTCAGGACCAGGCTGAATGGGACCTTGGGCAAGCTGGGCTGGTGGGAGGGGTCCCTGCCCATGGCAGGGGGCTGGAGCTGGCTGAGCTTTGGGGTCCCTTCCAGCCCAACCCATCCTGTGAGTCCTTCTCCTTCCTTCCCCTTCCCCCTCCTCCTTCTCCTCCTCTCTCCCTTCCTTCTTTTCCTTCCTGCTCCTCCTCCACACTAGCAGCACTGAAAGGAATCCCCCAGGCAGAGGGGAAGGGCACAGCCACACTTCCCTCCAACAGCACAGAAGTGAACAGCTTCAAACATCTTCACAGGTGACCAAGCAGGTCCCCTTCGAAGGTGTTTGCCCTGGGGCTGGCAGCTCAGCAGAGGAGCTGCCCCAGTGCCAGGCTCTGTCCCCCTGCCAGCCTCGCCCTGGCAGGGCAGAGCTAATTCTGCAAGGCAAAGAGCAGCTGCCAAAGCAATGAGGCAGCCAGGCCTGAGAAGGATCTTTAGAAGACTCAGCAAAGCAAACTTTCACCATCCCACTGTAATAGGATTAGAAACCTCTCCAGTGGCTCCAAGAGCTGGAATTTTGCCCTGAACAAAAACCTAAACCCAAAAAAGATCTGGCCCCAGAGCCAGGGGAGAAGAAACTGAGTTGGATCTTCCCAGCTACGTTACTTAGGAGTGTAAAAAAAGAGGTCAGGGGAGGCCACAAGGACGCTGAGGGGCCTGGAGCAGCTCTGGGAGCAGCAGAGGCTGAGAGCCCTGGGGCTGAGAGCCTGCAGAGGAGCAGAAGAGCAAGAGCTGAAGGAGCTGTGGGGGGCCAGAGGCTGGGGCCAGGCTCTGCTCAGGGGTGCCTGGTGGCCCCCAGCCTGCACCATCAGATGGTTTGGGCAGGGAAGGACCTCAGAGCTCAGCCAGCTCCAGCCCCCTGCCATGGGCAGGGACCCCTCCCACCAGCCCAGGCTGCTCAGGGCCTCATCCAGCCTGGCCTCCAACACCTCCAGGGAGGGGACAGCCACAGCCTCCCCTGGGCGGCCTGTGCCAGTGCCTCCCCAGCCTCACTGCCAGGAATTTCTCCCTAGCCTCCAGTCTCAACCCAAGCCCCACTGTACCCTCAGTTCCTGGAGCCACCTCTGAAGCAGCTCAGGGCAGGTTCCCAGAGCTGGGAACCCTTTTGCCGAGCACTGACGCTGGCAGGCACTGACCACTCCCACGAGCATCTGCTGCCAGCTCCTCTTCAACGCTGCTGCTCTCCTGAGCTGAGCCAGGCAGCCCCTGCTGCACCCAGCCCTTCGCAGCCCCCAGCCCTTCGCAGCCCCCAGCCCTTCGCAGCCCCCAGCCCTTCGCAGCCCCCAGCCCTTCGCAGCCCCCAGCCCTTCGCAGCCCCCAGCCCTTCGCAGCCCCCAGCCCGGAGCCCTGGAGCCTTCTCCTCCAGCCACCTGCCCGAGCCCATGGGCTGGGGCAGGAGAGAGCAGGGGTCAGGAGCAATTCCTTCTCCTCACTTAGGCAGCCTCAGCTCCCAGGCAGTTCCACCTCTGGCTCCAGCTCAGGTCATGTGGCTCAGGCTGCTCCTGTCAGTCTCACTCACAACAGCTGAGACTTTGCACACTCTTTGGGTCCCTTTCTCTGCCTTACTTTGCACCCTCACAGCTGTCCAGCATTTTTCCTTCTGGTTTCCATCTCTTCCTGGGCAGTTGGATTAATTCCCTTAGTAAAGTTCCTGCCTCTAATTAAGCACAGGAGGAAGCCCTGGAGCACAGCACAGAAGCCTCCAGCACTGCCTTGCTGCTCACCTGGGGAAGAAAAGCAAACCAGGAGCTGCCAAGCAGCTCTGCTCCAGCAGGAAGCCTCCTGAGGGAACAAGGGGAAGCTTCTCCCTTCCCCATCTGCAGCCCAGACTGAGGTCCCCCCAGCTGTGGGTCACAGCAGTGCTCCCTGGCCCCCAGCAGGGCGCTGCAGAGCCTCCTGCAGGCGCGCTGAGGAGCGTCTAACACCCCCAGAGCAGGGAGCTGCTGCAGGAGTGCAGGGTGGTGTCACCTGTGTCATGGACGGGAGGGAGGGAAGCTTTCAGCCTGGGTAACTGTCTGCTCTCCGCTTAAACTTCCAGCTGAACCAGAGGCAAATCCCCCTGCAGGCCACAGCAAATATCAGAGATCCACTCAGGCAAGAGGAGACCTTTGAGATCATCAAACGATCCTGACTGAGCCACTGACCCTACTCTACCAAGCCCAGCACTAAGCCACACCTGCAAGCATCACATCTGCAGAGACCTCAAACCCCTCTGGGGATGGGGAGTCCCCCCCCTGGGCAGCCTCTCCCAGCCCCTGACCACTCTTGCAGCAAAGAATTTTTTCTCCACCTCCAACCCAACCTTCCCCTGGCACAACCTGAGGCCATTTTCCTCTCCTCTATCACCTGAGATGGGGGAGAAGATATCAGCCCCCCCGGCTCCTACCGCCTCTCAGGCAGCTGCAGAGAGCAAGGAGGTCTCCCTCAGCCTCCTCTGCTCCAGCCTGGACACCCCAGCTCCCTCAGCTGCCCCTCCCCAGCCTTGCTGCCCTTCTCTGGCCCTGCTCCAGCCCCTTGATCCCTTCCTTGCAGTGAGGTGCCCCAGAACACCACCAAGCCAGTCCCTGGGCTGTGAGACCAGCAGCAGCAGAGAGCAGTGCTTGATGCCTACTGGCTCTGAGCATTCCCCACCCATGCCAAGGGTCTCCAGGCACCCTCGGGGCCCTTCCCCCGCTGGTCACCACGGTGCAGGAGACAGCCCATGGGTGCAACCTTCTGCTGACAGCAGGGAGATGGCTGCCTCCTCCCTGGAGGTGCCCAAGGCCAGGCTGGATGAGGCCCTGAGCAGGCTGTGCTGGGGGGGTGTGCTCAGGGCAGGGGTTGGGGCTGGCTGAGCCTGGGGGTCCTCTCCAGCCCAGCCCATGCTGTGCCTGTGGCTTGCCACGGCAGGCAGTGCTGCACGGGGAGCTTGGGTAAGGCAAAGAGCTGCTCCAGGCTGGAGCTCAATGCAAGCCAAGGGTGCTGAGGGGAGCAGAGGACCTCTCTGCAAAGCAGCTCCCAGCAGCAGGCCTCTGCCAGCACTCTGGGGGTGGGATGGGGCAGGAGCACCACCACGCTGCCAGCCAGCTGCGGCTCCACCTGCGCCGCATTCAGGCAGCCACAGCTCTCATGACAGCCAAATTACCTCTTCCCTGCTCTCAGCCTTCTGCTTCTGGGCTCCCTTGTAAGGAAGGGATGGCATCAGAGCTCAATCAACAGCATTCTGCTCCAAGAAAGGCTTCCTGAAGCTGGCAAACCCACCTAGGCTCTGCTGTGAAACCTGCTCCCGTTCCAGAGGCCACATCCAGAGCAGGGAGTTTGTACTTCCTGCTGAGGAGGCTGCTGAACCCCTCAGCAAAATCAAAGAGCTGCTCCAGAACACAGGGGGGCCTGGCTGGGCTGGGTGCAAAGCAGGGCTGAAAGCAGGGAGAGGGTCAGTGGAGGGCTGCAGAGCTGCTGAGGGGCCTGGAGCAGCTCTGGGAGCAGCAGAGGCTGAGAGCCCTGGGGCTGAGAGCCTGGAGCAGAGCAGCCCCAGAGGGCAGCTGAGCAATGCTCAGCAAGAGCTGAAGGAGCTGTGGGGGGCAAGAGGCTGGGGCCAGGCTCTGCTCAGTGCTGCCCAGGGACAGCACAAGGGGCAAGGGGCACAGACTGGAACCCAGGAGGAGAAAGTTGTTTGCTGTGAGGCTGCTGGAGGCCTGGGGCAGGCTGCCCAGAGAGGTTGTGGAGTCTCCTGGTGTGGAGAGCTTCCAAACCCCCTGGTCCCTGTGCTGCTGGGCAAGCTGCTGTGGGAGCCCTGCTGGGGCAGGGGCTTGGGCTGGGGGAGCTCCAGAGCTGCCTTCCAGCCTTCACAGAATGGTTTGGGTTGGAAAGGTCCTCGGGCAGAGCAGGAGGACCTAAGGCAGGTCCCCCAGGAGCATTTGATGAGAAGGAAGATGAGATGGGTGGGGTGGGGTGGAAGGGATCTCAAAGCTCATCCAGCTCCAACCCCCTGCCATGGGCAGGGACACCTCCCACCAGCCCAGCTTGCTCAAGGCCTCATCCAGCCTGGCCCTGAGCACCTCGAGGGGGGAGGCAGCCACAGCCTCCCTGTTCCAGTGCCTCCCCCCCTCCCTGTAAGGAACTCAAGGGGCAGAGCTGCATGCTGCCCGTGGAAGCAGCTGTGCAGGCTGAGCAGGGCTGGGGAAGGCTCTGACCCCGAGGTCAGGAGCAGACATCCCACCACAAGCCAGCCCAGGGGTGGTGCCTGGTTCCAGGCAGCCCTGCCCCAGCTCAGCCCCAGGGAGCAGCCAGCCTGCAGCCTCACTCCCTGCCCTGCATCAGCATTAATGAAGTGGCAAATCCAGCTCCTGAGCTCTGCTGGGAAGTGCCAGCAGGGGCCTGGGGCTGCCCAGGCCACGTCAGCTGCGACCCTGCTCAGGCAGGAGGCAGCCAGGGGCCAACATGTTACATGTGCCAGGCATCAATATGCATGGAGTGCTTCATGACCCCACTGAGCACAGCTCCTGCCCTCCTAAGTGCTGCTGGTCACAGCTCCTGACCCTCAGCTCTGGGCATTTCACCTCAGCAGCACCAAGGGTCCTGCACAGATAATCCTGCAGTGGATGATGAGCCCTGGAGACAGCAAACAGCAGCAAAGAGCAGCCCTGTGCTGTGGCAAAGCTGAGCTGCTGTCAGAGAGGGGTTTGGGCTCGGGCCTGAGCTGCAGCAGCTCCACAGCAAGCACCATGCCAGCAGCTGGGGATGGTTTGGGTGGAGTTTTAAGCCTCTTCCCTGCTCCCCAGGGCAGTCTGAGGCAGTGGCTAAGCTGCCCCAGAGATGTTTGCTCAAGTGGCCTTCATGGACACTGAGGTTCCTACTGCCCTCCATCCAAACCTCACAGGCAGAAACCCAAAAGCAACGCAAAGGAGGAGAGGGAAGCACTGGAAGCACACTGATGAGGCTTCAAACAGAGGAGGTGCTGCTAAGCAGCTCAGGGCCAGGCTGGATGAGGCCCTGAGCAGCCTGGGCTGGTGGGAGGTGTCCCTGCCCATGGCAGGGGCTGGGAGCTGGCTGAGCTTTGAGTCCCTTCCAACCTGAACCATTCCATGAATCTATGGCTGCAAGCTGCTGAGCTGATGGCACTGTGACTCTTCCCTGCATTAGTAAGGCCACAGCTGGAGGACTGAGTCCAGCCCTGGGCTCCCACTTCCAGAGGGACAGGGAACTGCTGGGGAGAGGCCAGGGGAGGCTGCAGAGCTGCTGAGGGGCCTGGAGCAGCTCTGGGAGCAGCAGAGGCTGAGAGCCCTGGGGCTGAGAGCCTGGAGCAGAGCAGCCCCAGAGGGCAGCTGAGCAATGCTCAGCAAGAGCTGAAGGAGCTGTGGGGGGCAAGAGGCTGGGGCCAGGCTCTGCTCAGTGCTGCCCAGGGACAGCACAAGGGGCAAGGGGCACAGACTGGAGCCCAGGAGGTGCCACCTGAAGGGGAGGATAAACTTCTTTGCTGTGAGGGTGCTGGAGGCCTGGAGCAGGCTGCCCAGAGGTTGGAGGGTGTTGTGAACAACCCCCCCTGGTCCCTGTGCTGCTGGGCAAGCTGCTGTGGTGCCCTGCTGGGGCAGGCCTTGGGCTGGGGAGCTCCAGAGCTGCCTTCCAGCCCTACCCTGCTGGCACCCTGCAACTCTCTCTTGTATTTGTTGAGAGACTGAGGGCAATAAGCCTCTCCTCGGAGCAGCCCAGAGTGAATCTCCATTGCTTGCCAGCCCCCCCGGGGCCGGACGCCAGCGCCGGCAGCAGAGGCTCCCAAGGGCTAATTGCCTGTGGTGCTCTAAGTGGGTCTGACAGAGAGGAGGCCTCCAGGGCGGCGTGAAGCAGCCAGGGAGGAGCTCTCCTCCCTCGGAGCCTGGGCAGAGAGGGCTCAGGAGCTGCTTCTGAGCAGGCACAGCTTGTTTACCACAGGCCGGGGCTGCAGCTCCTCTCTGTTTCCCCTCCTGATGTTCACAAATAAAAGTTATTTGATTACAGCAATCAGAGGGCTGAGATCAGTCCTGGCTGCCACCAACAGGGTAGGGAAGCACAGGAGCCAAGGAGACAAAGGAAGAGTGCATGGAAGCCACCTGCCCCGGGGAGGTGCAACCCTGGCACCGAGCGAGCAGAACCCAGCGGGACAGGGGCTGAAGGGAGCTCTGCACACCAGCCCCGGCCAGCCCTGCAGGAGCTCAGCCAGCTGGGGCTGGAATCTCTCCAGGGAGGGAGACTCCACCACCCCTCTGGGCAGCCTGCCCCAGGGCTGCAGCAGCCTTAGGCCAAAGGTCTTCCTCACCTTCAGGTGGAAGCTCTCCCCCCAGCCTGGCTGGGGAGGGGAAGGGCACCCCCAAAGCTCCCTCTGCAAGGGCAGCTTTTGGGACCCTTTTCTCCCCAGCAGTCCAGCTGGAGAAGCTGCTGCAGGCTCTGCTCCTCAGCCACTGCTGCCTCAGGTCTGAATGCAAACCACAACTGCTCAGGGGTTGGGGAAACAAACTGCTCTGGAGCCCCTCCACAGACTGAGACGTCCAAAGGAGCTGAGGTGGGGCTGGCTTTGGACACTGACCCAGCCAGCTCTGAAGAAGCCATCCTAGGGAGTGAGGGAAGAGAGCCTGGGAAGAGGCAGGGGCTGGAGGCAGGGGAGGCCCCAGGACACCCAGCAGAGCTCCAGCAGCAGCAGCAGCTTAACGAGCCAATAAAAGACTTTAGACAATCTGTCTAGACTTGGCTTCTGCCTGGCTATAAAATGGGCCTTAAAAGAAAGATACAAACAGCAATCAGGAGTCAATGAAGAGCTGGTGGAAGGAGCTTCCTGCTGGGTTACAGCTGCAGCAGCCTGCACTGCTCCCCAGACTTCCCCAAGAGCCCTCATGTGCCAAGCGGCAGAGCTGCTCTCACTGCAGGCTCACAGGCAGCCTCCTCCCCGGGCTTGGAGGACAGCTCTGCCCTGCTCACACCTCACCTGCAGGGCTGGGGCCAGCTCTGGGGCCCAGAACATGGAGCTGATGGAGAGGGTCCAGAGGAGGCCACAGAGAGGATCAGAGGGCTGCAGAACCTCTGCTGAGGGGAGCTGGGGGTGCTCAGGCTGGAGAGGAGAAGGCTGCAGGCAGAGCTCAGAGCTGCATCTCAGTGTCTGCAGGGCAGCTGCAGGCAGGCTGGGGAGGGACTGCTCAGAAGGGGCTGTGGGGGTAGGATGAGAGCAATGGTTTGGGACTGGGGCAGGGCAGAGGGAGGTTGGACCCCAGGAGGGAGCTGTGCACAGGGAGGCTGGGGAGAGGCTGGGACAGGCTGCCCAGGGAGGGGCTTGAGGCTCCAGCCCTGGGGACACTCAGGCTCAGCCTGGCTGTGTCCCTGGGCAGCCTGCTCTGGCTGGAGCTGTCCCTGCTGCCTGCAGGGGGGTGGCCAAGGTGCCCCTGGGGGTCCCTTCCAGCCTGCTGCACTCTGTGACATCTCTCCTAGAAAGCTCTGATCAGCACAGCTCAGCAGGGGCCTTGGTCTTAAGGAAGCTGAGATGCTTGAGAGGGTCACAACTGAGTAGAATCACAGAATTGTTTGGGCTGGGAAAGACTTCTAAGAGCTCCCCCAGCCAAGCCCCTGCCCCAGCAGGGCTCCCACAGCAGCTTGCCCAGGGGGGGTTGGAAGCTCTCCACACCAGGAGACTCCACAACCTCTCTGGGCAGCCTGCCCCAGGCCTCCATAAGGGGAAGGGAAAGAGTTGAGGTTAGAAAGGAAAGGAAGAAAGAACTCTGTGGCAAAAGGAGGGAAGGAAAAAAGGTAGGAGGGGAGAGAGCTGAGTTTAAGGTGAAAGGAGGGAGGATGCCAGTGGGAGGAGCAAGGCAGGTTGGAGGGCTGGGAGCTGGGCAGCAGGGACGGCTCCTGGCACGCCTGGAAGCTCCCGGGCAGGGCACGAAAGCCTTTCCCAGCAGCATGCCGAGCTGAGGCCCTTTGCCATCCTCTGTGTGAGGCAGGAGAAGGCAGCAGGCAGGCAGGGGAGGGCTCGGGATGGAAGAGGCACCTCGGGGTGATTTGTGTGCTGCTGCTCCCCCACGGCTCCCAGAGCCGCTCCGGGCACGGGGGGCCGGGAGGAGGCAATGCTCTGCCTCTCCTCCTGGGATGGAGGATCCAGTGGCAGAGGCTGGGGCAAGGGCTGGCATCCTCTGGTCTATCACCTGCAGACCCCTCCTGCTCTGCAAGGTCCCAGGGGAGCAGCTCAGGGCCATCACAGTGTTTCTCCTTCGCAGGGGAAGCCTCAGGGGGACAGCAGCAGCCTCCCTCTGCAGGAGGTGGGGAGGAAGCTCCTGCCAGCCCTCCAGGGAAACTGGCAGAGCCTCTGGGCACTGGGACAGGCACCCGGGGAGCCAGAGGGCAGCAGCTCTGCTTCCCATCCCCTCAGCCAGGCAGGGAAAAGGATGGGAGAGGAGCAAAGGCACTGGGATGCAGTCACCTGGGAAGCCAGGGTCAGCATCCCCTGCGGGGGGAAAGGGCCTGGGGAAAGGATTTGTCTCACCTCACAGACTTGGTCTCCACAGCCACAGCCAGCTCTGGTGCTGAACTCAGAGAATGGGCCAGGCCAGAAGGGGCCTCCAGAGCTCATCCAGTCCAAGGTGCCTCAGTCAGCAGGGACATCCTCCCCCAGAGCAGGCTGCTCAGGGCTTCGTCAGCCCTCAGCTTGAAGATCTCCAGGGATGGGGCCTCAAGCACCTCCCTGGGCAGCCTGCTGCAGAGTTCCAGCAGCCTCCTGGGGCAGAACTTGTTCCTCACACCCAGTCTCAGTCTGCTCTGCCCTCATTTCAAACCCTTGCCCCTGGGCCTGTCCCTGCAGGCCTTTGGGAACAGTCTCTCTGCAGCCACCTTGGAGCCCCTTCAGGTACTGGAAGGCAGCTTTAAGGTCCCCCTGGAGCCTTCTCTTCTCCAGGCTGAGCACCCCCAGCTCCCTCAGCCTGTGCTCACAGCAGAGCTGCTCCAGCCCCCTGAGCATTTTCCTGGCCTCCTCTGGACCCTCTCCATCAGCTCCAGGTCCTCCCTGTGCCGAGGGCCCCAGCCCTGCACACAGTGCTCCAGGTGAGGTCTCAGCAGAGCAGAGGGGCAGAGGCCCCTCTGTGGCTCTGCTGGCAGTGCAGCTCTGGCTGCAGCCCTCTGGGGGGGGTTTGGGGTTCTTTGGGCTGGGGAAGCAAAGTGTTTTCCAGGCCACCCTTTGGGGCAAATCTTCCCTATTCAGGGATAGCTTTTCCCTGCCCCCCTGCCAGGCCTCAATCTTTGCCAGCTCACTCACTCTCTATCCACTTCCATCTTCATTTCTCCTCCTGGCCTGGGCTGGCAGTGCTGGGCTCATGGATGGACTCTCTGAGCTGGAAGGTCCAGGCTGAGAGATGCAATGGCTGTGTGAAAGGGACAGATGGGAGATGAATGCTGCAGCCCCGGCAGAAAGACAAATGGGAAGCCCTTGAAGTGCTCAGAGATGAATGAGCTGATTTCATTAGCTGGGAGCTGTTTATTTTTGCTGGCTTGGGTGCAGGGAAGCAGCTCTCCAGCAGATGAAGAAAGGCCATTCCCACCACCAAGTAATCATCAGTTCAACACAACCAAAGGCAGAGGAGCAGCCCTGCTGCTTCCCCAACCTAGCTCAGACCTCCCTCCCTGCCTGCAGGCGCTGAGCCACCCAGCAGGTGGGTGCAAGGGCACCACAGGCAGTGGGCTGGGGGACCAGTACCCACTGGGAGAGCTCCTCAAGCCTCAAGCCATGCTCCATAGCAGCACAGGGAGCTGGGACCCCCTGCAAGGCGCTGGGACCTCCCCCTGCCCTGCAAGCTGCTGCTCCTGAAGCGACAGCACCCGAGGTGAAACCCCACTGCCTCCTCCCTGGAGGCGTTCAGGGCCAGGCTGGATGAGGCCCTGAGCAGCCTGGGCTGGTGGGAGGGGTCCCTGCCCGTGGCAGGGGGCTGGAGCTGGCTGAGCTTTCAGGTCCCTTCCAAGCCAGCTCCTCTGCAGGACCCACGACTGAAGCTCTGTGGAGCAGCAGTTCTGGGGCTGCCTTTTGGGCTGCACTTCCAAAGCTCATCCTTAGGCCCCAGTTCGTGCTGCTGGCTCACCCTGAAATGCTGCAGAAGGTTTCTGCCCCTTGGGTCACGGCAGTGGGGGAGAGCCAACAGACAGTGTGCAGAGCACTGCTCCCACAGCCAGAAAGCAACCAGCAGCGCTGGGGGCGGGCAGGGCACCACCCCGGCCCGGAGCTCCTTCCGCAGCACTGACTCACCCCAGCGAGTGTTTGAGCAGTGACCAGGAGAGGCTGGGCTCTGGCAGCAGAGCAGAGGCCCATCACAGACCCATTCAGGCTGAAAAGCCTCTCAGGATCATCCAGTCCAGCCTTCAACCCAACCCCACCATGGCCACAGGGTTCTGGAACAGCTCCAGGGCTGGGGACTCCACCACCCCCCTGGGCAGCCTCTGCCCAGAGCCAAATGTGCTCAGGTTTCTTGCACACCTCCAGGGATGGTCCTGTGGCCAAGAGGCAGGTCCTGGGGGGGTGTGTCTCTCACTCTGGTGTTAATGGAACATCTCTCTCTCACCCTTGATCCACCAAAGCCCTGCTCTGGGGGTTTAGAATCCTCATTACAGGCAGCAGGCACTTGGCAGCACCACCCAAGGTGAGAGGCAGCTCAGAAATGGAAAGGAAGGTGAAACCATTGCTGATGGAATCACTGGGTCCTGGAATTGTTTGGGGGGGAAAAAGGCCTCTGAGCTCCTCCAGCCCAACACCAACCCAGCCCCACCATGGCTACCAAACCATGGCCACAGGCTGCAGGAACACCCCCAGGGATGGGGATTCCAGCACCCCCTGGGCAGCCTCTGCCAGTCCCTGACCACTCCTCCAGGACCAAAATCCCTCCTCATGCCCAATCTAAACCTCCCCTTCAGAGAGCATAAGCAGTGGGCACCCCTGGGTGGTGCAGGCCTGGTGCTGAGGCCAGGAGGAGGCTGCAGTGAAGCTGGGGGCTGGGCTCTGCTCCCTAGTCTCAGGTGACAGAAAGAGAGGAGATGTCCTGAAATTGTGCCAGGGGAGGCTGAGGCTGGAGAGGAGGAACAATTTCTGTGCTGCAGCAGTGGCCAGGGACTGGCCCAGGCTGCCCAGGGGGGTGCTGGAGTGCCCATGCCTGGAGGTGCTCCTGCAGCCTGTGGCCATGGCACTCGGGGCCAGGGTTTGGCTGGGCTGGTGTTGGACTGGGTGACCTTGGAAGCCTTCCCCCCCAAAACAATTCCAGGACCCAGTGATTCCATCAGCAATGGTTTCCCATTTCTGAGCTGCCTCTCACCTTGGGTGGTGCTGCCAAGTGCCTGCTGCCTGTAATGAGGATTCTAAACCCCCAGAGCAGGGCTTTGGTGGATCAAGGGTGAGAGAGAGATGTTCCATTAACACCAGAGTGAGAGACTCACACACCCCCAACCAGGATTTTCTGCTGGGCAGCAGGACTTGCTTCTCCATTAGAGACACCCAGAAGAGCTTCTCCCTCCTTCCAACACAGAGAGTTGTACAGCTCCCTGGCAGCAAGATTTAACTCTGTCCCCATTTGTGCTGCTCATGGAGCTCCCAACAGACAGCAGCAGAATTGAAGTGCCACTAAAGCCAAACCCAGCCCCCCAGAATTGTGCAGCTTGAGGCTGGTCACAGGCAGAGGAAGAGACCTCCAGGAGCTGTGTGAATCACTGCTGGGGGACACAGCAGCTCCTGGCTCCTCACAGGGTCAGCTCCCAACAGATGATGAGCACTGAGTCACAGATTCTGATCCACCCCCACCCCCCCCAGGGGCTCACAGAAAGCAATCAGAGATGATTCAGAGCACCACAAACCCCTGAATGAAGAGGTTCAGCTCTGAAACACCAGGCAGGGCAGGCAGCAAACACCAAGGCTGGAGGAAAGGCTCAGGGGCTCAGAGGCAGGGGGCCAAAGGGGTTCAGAGCAGCTGCTGCAGAGAGAGTAGAATTAACCAGGTTGGAAAAGCCCTTCGAGATCACCCAGTCCAAACCATCCCCCAGCACCATCTGATCAACTCAGCCACGGCACCAAGGGCCTCAGCCAGGCTCTTCCTAAACACCTCCAGGGATGGGGACTCCACCACCTCCCTGGGCAGCACAGCCCAAGGGCCACATAAACCCCTGGAGAATGATTGCTGTAGGAAGCACTTCACAGAACCCCAGAGTCCCAGCATGGGGGGTGGGGAGGGACCTCTGGAGCTCACCCACTCCAAGCCCTACCAAAGCAGGGCTCCCACAGCAGCTTGCCCAGCAGCACAGGGACCAGGGGGGGTTGGAAGCTCTCCACACCAGGAGACTCCACAACTCCCCTGGGCAGCCTGCTCCAGGCCTCCAGCACCCTCACAGCAAACAACTTTCTCCTCCTGCTCAGGTGGAACCTCCTGGGTGCCAGTCTGTGCCCCTTGTGCTGCCCCTGGGCACCACTGAGCAGAGCCTGGCCCCAGCCTCTTGCTCCTGAGATAGAATCAAAGAAATGTGGAGGTTGGAGGAGACCTCTGAGACCACCAAGTCCAGCTGCTCACAATCCACCACTGCCACTGCAGCACAGCCCTCAGCACCACATCTGCACAGCTGAGACCCCTCCAGGGATGGGGACTGCACCACCTCCCTGGGCAGCCTGAGAATGTTTACTGGGAAGAAGCTGCTCCTAATGTCCAACCTGAACCTCCTCTGGCACAGCCTGAGCAGAGCCTGGCCCCAGCCTCTTGTCCCCACAGCTCCCTCAGCTCTTGCAGAGCATTGCTCAGCTGCCCTTGGGGCTGCTCCTCTGCAGGAAGGGAGAGAGTACAGAGAGCAATTCAAGTTCTCAGGGGGGGCCAGCAAGGGCCAGGGCTCAGCAGCACTGCTGGGCAAGGCTTCAGCCTGTGAGGAGAAGAAACCAGGCCTCCAAGGCTCTCCTCTTTAATCCGGGAGAGGGGAGAGTTAGACTGAAGGTAGGGAAGGAAATTCTGGCCAGTGAGGGTGGGGAGAGCCTGGCACAGGCTGCCCAGGGAGGCTGCGGCCGTGCCCTGCCGGGAGGTGTCCCAGGTCCGGCCGGATGCGGAGCTGTGCTGGTGTGAGGCGTCCCTGCCCATGGCGGGGGGTGGGCACTGGCTGAGCTCTGAGGACCCTCCTGTCCAAGCCGGTCTGTGATTCTTTACCCTGCGAGGGGCTGGCTGTGGGTGCTCCTGCTGTGCTGAGCAAGCCCAGCTCCTGCAGCCTGCCCCCGCCGCCGCCTGCGCAGGGGCAGGATTAAAGCCTCCAAGGAAAGAAGGTTTCCAGCAAGAAAAACTATTTTAAGAAGAGAGAGAAATGCAGGAGGAGATGAAGAGTCTGTCCCCAGCCTTCTGCTGCCCAGGCCGCAGTGGATTAGAGCCGGTTCTGCCTTTTTGTTCTGCCAAGGTGATGAGAGCCTCCCAGCAAACACACCGAGAAGTCCTCCGAGGGAACTCCACCAGATAGATAATCAGATCAGGGCTCTGCTACAACAGCTTTAATCCCTCTTGATCCTGTCTTTAGGACACAGGCAGACACAGCAGGCTTGGCCCACTTCCCCCCCCCCCCCCCCCTTTTCATTTCCCTTCCCCAGCTGGTCTGGAACAGCAGGACCGCAGCCCTTGGGAGCTTGAGGCACTCCGTGCGGTGCAGCAGGGCTGGCTTGGGCGAGCCAGCGGAGCCGGCCCCGGCTCAGCCCGGCCCGGCCCGGCTGCTCGTCCAGGGCTCGCAATCCACCACTGCTGCTAAGCCGCGTCCCTCAGCACCGCGTCCCTCAGCACCGCGTCCCTCAGCACCGCGTCCCTCAGCACCGCGTCCCTCAGCACCGCGTCCCTCAGCACCGCGTCCCTCAGCACCGCGTCCTCAGCACCGCGTCCCTCAGCACCGCGTCCCTCAGCACCGCGTCCCTCAGCACCGCGTCCCTCAGCACCGCGTCCCTCAGCACCGCGTCCCTCAGCACCGCGTCCCTCAGCACCGCGTCCCTCAGCACCGCGTCCCTCAGCACCGCGTCCCTCAGCACCGCGTCCCTCAGGCTTTGAAGCGCCTCCAGGCATGGGGACTCCACCAGCTCCCTGGGCAGCCTCTGCCAGTCCCTGACCACTCTTGCAGCACAGAAATTTTCCCTTCTCTCCAGCCTCAGCCTCCCCGGCACGACTTCAGCCATTTCCTCTCCTCCTGTCACCTGAGACTAGGGAGACAGCCAAACCTGACCCAGCACAGGGCACAGCAGCCTCTTCAAGCACCTCCTACGGGCAAGGGACATCACCCAGCACAGTTTGGCCTTCTGGGGCCACCACCACTCTCTGGAACCAGCACAAGTGAAACCTGATGCATGACACCAGGGGTCTGATGCAGCCTGCACCAAGCCTGCTGCCTCTGCATCCCTGGGCAGAAACCTTTGGGCCTCCAGGTGGGAGCTGAATTGGTCAAGGGGGATGCCCAGGAGCAGGGCCACAAAGCAGGCACAGGTCTGACAGGTGAGGAACCAGCAGCTTGGCACAAGCAGCCCTCCCTAGCTGTGGGGAGAGCAGAAGAGCAGAGCTCAGCACTCGCTGCCCCCTCCCCACCTCAGCAGCACCACAGCAGGACAGAGCCCCACGAGGCTCAGGGCTCTTCTCCAGGAAGGGCTGGAAACTGCTCAGGCTTCCAGGCCCCTGGAACTCCATCAGCAGTTCCGGAAGGAGAGCACCTCCAGCCCGTCCCAGAGGCACAGAGCCCAAGCCAGGCAGCACCAAGCCCAGCTCCCGGGAGAGCAACCACAGCCGGGGCCACGGCAGGCAGCGCCGGCGGCAGGGAGGGGGGCGAGGAGGGAGCTGCCTACCTGCCTCTCTGGAAATCTGCATGAAGGACTCCACTCCTTTCTCTCCATAGTTCCCTTCGGATGCCAGGGTGGAGACGTAGTTCCAGCCCAGGGCTTTCACGATGTCCACCATGGCCTGCGCCTGGAAGGAGTCCGGAGGCACCACCCGGGAGAAGAAGTCGTAGCGCCGGTCGTCGCTCAGCTCCGGGGCCGTGGAGGCGTAGCTGATCTGGGGGATCTGGGGGCAGAAACAAGCCCTGGTCAGTGCAACGGTGCAGGGACTCAGCACAGCCCTGGCAGCAGGCGGCTGCAGCGGCTCTGCCCTCAGCTGAGCCTCGCTCGGCACCCACCAGCGCTCCTCCGCCCTGCTCCCTCGGGGCGCTCGCTGGGAAGCTGCACCACGGAACGGTCGGGCTGGAAGGGACCCCAAGGCTCAGCCAGCTCCAAGCCCCTGCCAGGGGCAGGGACCCCTCCCACCAGCCCAGGCTGCTCAAGGCCTCATCCAGCCTGGTCCTGAACACCTCCAGGGAGGAGGCAGCCACAGCCTCCTGGGCAGCCTGGCCAGGCTCTCCCCAGCCTCACTGCCAGGAATCTCTTCCTCCTCTCCAGCCTCAGTCTCCCCTCTCCCAGCTCAAAGCCTTTGTCCTCAGCCTGTCCCTCCCAGCCCTTGTCCACAGTCCCTCCCCAGCACTTCTGGAGCCCTTCAGGCACTGGAAGGCTGCTCTGAGCTCTCCCTGCAGCCTTCTCTTCTCCAGGCTGCACAGCCCCAGCTCTCCCAGCCTGTCCCCACAGGGGAGCTTCTCCAACCTCTGCTCATCTCTGTGGCCTCCCCTGGAGCCTCTCCAGCAGCTCCAGGTCCTTCTGGTGCTGGGGGCCAGAGCTGGAGGCAGTGCTGCAGGTGGGCTCTGAGCAGAGCAAAGGGGCAGAATCCCCTCCCTGTGCTGTGCTCTCCCTGCTCTGGCTGCAGCTCAGCACCCAGCTGGCTCTGGGCTCCAGGGCCCAGTGCTGGCTCCTGGGGACTCTGTCACCAACTGACAGCCCCAAGGCTGCCGCCTGCACAGAGCCCAGCAGCAGGTAAGAGCCATCCCAACGCTTCCACAGAGGACAGGCTAGATCCAGCCCTCTGCATGGAGCCTCCCAGCTCCCACAGCACACTGCAGGCAGAGCACAGCTGCTGCTGGGGACCCAGCAGAGAACTGAACTTGGCCAAACCACCCCAAGCTATTTCGGGTCATGGAATTGCAGAACCACTTTAGGCTGGAAAAGGTCATTGAGTCCAGCCCTTACCCCAGGTCAGCACCAAACCAAACCCTCAGCACCTCATCTCCATGGCTTTGAAACCCCTTCCTGGCTGTGGACTCCACTGCTGCCCTGGGCAGCAGGAGCCAGGGCTTGGCAGCCCTCGCAGGGAAGAAATTGCTCCTCCCGTCCCAGGGGTGGACAACCTGAGGCCACTGCCTCGTGCCCTGAGCCTTGAGAGAAGAGCCCAGGCCCCACCTGGCGCCAACCTCCTTCCAGGGGGCTGCAGAGAGCCAGGAGGTCTCTCCTGAGCCTCCCCAAGAACCTGTGCTGAGGCACACTCCTTGCACAGCTCATAGCCACCGCTTCAGCACCGGCCATGGCCACCCACAGCACAGGCACTGAAGCCCTTCCCAGCCGCAGCCAGCATCAGCCTGGAGCAAAGCACAGCTCACAGCCCAGGCTCAGGACCTGCTCCAGCAGGCCCCCTCTGCAGCAGCTCAGGGAACCAGGGCCCAGAGCCAGCACCCTCTCACCTGCCATGCATTAGGAAGCCTCAGCAAGCAAACTGTCAGAGGGGGCTGGGGCTGCCCGGGGGCGTTGGGGTCCCCGTGGCTGGAGAGGTGCAAGGACCCTGTGGCCATGGCCATGGCTTGGTGGCCACGGTGGGGCTGGGCTGCTGGCTGGAGTGGATGACCTCAGAGGCCTTTCCCAACCCAGCCAGCTCTGTGCTGCTGCAGTCAAGCTGAAAGCTGCTCTGGGGGCTGGGGGGAAGCCAGCAGCAGCCTGCAGAGCCTTGCCAGTTGCTTCCTCAGCTGTGTGGCCAGCAGGACCTTGCAGTGCTGCAGTCACAGGCAATCAACACAGCTGCAGTTGAAGCTGTCAGGAGGAGCAGAGCCCTGCTGCTGGCCACTGGGCCACGATTTACCTGCTCAGGATCCCACCTCAGGGCCAGCAGAGCTCAGGGACCACCCTCCAGGAGGGAGAGATCGATGCCCCAGCGCCTCAGGGCTCTTTCTTTCCACTGTCTACCTTGGGGATGAGTTTCAGCCAGCAGCAGCTGCTGCAGCGAGAGGCAACTCCGGGCAGCCTGGCCTCAAACAGCCAAAGTTCAGCTCCTAATGTGCCTGTGCCTGGAGCTGCTGCGCTGACAAACGATGGCTGACAGCTCAGGATCACTCTCCTCTCATCTGTGCCAAGCAAGTTAATGGAGCTTGCTCAGACACTTAGCAGCTGAAGTCACCTCCGCAGCGGCCGGGCCGGGCCGGGGCTGAGCGGAGCAGCTCCCCGGGAAGGCTGGATGGGGGCTGCTTAGCCCTTGTTAGTTAGGCAAGCAGCCCAAACACGGGAGGCAGCAGCACCAGCCCCCCGTGCACACACAGACAGAGCCCTGCCGAGAGCCAGCTGCTGTGTTTGTAATTACAGAGCCGAGGAAGCAGAGAAATCTGAGCTCTCATCTGGGCAGCGCTCGGCTTCCAGCGGGGCAGCCACTGCTTCGGCCCTTGGAGCCCTGGCTTGGTCACCAGGAGGTGTTAGGTATTAGCCAATGGGTCGGGCTTGATGACCCCTGAGGTCTTTTCCAGCCTGGTTGATTCTGTGATCCTGTGCAAGAGCCAAAGGAGCAAGGTCTGCCCTCTGCACACAACCCCAGCCCGGTGGTGGGGTGGGAGGGGAGCCCTGGAGCTCCCCCAGCCCAGCCCCTGCTCCAGCAGGGCACCACAGCAGCCTGCCCAGTAGCACAATGGCATGGGGGGGTTGGAAGCTCTAGGGTTAGGGTGGGCCTGAGGGAGGTGACATCTGCCTGGGACCTTACCAAAAGGTTAATCAAACACTGCCCCTGGACCCAGCTGCTCACCATGCCACAGAGCTCAGCACAGGCCTTTTCCCCAAGGACCAGCAGCAGCTCAGACAGTGCAGGAGCCTGCTGCTGAGGCACGAATGAGCTCCCAGCAGGCAGTGCCCAGCCCACAGCTTGCTCAGTTTCTCCTTCCCGCTCCCTATTCACTTTTGTTGCTACACAATCCTGACCAAAAAAGCCACCCAAGAGCCTAACGGGCCCAGGTGGGGACTCCTCACACCAAGGAGGACACTGAGGGGCTGGAGCAGGTCCAGAGAAAGGCAACCAAGCTGGGGAAGGGTCTGGAGAGCAGGGCTGGGGAGGAGCAGCTGAGAGGATGAGGCAGTGTGAGGGGCAAGGGGTTTGAACTGAAGGAGATTTTGGATGGATGTGAGGAACAAGCTCTGCACCAGGAGGCTGCAGGAACCCTGCAGCAGGCTGCCCAGGGGGTGTGGTTGAGGCTCCATCCCTGGAGCTGTTCAAGGTGAGGCTGGACAGGGCTCTGAGCAAGCTGCTCTGGGGGAGGATGTCCCTGCTGAGTGCAGGGGCTTGGACTGGGTGAGCTGTGGAGCTCCCTCCAAGCCAGCCCCTTCTGTGACTCTCTGACTTGAGATGTGGCCTCACTAGGGCTGAGCCCAGGGCCACAATCCCTGCCCTGGCCCTGCTGCACCTCACCCCAGTGGCCTTGGCCCACGGAGCCAGCCTGGCCAGGTCCTTCTGCAGAGCCCTCCTGCTCCGGGGCAGAGCAGCACTACCCCCCGGGCTGGAGCCTCCCCCTGCAGGCACACAGCTCAGCCTCCTTCCCCAGCCACAGCAGCGCCATGGGAAGAGCTCCTGGCAGATGCTGGCAGGCTGGGAGTGTTCTCCACATCCAGCAGGTCTCTCCTGCTTCCTTTCAGAGCAGCAGAAAGCTTCTGTGTGAATTATTCCAGGGGAAAAAATAATTGTAGCAATTAAGGGAACAATGATGACAGCAATTAGGAGTGTCCACACGGCTCGTGGGAGCACTCCATCAGCGCAGGCAGAACGCAGGAAGGGGAAAGGGGGGAAAAATGATGGGGAGGGAGTAAAATGAGAAGTGGCCATAAATATGAATGTCCAAATGCTTCACCCTGATGAGCTGTGCCCAGAGCCAGGGCTGCCTGTGACAGCCAGCAGCTGGCAGCACAGCCTGGGCCCCCAGAGCTCCAAGCAGGGGCTGAGCTCTGAGCCCCCCAGGGCTGAAGCTTCCCCGGAGGGATGTCAGGAAGCCAGGCTCCAGGAATTGCAGTGAACACCAGCACGGAAGCAGCCCTGGGGAGGACACAAGGTGCTGCTAAGGCAGGGAAATGGTTGGGTGGGAAAAGCCTCTGAGCTCAGCCAATCCACCCAGCAGCCCAGCACCGCCACAGCCACCAAGCCATGGCCCCAGGTGCCATGGCCACAGGGTCCTGGAGCATCTCCAGGCATGGGGGCTCCACCTCATCCCCAGTCTCAGTCTCCCCTCTCCCAGCTCAAAGCCATTGTCCTCATCCTGGCACTCCCAGCCCTGTCCACAGCCCCTCCCCAGCTCTCCTGGAGCCCTTCAGCTCCTGGAAGGCTGCTCTGAGGTCTGCCTGGAGCCTCCTCCTCTCCAGGCTGCACAGCCCCAACTCTGCCAGCCTGGCCCCACAGAGGAGGTTCTCCAACCTCTGATCACCTTTGTGGCCTCCTCTGGAACCTCTCCAGCAGCTCCAGATCCTCCTTGTGCTGGGGGCAGTGCTGCTGGTGGGGTCTGAGCAGAGGGGCAGAATCCCCTCCCTGTGCTGTGCTCTCCCTGCTCTGGCTGCAGCCCAGCACATGGTTGCCCTTCTCTGGGCCTCCTCCAGCCCCTCTCAACGTCCTTCTCGGACCAGAAGGGGCCCAAAGCTGAAGCCAAGGTTTGAGGAGCGGCCTCCCCAGAGCCGAGTCCCGGGGGCAGCCCCTGCCCCGCTCCTGCTGCCCAGGGCTCTGCTGCCGCAGGCCAGCTGGGAAGCTCTTCCCACCCCCATGCGCAGGCAGCGCCGCTAATCAGCTGGCGCGGAGCGGTGAGCGGTGATGAAGGGAGAGGCACATCGCTGTGATGAAGCCGCAGCACTCCTGCTTGCGAAGTGACAAATCCCCCCCCAGAAGCCTTGCAGCCGGAAGGCAGGCAGCAGGAGAGCTGAGCGCCGGCCAGCAGCCAGCCAGCCCGCTGCGCGTCCAGCGCTTTTCCCTGGCTAAGCAGGACCTGCCCCGCAGGGCGGAACACCAGCGGCGCCGGCCCCGGGCGCAGCGCTGCGCAGCCCCCCCGGACGAGAGCCGGAGGGCAGCACCGGGGGAAGGGGCGGCCCTGCGCCGGCGCTGCCGGGGCCCCCTGGCAGAGCATCAAAGCCTCTGGGCCACTGCCGACCAATCCTCCCAGCCCGTTGTCAGCTGAGCGCGCAGCAGGTGGTGGGGGAGCACCGGGACCCTCCCCCGCTCCTGTGGCCACATCCTGCTAACGAGCAGGTACCGCACAGCTGCTTACGCAGCAAGAGGCTCTGCCAGCTCCTGCTGGGGTGCAGACCCGGCCCACAGGGGACACAGGGACTGTCCCACGCGTGTCCCACCACACTCAGACACAATTCACAGATTCAGAGAGCAGCAGGCGGGAAGGGACCCCCAGGGGCACCTTGGCCACCCCCCTGCAGGCAGCAGGGACAGCTCCAGCCAGAGCAGGCTGCCCAGGGACACAGCCAGGCTGAGCCTGAGTGTCCCCAGGGCTGGAGCCTCAAGCCCCTCCCTGGGCAGCCTGTCCCAGCCTCTCCCCAGCCTCCCTGTGCACAGCTCCCTCCTGGTGTCCAACCTCCCTCTGCCCTGCTCCAGTCCCAAACCATTGCTCTCATCCTACCCCCACAGCCCCTTCTGAGCAGTCCCTCCCCAGCCTGCCTGCAGCTGCCCTGCAGACACTGAGATGCAGCTCTGAGCTCTGCCTGCAGCCTTCTCCTCTCCAGGCTGAGCAGCAGCAGAGTTCCCAGGCAGGAGGAGGCAAAGCCAGGCAGAGCCAGAGGCACCAGAGGGGAAGGGAATCGCAGCATGGTCCAACGTGCAGCACTCATCCCTCCAAGCTGAGTTATTAGCCTAAATGAAAGCTGTCAAGATGCTGCTTGGCCATGCCTCAGCACAGCCTTTCCAGAGGAGCATCCATCTTGGTGCTGGGGAAATGAGGCTGTGATTGGAATACCTACTCCTTCATTCCTCCTGTAGCAGAGAGCCTGAGAGCCGAGGAGAATCAGGGCTGTGGCCACCTTGGCTCTGCAGGACGAGACCTCTCGGCAGTGGGGAGCTGAGCTCCAGGCCAGCAGCTCAGCACCACAGCACTCAGCTCCTCTCAGCATCTCTTGCAGGGAAAGGCTGAAGGCCCTGGGGGGCAGCAGGGGATGGAAGGGAGCTCTGGAGCTCGCCCAGTCCAACACCCTACCAAAGCAGGGCTCCCCCCAGCAGCTTGCCCAGCAGCACAGGGACCAGGGGGGGTTGGAAGCTCTCCACACCAGGAGACTCCACAACCTCTCTGGGCAGCCTGCTCCAGGCCTCCAGCACCCTCACAGCAAACAACTTTCTCCTGCTCAGATGCAAGCTCCTGGGTGTGTGCCCCTTGTGCTGCCCCTGGGCAGAGCCTGGCCCCAGCCTCTCGCCCCCGAGACAGAACCAAAGAAGTGTTGAGGTTGGAGGAGACCTCTGAGACCACCAAGTCCAGCTGCTCACAGCCCACCGCTGCACCACAGCCCTCAGCACCACATCCACGCAGCTGTGAGACCCCTCCAGGGGTGGGGACTGCACCACCTCCCTGGGCAGCCTGGGCCAGGGCCTGAGAACCCTTGCTGGGAAGGAACTGTTCCTCATGCCCAACCTGAGCCTCCCTGGCACAGCTCAAAGCTGTTCCCCATCACTTGTTCCTTGGAGGAGAGCCCAAGCCCCACCTCACCCCAACCTCCCTTCAGGGAGCTGCAGAGGCCAAAGAGGTCTCCCCTCAGCCTCCTCCTCCACAGCATGAGACCCTCCTGTCCCTGCACAGCCTCCCCTGCCCCCCCGGTGCCTGCAGCTGCTGTTCCTTGGCTCCTTCCCCAGGGCATGCCCTGCTTGTCCCTCCAGGATGAGCAGCAGGCCAGGGGGACAGGCAGGGACCACCAGGAGGAGGGCTCAGGCAGTGAGAAGTGACCTCCTCCACCCTCCTCAGCCTCAAGGCCAAACCTTTCCCTCCTTGGAAGGCAGAGGCTCCCGAGCAGCACCACATAGCCCTTTGGGAAGCCTGAGAGCCCACTTCTGAGGACACTTGGGGTGCCCCAGGGCCCGTGGGGATGGCTCCAGCAGGGGCATCGTTAGCCTGCCCTTCAGCTCATCCTTCCTTTGGGCCCAAGGAAGGTGGTGAGGAGCAGAAGAGGCACTGTGGTGTGCCCCCGAGGTCCTTCAGGACGCAGCTGCTGGGGCTCAAAGGGAGAGCAGGGGCAGCCGCAGGCAGAGGGGGCAGGAGGATGAATGAAGGCAGCAGTCTGCACCCCCCAGAGCGGTGGAGCCCAGGGAGAGCCTTTGAGCAGCTGCACCTTTCCTCCCCTGTATGTCATCCCTGCCCTGTCCCAGGGGGCAGCAGCAGCCCCCCAGCCCCACCCGGCCACAGTTCTGCATGGTGATGGGAGGGGGAGGGGGGAGAGCACCCCCCAAACCACCCCAGCCCAGGCGATCCCCCTCCCCCTCCCCTGCTCGCCTCCCCCCGAGGCGCAGCTCTGCCAGCTGGGGAATTGCCCTGCTCCTTATCGGAGCGGGGGGCGGGGGGGAAGCCCAGTGACAGAAATACAGCTGGGAACGAGGCAGAACGCTTCGGGGAAAGTGCTCTTCAGCCGGGAAACTTCCCCAGCTCCACAGCTGAGCCTGGACACCGGCTGATCACTCACCTGCCCTCACCACCAGAGGCCCAGACATCCTAATGACTCCAAATTGCTCCCTAAGGGCTCTGTTATGAGACACATGCAGAGGCCACCAGATAGGCAGAGACCTTCTGAGGTGGTTTTTGGGTTGGCTTTTCCCGTGGGTTTGTTTTTCCAGGTCTCTGGCAGCTCTGCCTGGCAGCACCCTGATGAAAACCCACAGCACTGAGGGCAGCAGGAGAGGAAGGAGAGGGAAGGAGCCTGCAGCGAGCTCTGTGCAGCCAGAAACCTTCTGCACAGCCTCGGGGCCCTGCAGATAAACCACAGCAAGAGCAGGGAGGGGAAGGGCTGGCAGACACCACAACCTCCTGGCCACAGGGACCCCCCCCAGCCTGCCCCCCGAGCCACCAGGACCAGCTGAGCTGGGGGGCATCAGGAAAAAGCCTCTTGCCAGCAGCAGGGGTGGGAAGGCAGCTCTGGAGCTCCCCCAGCCCAGCCCCTGCCCCAGCAGGGCACCACAGCAGCTTCCCAGCAGCACAGGGACCAGGGGGGTTGGAAGCTCTCCACACCAGGAGACTCCACAGCCTCTCTGGGCAGCCTGCTCCAGGGCTCTGCACCCTCACAGCAAACAACTTTCTCCTCCTGCTCAGGTGGAGAGCAGGGCTGGGGAGGGGCAGCTAGGGGTGTTCAGCCTGGAGCAGGGGAGGCTGGGGGAGACCTCCTTGCTCTCTGCAGCTCCCTGAGGGGGTTGGGGCTCCTCTCCCCAGTCTCAGGTGATAGAAGGAGAAGAAATGACCTCAAATTGTGCCAGGGGAGGGTTAAGGTTGGAGCTGAGAAAGGATTTCTTCGGTGCCAGAGTGGTGAGGCACTGGCAGAGGCTGCCCAGGGGGTGGGGGAGTCCCCCTGCCTGGAGGTTTCCTGCAGCCTGTGGCTGTGGCACCTGGGGCCGGGGTTTGGTGGCCACGGAGGGGTTGGGCTGGGGACTGGCCGATCCCAGAGGTGTTCTCCAGCCAGGACGTTTCTCTCATCCTGCCCATTGCACATTTAACAGACACTGCCTGGGGGCAGAGGGAGGAGCAGCCTTGAGCCAGGGTCTCTGGGCAGGACTGCAGGACCCAGATGTCTCAGTCTGGAGCCCCTGGGCTCTCTCTCCCTCCCTGGGCGAGTGCTTGGCTGCTTCATTGCTGCACCTCCAAGCTGGCTTCAAGCTCTGAGAGATCAGACAAATGGGCTCCCAGGGCAGCCTTGTGCTTGTGTGCCCTTCCCTTCCATCTCTGCCTCTCTCCGTGCTGAGGCTTTGCTGGCAGTTATCTCCTGAAGCTCTGCAGAAGGCTTTTTCCTCCTGCTGATCCATGCAGAGGGCACCCAGGCTCCAGCAAGATGAAAGAGATGGCTCTGACCCCACGGCGCTCCTGAGATAAAAGGTTCAGAAGCCGTTTCTGGGAAGCACTAAACCTCTCAAGCTGCCTGCCCCGGGTAAGAGGCTGCTCAGGCTGGAGGCCTCGGTGCTCACCAGGGGCTGGCCCTGCCAGGGGCTCACACAGCAGAGCAACAGAGCACAGCAGCCTGTGCATGGGGCGAAGGTGCAGGCAGGGCTGCGGCCGGCAGGGAGGGCACAATGCCACCACTGCCCCCTCTGTGAAGCAGGAGAGCGGCCAGGGACTGGCAGAGGCTGCCCAGGGAGGTGGTGGAGTCCCTGGAGGTGTGCAGGGACCTGGGGCCATGGCCTGGTGCCCACGCTGGGCTCGGGTGGCCCTGGAGGGCTTTCCCAAGGCAAGCAAAGCAGGGATGCTACGAGAGATTATCAGCGGGCCAGGTGCCTGCCACTGGCTGCCAGGGGGCTCCAGCACATTGCACAGCTTGAGGAGGGGAGAGGCAGAAGTTCTTGAAAGTGAGGCTGGGGAGGCTCTGGCACAGGCTGCCCAGGGAGGCTGTGCCTGCCCCTTCCTTGCCTGGAGGTGCTCAGGGCCAGGCTGGATGAGGCCCTGAGCAGCCTGGGCTGGTGGGAGGGGTCCCTGCCCATGGCAGGGGCTTGGAGCTGGCTGATCCCTGAGGTCCCTTCCAACCTATAACCTAGTCTGTGGCTGGCCTTGAAGGCTGAGCCTGGACCTGCATGGTCAGCACAACCATCCCATGCTCTGCCTCACCACGGCCTCAGCGGATTCCAGCCTGGATGGTGCCCAAGATCCCTTCCAACCCAGCCCATTGTGGGACTCCATCAATCTGGGTCAGGAGGCAGGAAAAAAACACAACCCAACCCCAAACCGACTTGCTAAAATTAAGCACAACCTCCACGTTTGGAGGTGGTTGCACAGGAATGAGGCCCAGGAGGAGAGCAGGGATCGTGCTGGGGGGCAGAGGGCGTTTGCTCAATCAGGGAGGGGTTTGGGTGGGCAGGGACCCCCAGAGCTCCTCCAGTGCAGCCCCCTGCAGCCAGCAGGGACAGCCCAAGCAGGGCAGGCTGCCCACAGCCCCAACCACCCTGCCCTGCCCTGCTGCCAGCCAGGGGGCAGCTCCCAGCTCTCTGGGCAGCCTGGGCCAGGCTCTCCCCACCCTCAGCCTCAAACCTTTCTCCCTCTCTCCACTCTGAGTCTCCCTCTTGGAGCCCAAACCATCCCCCTTGTGCTGTCCCGGCAGGATCCCTGCTCCAGAGTCTGTCCCCAGCTGCCTGATTGTCCTCCTGAAGCTCTGCAAGGCCACCAGCAGCTCTCCCTGGAGCCTTCTCCTCTGCAGGCTGCCCAAGGCCAACTCTCCCAGCCTGGCTCCCAGCAGAGGGCTTCCAGCCCTGCTGTGCCCTCCCCTGGCCCTGCCCAACAGGTCCCTGTCCTCCTTGTGCTGGCATCTCAAGCCTGTGGCTGCATCCAGCACAGAAGATAACCTCTGGGATCCCTTCTCTCCCATTCTGCCAGCATAATAGAGAAGGCAGAGACACCAATTAGCTGGGTGCTGTGGCAGCCAGGCATGAATAGTAATGAGCCCATCCAAAGGGATTTCACCAATTACCACTCTCCCAGCAGCTCTGCTCCCATCCACAAGCCAAGGATGGAGATGAAGATCACTCCTCCCCAGAGAGGCAGGACAGCAGCTGGGGGAGCTCTGGCACGCCCCACAGGACACTAACAAGGCTACAAACTCTTTTTCCCCTCTCCCTTCCCCTGTATGAAATAACAATGAAGAGGTCTAAATGTGCTAAGGAATAAAGAGAGGTCTTCATCATTCTCCAGGGGTAAGACATAACAGCTAACTAAATCCATCCCATCTGGTCTCAGAGGTGAGAACATCAGAGCTGGAGCTCGTCCTTGGTGTCAATGGATGGCCTCAAGGTGCACCAGGGGAGGGTTAGGTTGGGCATGAGGAACGATGTCTTCGCTGCCAGAGTGGCCAGGGACTGGCCCAGGCTGCCCAGGGAGCTGGTGGAGTCCCCAGCCCCGGAGGGGGGCAAGGAGCCTGTGGCCATGGCAGCTGGCACCACGGTTGGGTGGCCATGGTGGGGCTGGGGGAGCTCAGAGGGTCTTCCCAACCCAACCAATTCCATGAGTCTGTGGAAAGTTACCCAGGCTGAACCTGACCACAGCCTGAGCACAGCCTGCATGTCTGGGACCCAGCACCCCCAGAGCTCCCCTCCTCCCAGAGTGAGCCCAGGGAAGGTTGGCATCTCCTGCCCCCCGGCTCTCAGGCACACAGCACCAAGGCCTCAGGGTGTGGATGCCTTCTGCTTCCCCAGTGAAGATGACCACCACAGAATCAGCCAGGCTGGAAAAGCCCTCTGAGACCCACTCTAACCTGCCCCCAACACCTCCATGGCCAAACCCTGGCCCCAGCTGCCATGGCCACAGGGCTCTTGCACACCCCCAGGCATGGGGACTCCACCAGCTCCCTGGGCAGCCGGCCAGCCCCTGACCACTCCTGCAGCACAGAAATTGTTCCTCCTCTCCAACCTAGCCCTCCCCTGGTGCAACTTGAGGCCACTAACTCTTCTCCTGCTATTAGTGAAGTGGCAGTGGAGGTCATCTTCAGCCTCCCTGTGCCCTCTTGCAGCTCTCCACCATGATTTAAGTGACCATAACTTAGGGGGTGCACAGCAGTGGCTGGCATCCCCCCAGGGCGGGACATACAAAGCAGAGCCTCCAAATCCACCTCCCCAAAAGAGAAAGCAAACTTCTGTCACGGCAAGCAGGCTGCCGAGAGGAGCTCCCACTTCTGCCTGACCAGGCACCACGCCTCCAAGCCCATCGCAGCCCCGGAGACCACAGCCAGGCACAGCCCCGCAGGCAGCCCCACCGCGAGAAGGGGGCAGGGAATCACAGGTGAACAGGGGTCGGAAGGGGCCTCTGGAGACCACCTGGCCCAAGTACCCTGCCAGAGCAAGTTCACCTGGAACAGGCTGCCCAAGATAGGGTCCAAGCAGCCTCTTGCCCTTGTGAGCAGAGCCCAACCCCCACCTGGCTGCAGCCTCCTCCCAGGGAGCTGCAGAGAGCAGTGAGGTCTCCCCCAGCCTCCTCTGCTCCAGGCTGCACATCCCCAGCCCCCTCAGCTGCCCCTCCCCAGCCCTGCTCCATCCCCTCAATGTCCTTCTTGGGATTGAACCCAGCACTCAGGCTGTGTCCTCACCAGTGCCCAGCACAGGGGCACAGTCCCTGCCTTGCTCCTGCTGCCCACACCACTGCTGCTCCAGGCCAGGCTGCTGCTGCCCTTCTTGCCCTCCTGGGCACCCCCTGGCTCATCTCCAGCCAGTTTTGGACCTCCACCTCCAGAAGAGAGCTCTCACAGGATCCTAAACAACTCCACATAGCCTCCTTCACCCCAGAAGTCTTCCCTTCAACGCAGAACCTCTGTACCCAGGCTCCTGGCTCCGCAGTGCTCCTGCCCGTGGGACTGGCCCCAAAAACGGCAGCCGCAGCTGACCCTGGCCACGCAGTGCTCCTGCCCGTGGGGCCGGCCCCGCACACCGCCGCCACAGCCGGGGCCGGCCCCGCACACCGCCGCCACAGCCGGGGCCGGCCCCGCACACCGCCGCCACAGCCGGGGCCGGCCCCGCACACCGCCGCCACAGCCGGGGCCGGCCCCGCACACCGCCGCCACAGCCGGGGCCGGCCCCGCACACCGCCGCCACAGCCGGGCCGGCCCCGCACACCGCCGCCACAGCCGGGGCCGGCCCCGCACACCGCCGCCACAGCCGGGGCCGGCCCCGCACACCGCCGCCACAGCCGGGGCCGGCCCCGCAATGCTCCGGCCCGTGGGACCGACCCCGCAAACTGCCGCCCCGGCCGCCTCTAGCTCCGCAGTGCTCCTGCCCGTGGGGCCGGCCCCGCACACCGCCGCCCCGGGCGCTCCCCGCCGTGTGCCGGAGCCCGCGGCCGGCCTGGCTGACTCACCGCTCCCGGTGCCGCTCCCGTCGAGGCTCGCTCGGTGCGCTGAGGCTGAGGCCGGGGCCGCGGCTCCTCCTGGGATACTTAAAGACCCCCCGAGGCTCCGCCCGCGCCGCGCTCCCCTCCCTCTCTTCCTTGGGAAAACAGACAGCCCCCAGGTGGCTCCAATCTCCTCTCAGGGGGCAGAGAGCCTGAGGGCCTCCCCTCAGCCTCCTCATCACCCTAAACAACCCCCAGCTGCTCCTCCCCAGCCCTGCTCTCCAGCCCCTTCCCCAGCTCGATTGCCCTTCTCTGCACCTGCCTGGGCAGCCTGTGCCAGGCCTTGAGGAGCCTTTCACTCACCAAGTTTCTTCTCCTACCCAACCTACACCCTAGGATGAGCCTCTGGAAGCAGTGCTGGTGAGACGTAGCTCATCTTGAGAGCTGCAGACCTTGCTTTTGGTGGTGCCCAGTGCTGTCTGCAAGGGCATTTGCTCTGTCAGGGGGAAGCAGCAGGAAAGTACAGACAGAAGAGCTCAGGTGTGGGGTTTGGGAAGGAAACATCCTGCTGAGTGCTGGAGACCCAAGGAAGAAGCACCCAGGAGTGCAGCAGCTCTCTGCTTGATGGCCACACAGTCACTGTGGCACTTGGGGACATGGCTGCGTGGCCGTGGTGGGGCTGGGCTGCTGCTTGGACTGGATGATCTCAGAGGACTTTTCCACTCTGTGACAAGCCTCTGCTGTGCGTGGACAAAGCAGGCAGGTGCCAGCAGGGCCTGCCAGGGCTCCCTCCAGCCCTGTGGGTGCTCAGCTCTGCCCCAGACAACCATCAGAGAAACTCTCACAGCGTCCTGACACCCAGAGCCTGACTTCACCCACACGGCTCCCGTGCCAAATGTGCTTCTGGGCAAGAGCAAAAGGCACCAGGGGCACCTGGCTGCTGTGCTGGAGCTGCCCCCACAGGCCCTGCCCAGCCTCTGCAGGAGCGATTCAGAGCAGCTGTGGCACTCCACAGGCACACCCCAGCAAGGGCAGCAAAAGCAACTCTGCAAAGGGAGATCTCAGCATAGCGACACGGAATGGTTTGGCTTGGAGAAGACCTCTAAGGTCATCCAGTGCAACCAGCAACCCAACCCCACCCCACCATGGCCATCAAACCACGGCCCCAGGGCACATGGGGACTCCACCGGCTCCCCGGGCAGCCTGTGCCAGGCCCTGACCACTCCTGCAGCACAGAAATTCTTCCTCATCCCCAACCTAACCCTCCCCTGGCGCCATTTCAGGCCATTGCCTCTCCTTCTGCCACCTCCTCTGCAGCCTCTGCTGTCCCTCCTCTGCTGTCCCTCTCTCCCACCAAGGACCAGGGCTTCGGTTTCTTCCCCTCCAGGCCTGCCAAGCTTCTCTTTCCTGGGTCTCTCTTTAAGGACACTGCTCACACTTCTCAGCCTTTCATATTTCCCTCCACAGATCCTGGCTCCATCTGGCACTTGCAGCACCTTCCAATCTAGATTCCCCAGGCACGAGTCCAGCAACGGCTTCAGGAAGGCCAAAGCAGATGCTTCAAACATTGTCCCTTCCACCTTTTGCACCGATGGAGCAGGAGGCAGCTGTCAGCCCTCCCTGCCCTCTCCCCTGCGAAGCAGAGCTCTGGGCTCCTCAGCCCGGAGCTGCAGGCTGCTGGAGGGGGAGCCCTTGCCCTGCAGGCTGCTTGTGTGGCTCTGGGCACCGCCGCCAGGGAGCCTCACAGCCCCCGCGCTGCTGCCGCGCTGCTGCCGCTTTCCCCCACGCATCCTCCCTCCTCTCCACACCACATCCTCCCTGCCCTGCAAGCACACCCCCAGCTCCTCTCCAGTCATCTGCTGCCAGCCTTCCCTCAGCTCTGCCAGCTGCCTCTAGCCAGACTGTCCTCTCCTTCACCACCTCCATCACCACTGGTCCAAGTGCCCCCCAGGCAGGTGAGCTCTCTCTGAGCTGCCCTGGGGCTGGCAGCGAGGGGTCACAGAGACCCTTCTTGGTTTCCCAGGATCCCCCAGGTGCAGGGGGTCAGGCAGTGGTTTCCTTCTGCAGTCCTGCCCCCACAGCCACGGGGAGGAGGGTGATGAGCTCAAGGCTCAGGCCGTGGTGCCACCTCCACAGGTGCCCAGGCCAAGCCCAGAGCAGCTCCTTCAACCAGCAGCTGCTTTCAGCACCCGCAGTGGCCCTGTCCTGCCTCTTCAAGGGAGGGTCTGCAGCTCTCTGGGCAACCTGTTGCAGTATTTCACCACCCTCACTGTTCAGAGCTTCCTCCTCATGCCCAAGACCTTCCTCCAACCATCCAGAACTTCCTCTTAACATCCAAAGCTTCCTCCTGATGTTCAAATGCTTCTTCCTAACATCCAAGACCTCCCTCCTACCGTCCAAGACCTCCCTCCTACCGTCCAAAACTTCCTCCTTCCATCCAAGAGCTTCCTTCTGCCACCCAGAACTCCTTCCCTACCATCCAGCCGAGCCCCTAGCCCTCCCCACCGTTGCCTGCAAGCTCATCACCGCCCAGCCAACCCCCTGGGAGCCTTCTCAAGTGTGGCCAACTCCCCAAGCACATCTCTAAGCTAACTCTCCCTCCCTCCTCCAGCTTCAACAGCAGCTGAGCTTAACCCACAGCTGCCTTCAGACTGCACCTCAGGGGCTGCAATCCCAGCAAGGCAAAGGCTTGGAAGGGACCTCTGGAGGTGACCCAGCCCAAGCCCCCTGGCCAAGGCAGGGCCACCTGGAGCAGGTCACACAGGAGCACATCCGGGCAGGGAGGTGGAACCTCCACCACCTCTCTCTGGGCACAAAGATTGCCTCCCCCCTCACACGGAGCATCTGCAGGAGGGGTCCTGCTCTGGGCTGGGGTGGATTGGGGCCTGCTGGACCTTCCTGGCTGGGGAGATCTGAGGAGCAATCAGGAAGCCCTGCAGGTTTCTCCAGCGGCGTGGGGCTGGGTGAGGACTCGTGTAGCAGCCAGCTCCGGCAGGGAGCTCTTCCAGCAGCCACCTGAGAGCATGGGCAGCCTGTGAGTGCTCTCCTCTCCAGAGAACAGAGAGCCTCTAATTGCTGGAGCTGTTCAGAGCCATTTGCTCTTTTGATTTCCTTTCTTTGTTGGAGGATCACACAGGAAAGTGGAGCAGAAAAGAAGCCAGGAAGTAAATAATAATCAGGAATCATAGAGTGGAGTGGGTTGGAAAAGGACCTTCAGGATCCAGGTGGCCCAGGGAGGCTGTGGAGGCGCTCAGGGCCAGGCTGGATGAGGCCCCGAGCAGCCTGGGCTGGTGGGAGGGGTCCCTGCCCACGGCAGGGGCTTGGAGCCGGATGAGCCTTGGAGGACCCTTCCAACCCATTCTGTGATCTCTCTAACCGAGCTCTGTCATTTCCCAGTGTCTGGAGGAGCCTTGGCTCAGCCCTTTGTTGAGTGCTGAGAGAGGAGAGCGCCGTGAATAGAAAACCACCTCCCTTATCCGAGCAGCATCACCTGCCTAGAGCTCCCGGTGCTTATCTCCTAACATCAGAGGCTGCATCCCGCCGCTAATGGTGCAGGAGGTGTGCGGCAGGCACTGTGCACTGACAGCGCTCGGTTCAGCTGGGGGAAGAGAGAAATCGCATTCCCTTTCCCTTCCAGAAGACAGAGCTGCTGTGAACACATCTCCCGCCCTCCCCCCACCAAGTTCTGGTGGCAAAAGCCTTTTGTGTAGCTAAATCATGGAGTTAATGAACACTCACCCCCCCCGCCCCCAGTATCAAAGGGAAGGGAGAAATCAAGGGCTGGAGGGAAGGGAAGAGAGGTTTTCAGATCTGGTTTCAAAGTGATGTTGTCTCAGGGAGAGGCAGACTGAAGACTACTCCTGCAGCAGGGGAAGAGGAGAAACTGCCCTGAGCTCCGGGCTGCCAGCGAAACCCCTGCCCAGCAGGCACCTGGCTGATGGGAGGCACAGCGGGGCTGGGTTATCCACCCCCCAAACCCCACCAGGCTCAGGGACTCCTGCAGGCAAGGTGTCCTCCTCCAGCTGCTGGAGGGTCCTGAGGCATGGTGGAGGCCTGGGTGGTGTGGGGACCGCGGTGGGCTCCAGCGTGGCAAGGGGACCACAGCAGTGCCACCACGGCAAGGGGACCACAGCAGTGCCACCACGGCAAGGGGACCACAGCAGTTCCACCACGGGAAGGGGACCACAGCAGTTCCACCACGGGAAGGGGACCACAGCAGTTCCACCACGGCAAGGGGACCACAGCAGTTCCACCACGGCAAGGGGACCACAGCAGTTCCACCACGGCAAGGGGACCACAGCAGTTCCACCACGGCAAGGGGACTGTGGCACACCCAGCCGGGACATTACTGTCCCCTCATCCTGCTGGGAGAGAGGAGATGCTCCTGGAGGGGTAAGGGATGAGATTCCTGGGAAGAAAGGAGAGAGATTCCTGGGTGGGGATGGGAGACCGCCCAGCAGTGCCCTGGCCTGGGGCTGGAGTGCAGAGCTCCCTGTGCTGGCAGCAGCCAGGACCAGCAGCTGGTGCCTCGGCTCTGTCCTCTCACCAAAGCCTTTTGCCTGCTTCTGCCCGGGGACAGCTCCCACCCGCCCCAGAGCAGCAGGGCTGCAGCTGTGGTGCCGAAGTCACCCCCCCACCCCCTCCTCCTGCTGTGTGCAGAGCTGGGCACCGGTGCTGAGAGGTGCAGGAGACACCCTCCCTGCTGCAGAACACTCCTAGTGCAAGGCCTGCAAGGGCAGCCACTCCACTGCTGCACACAGCTGGGGGCTGACTCCAAGAGGGAAGGAGGAGAGCTGGAGGGCCAAGCCACAGCAGGCTGAGCAGAGCCTTTTGATTCATATTTCATGGCAAAGCTCAAAGAAAACCCAAATGCAACCTGAGGAGAACGACTGAGGTGAGAGAGAGAGGGAGGAGGGCTCAGAGACGTGAGAGGAACCAAGCATCTCCCCCAGGTGAACCCCGCAGCCCACTCCTCAAACAGAGCAGGAGTCCAGGAGTGGGAGCAGCTGCTCAGCACTGACTGCACCTGAGGAACTCTGTCCTGGCAGTGAGGAGAAAGCTGCTGGGAGAGACAGGGAGCTGCTGGAGAGCCCCCAGGGGAGGCTGTGATGAGGAAGGGATTGGGACAGCTCTGGGAGCAGCAGAGGCTGAGAGCCCTGGGGCTGAGAGCCTGCAGAGGAGCAGCCCCAGAGGGCAGCTGAGCAATGCTCAGCAAGAGCTGAAGGAGCTGGGGGGGGCAAGAGGCTGGGGCCAGGCTGGGGAGGGGAAGCTGCCTGCAAACAGGGTGGCTGTGCCAGAGCTGCTGGTGGCAATCCACAGCTCCCTCAGAGTAGCTCAAGGGAAGGATTCTGCTCTGCTGTGCTCTGCTGAGAGCACTCCTGCACTGCTGGGGCCAGGTCTGATGTCCTCAGCACAGCACCTGGTCAAGGACCTGGTGCAGTGTGGCCACAGGAGCCCACAGCAATGCTGGGAGGAGCTGCTGAGCTGGGTGCAGAGGATCTGGGTCCAGAGGAGAGAGCTGCTGGGCTGGGTGCAGAGAGGAGCTGCTGGGCTGCCCAGAGGTAAACTCTTGCAAATCTGTTGTCAGGGAGCGGCTGAGGTGTTGGCTGCGTGCTCAGTGACTCAGAACAAAGCCACCCAAATCTCCATCGAAGGCTGAGTGATGTCAGTGCTGAGAACAGATGCTTGGCTGTACAGTGACACAAGCTATAAATACAGGAGGGCTGCAGATTGCATAAACACAGAGCTGGGAGCGCTGCAAGGCACAGCTCAGCCTGGAGCCGCACAGAAGCACCAAGGACTCGGGGCCCAAGGAAAGGCTCCGAGGCAGAGCCCAGCTCCAAGCCCCGTGGGCATCACATCAGCCCCGTGGGCATCGCATCAGCCCCGTGGGCATCGCATCAGCCCCGTGCCCCCGGAGGCTGTGCACAGCTGGTGGAGGCTGGCAGAGCAGCAGCTCCCAGAGGACTGCATTCAGTTCTTAACTTACTTTGGAGCAGGCAGGGAACTGTCACAGAGTGGTGGAACCTGTGGAGCTCCCCCAGCCCAAGCCCTGCCCCAGCAGGGCTCCCACAGCAGCTTGCCCAGCAGCACAGGGACCAGGGAGAGTTGGAAGCTCTCCACACCAGGAGACTCCACAACCTCTCTGGGCAGCCTGCTTCAGGCCTCCAGCACCCTCACAACAAAGAAGTTTATCCTCCCCTTCAGGTGGCACCTCCTGGGTGCCAGTTTGTGCCCCTTGCCCCTTGTGCTGTCCCTGAGCAGAGCCTGGCCCCAGCCTCTTGCCCCCCCCAGCTCCTTCAGCTCTTGCTGAGCATTGCTCAGCTGCCCTCTGGGGCTGCTCTGCTGCAGGCTCTCAGCCTCTGCTCCTCCCAGAGCTGTCCCAGTCCCCTCATCTTCACAGCCTCCTCTGGACCCACTCCATCAGCTCCAGGTCCTTCTTGTGCTGGGCCCCCCTGGCTGCACAGAGCCCTGCAGGTGAGGCCTGAGCAGAGGGGCAGGATCCCCTCCCCCTCTCCCTCCCGCCCTCCGCTGGCTCCTGCATCCCACAGCCTGGGCACGACGCCGGCAGCCTGGGGCAGGAGGAGGAGGTGAGGACGTGCTCATGGGCTCAGCACATGGAGCATCACACATTTCCCTCCAGCACCGAGGGAAAAGTGAGTTAATAAACCCAGCAGATCCATTATTAGGTTCAGCTGCAGTGGCTTTGATGGTGCTCAGGCAGTGCTGCTCCTCCTGGGAGCGTGCAAGGTGTGGGGGGAGGCAGGGAATAAATAAAGAGCTAATCTTTTACCCACTTAGCTGCAGCCTGGCAGTGTCTGCCCGCTGAGTCAGAGCAGATTGAGACACAGGCACCTGTGACAGAGCCTCCTTAATATTCCCGGGGCTGAGGCTCCTCAGCTCTGCTGCTCCTGGGGGGACAGATCCACCGCAGGCAGCTGAAGGCAGTCCCAGTGCTTCCCCGGCAGAGAGGTGACAGGGTGGGAAAGTTGAGGCCTTCTGAGCCACCCTTCCCCAGCCACAGCTCTCAGAGCTGTGAGGAAGGAGCCACTCGTGGTGGCATTTGGGAGCTGAAAGGCTGAGGCAGGCCACCAGCACCGCTGGGGGGAGAGATGGCTGGAGACCTCCCCCCTGCCAGCGGGGTGCTGTGCCCTCACCCAGCCCCAGGGGATCATCTGCCCCCAGCTCGTGTGTGCTGTTTGCCAGCAGCAGCCTCCAGCCCGGGTGAGAGCAGGGCTCCACTGCCTGGCACTGCCTGGCACTGCCTGGCAGGCAGAGCCCTTTGCTGTGAGGCTGGGGAGCAGGACAGGATGTCCAGGCAGGAGATCCCACCCCTGGGAACACTCAAGACCAGGCTTGGTGGGGCTCTGAGCAACCTGATCTCGGTGATGTCTCTGCTGGCAGCTTCAAAGGTCCCTTCCAACCCTCTCAGCCTGTCCCCCACGGGGGAGGTTCTTCAGCCCTCTGATCATCTCCAGGGCCCCCTCTGGACAGTTCCCTGCCCCTGCTTTGCTGGGGACACCAGAACTGGAAGCAGTGCTCCAAGCAGGGTCTCAGGCTTGGGGAGGGCAGATTGAGAGTGGAGATGAGGAAGGAATTCTTGGCAGTGAGGGAGGGGAGGCACCGGCACAGGCTGCCCAGGGGGGTTGTGGATGTCCCCTTCCTTGCTCTGGAGGCGTTCAGGGCCAGGCTGGATGAGGCCTTGAGCAGCCTGGGCAGGTGGGAGGTGTCCCTGCCCTTGGCAGGGGGCTGGCACTGGATGACCTCTGAGGTGCCCCCCAGCCCAAGCCGTGATGACTCTCCGACTCCATTCGTCTGCTCTGACCTGCCCCCTCCCAGGCTCGCTCAGCTGCTGTTTGCAGTGGACCCTTGGGGGGTCTCTCTTCCTGCACCCTGCTGGAGTCTGGGCAGGCTTTCAGCACTGCTTTCATCTTCCTGCTTCTATTTAAACAAGCCTGAAATTGCCTGTCCTGCTTTTCCCCCAGCCACAGCCCAGCCAGCCCTTTCTTTCCCCCCATGGGGAGCTCCTGTTTCATCTTTCCATTTACTTCAGTGCCTTTGCTTCGCTGCCTTCATCCAGCCTCAGAGCCCTTCACTGCTCCTCTTCTCCCGGTGCCTAATGCATTTAATCTCCTGCTTTCCCCTTCCCTTGCCTGCTCACACACTCACACTTTGATCACAAGTTTCTTCTGCTTGCTTCAGCTTCAGCACAAGGCTGCACTTCAGAGGATGCACCTCCAAAGAGCCTCTTTCCCCCTCCCCCACCCCTCTCCCGGGATGGTTTCCTGTCCTGCTTTGCCTCATCAGTGTCAGCCACCGGCTCCCCCTCCAGCAGCGCTGCACAAATCCCTTCTGCCTCCCCCTCTGGGTGGGTGATCCCCAGCGGTGAGCAAAGTCTCATCAGGGCAATTAAAGGCAAAGATGATTCCCTGGGAAGAACAAACAACTTCCACCTCCCCCCCCCGGGAGTTCAGCAGGGCTGGGGTCAGGGTGGGCATCAGGGGCAGCCCCCGGGGAGGGGCACAGCCTGGGGGCAGGCTGGAGGGCAGGCTCTGGCTGATGCCTCTCGAGCCCCTTGTTGGTATTCGTTTGATTGGAGCCCTGGAATCTTTCTGGTTGGGAAAGACCTTTGAGACCATGGAGGCCAACCCTGAGCCCAGCACTGCCAGGTCCCCACCAAACCTCGGCCCTCAGCACCACAGCTCCCTGGCTTTGAAGCCTCTGCAGGGATGGGGACTGCACCAGTGCCTGGAGCAGCTGTGAGAGGAGGGCAGGCTGAGAGCCCTGGGGCTGTGCAGCCCGGAGGAGAGAAGGCTGAGAGGAGAGCTTCGCGGTGCCTACCACCACCTGAAGGGTGGGGGGCAAGCAGCAGGGGCCAGGCTCTTCTGAGGGGTGTCCTGTGACAGGGCAAGGGGCAGAGGGCACAAACTGGAACCCAGGAGGTTCCACCTCAGCATGAGGAGAAAACTGTTTGCTGTGAGGGTGCTGAGCCCTGGAGCCCGCTGCCCAGGGGGGTTGTGGAGTCTCCTCTGGACTTTCAAGCCCCAGCTGGATGTGCTCCTGGGTGCCCTGCCCTGGATGCTCTCCAGAGCTCCCTTCCAACCCCTTCCATTCTCTGCTTTGAACAATGAAATCATTGGAGTGGGTTCCCTCCCCCCCCCCCAGCTGCTGTGGGTGATTTTTGTCCTGCTTTGCATTGCTCTGCCCCTTGCTGGATTCCACCAAGCCCCCAGAGGTGGCACAGAGCTTTCACTCATCCCTGTGCTTTATATAGTCCCTGCACAGCGCAGCCACGGGTGGAGGAGCCTTAAAGTAGGACAGCACCAAACCCAGCAGGGAGGGTGAGAGCGAGCCCCCCGCCGCCGGCAGCTCTGCCGCGCCCCCGGTAGGCTTCGCGGCGAGTGGGAAATGAGACCAAGAGTGACAGCGCCTGAAAAATGGGGCGGGGGGAGGGGGGCGAAGGGGGGAGGGGGGGGAAGGGGGGAGGGGGGCGAAGGGGGGAGGGGGGGGAAGGGGGAGGGGGCGAAGGGGGGAGGGGGCGAAGGGGGGGAGGGGCGAGGGGGGAGGGGGCGAAGGGGGGAGGGGGGGGGGGAAAGAGAATAATTGAGCTAAACCCCTCCCATCTGCTTTGAGATGTCCCCACGGCCGCAGGGGGAGAAGCTTCGGAGGGCAGAGGCTCGGGGGGGATGCCAGGGCGCTGGGAGGGGCTGCAGCGCTGGGCGTGGGACTGGCTGCTCCTGCAGGGCGCTGCTGAGGTTTTAGGCCGTGCCCCGCGGCCCTGCGGGGGGCTGCAGCTGCAGGGGGTGCACACAGCTCTCGGCACCCACGCTTCCCTTTCCCAGGATCAGAGAGCTGTCTGGGCTGGAAAAGACCTCCCAGGAGCCTCAGAGCCAACTGTCAGCCACAGACCACCGTGGCCCCGTCCCAGCCCTACCACCTCAGATTCACAGCAAGGCTTGGGGTGGAAGGGGCCTTAAAGACCACCCAGTGCCAACCCCTGCCACGGGCAGGGACCCCTCCCACCCGCCCACTTGCTCAGGGCCTCATCCAGCCTGGCCCTGAACACCTGCAGGGAGGGCACAGCCACAGCCTCCCTGGGCAGCCTGTGCCAGGCTCTCCCCAGCCTCACTCTCAGCAACTTCTCCCTCACCTCCAGCCTCAATCTGCCCTCTCCCAGGCTCCATGGTGGGGCTGCTGCTGGCACTCAGTGCTCTCTGTTCCAACCCAAGCTGTTCTCCCTATGATCCCCAGGGGTCAGGGCCCCCACCACGGACCCCAGCCCCCCCAGCCCCCCTCCCAGGGCAGCCCAGCCCAGCCCAGCCCAGCCCAGCCCAGCCCAGCCCAGCCCAGCCGCCTGCGCCGCCAGCAGCCCGCGGAGCTGAGCCTGGCCTGGCTGGCAGCTGCTCCTCTTGCCTCTGCTGGGGGTTACAGATGGAGCTGATTGCAGGAGGAGTGTTAATTATTAATAGGAATTATCCCAATTGATTTTCAATTACAGAATATCATTTGCTATTACCTCGCGGGGAGGCTGCAGGAATTCCATTAAGAGCAGAATGAGGCTCATCAATTCCCATTAAGAGCCACCTGAACCGAAGCCCTCCTCTGCCTCTCCCCGAGCCCACGGTTCCCATTAGCCCTTCCCGTCCCTTCCCCTCCACCTGAAGGGAGCTTAGCGGCGCCGGGCTGGCTGACCCGGCAGGGGCTTCGCCTGGCTGCTGTCACCTCCCCCAGCTCAGATCCGCCGCCGACCACCACAACCCTCTGCAGCAGCTCCTTCAGAGAGCTCTCCGAAGAGCACCTCCACCCCTGCACCAGCGCCGAGCCTCTCTCCCGAGAGCTGGCGCCTCTCCGCTGACGACTTGAGCCTCTCTCTCCTGATTAGAATAATAAAGGAGAAGGAAAATGTCCTTTTTATCCCTTTTAACCCTTTCCCCCTCCCCACTAAGCCGCTGCCAGCAGCACTCTTCCAGCTCGAGCAGGAAAGAGAGGTTTGTTTCCCCTCTGATGTTCTCTGCTCAAACCTCTCCTGCAGGGAGGTCTTCAGCGTTCGCTTCGGTGCCTGTTGCCCCTTGCCCTGCCCCTGAGCACCTCCGGGGAGAGCCTGGCCTCTTCCTTTGGACCTGCACCCTGCAGCTATCGAGCAGCAGGCAGCACAGCTCACCACCAGCTTCTCCTCCCACTTGGGCTGGCTCTGGGTATTTTTTCCCTTCCCCAGCATTTTTTCCCTCTTCCCCTTCTCCCTGTGTAGGAGGAAGAGTTTCGTGGTGCCTGGGAGCAGATGGGCAGGATCTGCATGGCCTCCTCCCAGCTCCACTCCCTGCTCTTTGTCTGCAGAGCCAGGCGGACATCACACTGTAGAGCCATCGAGGCTGGAAAAGACCTCTGAGATCAGCTCCAACCTTCTACCCAACACCCCCTGGTGACTTGGCCACATCAGAGGGCCACAACTGCTGCAGCCTCAGAGGATTGTTTGGGTTGGAGAAGGCCTTTGAGTTCCTGCAGCCCAGCCAGCAGCCCAACCCCTCCATGGCCACCAAACCCTGGCCCCAGCTGCCACGGCCACAGGGCTCTTGCACACCCCCAGCCATGGGCACTCCACCAGCCCCCTGGGCAGCCTGGGCCAGTCCCTGACCACTCCTGCAGCACAGAAACTGTTCCTCCTCTCCAACCTCACCCTGCCCTGGTCCAGCCTGGGGCCATTTCCTCTCCTTCCAACACCTGAGACTGGGGAGAGGAGCCCACCCCCCCTGGCTCCAGCCTCTTGCAGCACAGGACTTGTGCAGCAGGAAGCTCGAAGCTGACCTGAGCATCATGCCCCTGTGCTTGTTCCTGCCTCTCTTTCTCTTCTTCCCACCTGGCTGTCTCAGAGGACAGCAGCCCCCTGCAGGTGCTCCTCAGGCCGTGTTCTGTGGACTTCCTGGGACTTCTGCTGATTCCCAGCCCTTTGGGACAGCACTGGTTGGGCTGGACCTGAGCATCTGGACTTGCAGAGCTCCAGCCTGACCTTGCTTGGCACCATCACAGCCGGGGAGGGGGCAGGAGGCAACTGGAGGGACCAGACAGAACCTTGCATGGGGGTGGGAGGGGAATGGAGAACTGAAAGGAGCCAAAAGTGGGATCTGAGAATGGGTTGGGCTGGAAGGGACCTTAAAGCCCATCCAGGTGCACCCCCCTGCCGTGGGCAGGGACCCCTCCCTCCAGCCCAGGCTGCTCGAGACCCTGAACACCTCCAGGGAGGGTTCCAGTGCCCAGGAGTGTGCTTCCCATCTATGCTGGCCACTGACTCATCGCTGACTTCATCCTTTACTCCTCACACCACCACCTCGAGCTCATCTTGCTGCCTTCGAGCAGCAGCCTCTCTCCCACAAGCCAGATGCCTCTTAAATACCAAGAATCACCTGCTAATGGCTTTAGAGGGTTAATTAAGGGCTTCTTCCCCCCGAGATAATGGAGCTTAGACCGAGGAACATCGGCACTCCCTCCAGTGCTGCCTCTGCGAAGGGAGGCCCCAGGCGCATCGCTGCTGCCTTCCATCGTGCAGGGGCGGCAGGCAGGGCACTCGCCCAGTGATTGACTTCCCTGCTTTCCTCCCCCTGCTCTGGTCACGGGCTGGCAGCCACACACTGGACCTGCAGACCCCAGGGCTGGAAGGGACCTCAAGGCTCAGCCAGCTCCAAGCCCCTGCCATGGGTAGGGACCCCTCCCACCAGCCCAGGCTGCTCAGGGCCTCATCCAGCCTGGCCTGGAACACCTTGGGGCTGAGGCTTCCACCACCTCCCTGGGCAACCTGTGCCAGTGCCTCCCCACCCTCACGGAGAAGAACTTCTCCCTAACACCCAGTCTGAATCTGCCTACCTAACCCAGCCCACTCTGTGCTGCTGTGCTGGCCCCGGGCCGGTGCTGACCCCAGCTTCCATCACAGGGGGCGTTTGTGCCGGGGCAGGGCTGGCAGGAGCAGGGCTGAGCCAGTTCCCAGTGCCTGGGCTCTCTCCTTGGCCCCCGGCCAAGCAGGGTCTCAGGCTGCCAGCTGAGAGCTGATTTCCAAGCGGGGCCAGTGTGAGCACTGCTCCACCACAGCCCCATCAAAGCCTGTCCCTGGAGAGCAGCAAGCTCCTGGGGCTGCTCTCCCCCCCTGCTCCGGGCTGCAGCTTACCCGGGGAGGAGAATCCATTTCCATCCCTCTCCAAGGCTTTGCAGCTCATCCTCCTCTTGCCTCGCTCCAGACAAATCCAATCAGCAGGGCTGCAGGGCTCCTGCCGGCCAGCCCAGGTCCCCTGCACGCAGGTGGAGGCAGCTCTCCGCTTCCTGCGCCTCGCCAGGCAGCACCCCCCCTCTGCTCCCTCACTGCAGAGAGTTCACGGCCAGGAGCTTACCCCCTGCCGCCCTGCCCTCCCTCCTCATCTCCCTGCCGAGGCTGTGACCCACCCGAGGAGCGGCAGGGTTCGCGGCTGGGGCAGGGCAGGGCTGGGTCGGGCAGCAGGAGGGAGCTCTGCCCAGGGAGGGGGCTGAGGCTCCATCCCTGCAGAGCCGCAGGGGGAAACTCGGCGTGGGGCTGAGCAGCCTGATCGCGCTGAGCTCTCCAACTTCCAGGGCCTGAAGGGGGCTGCAGGAGAGCTGGGGACGGACCTCTGAGAAGGGCTGGGAGTGACAGGACAGGAGGGAATGGATGGAAGGTGGAAGAGGGCAGATTGGGACTGGAGAGGAGGGAGAAATTGTAGGCAGTGAGGCTGGGGAGCCTGGAGCAGGCTGCCCTGGGAGGCTGTGGCTGCCCCCTCCCTGGAGGTGTTCAGGACCAGCCTGGATGAGGCCCTGAGCAGCCTGTGCTGGTGGGAGGGGTCCCTGCCCCTGGCAGGGGGCTGGAGCTGGGGGAGCTCTGAGGTCCTTTCCAGCCCAAGCCATTCCAGGATCTCTGCTCCAGCCTTTGGGCTTCCCCAGAGCTGGCTGCTTCTGCCTCCCCCCCTTGGGATGGAGGTTTCTTGCCCTTCTTGGGCGCCTGCTAGTTCCCTCCATCTCGTTCGTGTTTTCAGTCACTTACCAAAGTCTGCCGTGATGCTCCCTGGCTCCTCACAGCCTGCTCCCTCTTCCCATTCACCATATCACCTCCCTGCTGACAGCTGCCCCCCGGGCCCCTCCCTGCTGAGAGCTGCCCCCCGGGCCCCTCCCTGCTGAGAGCTGCCCCCCGGGCCCCTCCCTGCACCCTGCCCGGGCTGGGTCTAATCAAGGGCTGCAGCTACACCTGGCCTTAATTGCCACACAGAACCCAGCATGGGGGTTGGAAGGGACCTCTGGAGCTCCCCCAGCCCAAGCCCCTGCCCCAGCAGGGCACCACAGCAGCTTCCCAGCAGCACAGGGACCAGGGGGGGTTGGAAGCTCTCCACACCAGGAGACTCCACAACCTCTCTGGGCAGCCTGCTCCAGGCCTCCAGCACCCTCACAGCAAACAACTTTCTCCTCCTGGGTTCCAGTCTGTGCCCCTTGCCCCTTGTGCTGCCCCTGGGCACCATGAGCAGAGCCTGGCCCCAGCCTCTTGCCCCCCACAGCTCCTTCAGCTCTTGCTGAGCATTGCTCAGCTGCCCTCTGGGGCTGCTCTGCTCCAGGCTCTCAGCCCCAGGGCTCTCAGCCTCTGCTGCTCCCAGAGCTGCTCCAGGCCCCTCAGCAGCCTCCCCTGGCCTCTCCCCAGCAGTTCCCTGCCCCTCTTGACCTGGGGAGCCCAGCCCTGGCCCCAGCCCCGCAGCTGTGTCCCCGGGAGGGCAGAGCAGAGGCGTTAGGAGACCCTTTCTTGGCGTTATTGATTGCTGGGCAGGTTCTGCCCGCTCTGAAGCCTGAACTCCCCCCGCAGGCACCGCGCCCCCCCGCTGCCGTGCCTGCCAATCAGTTCCTTTAATCTACATCCTCGGCAAGCTTAGGGAAATGTGCCCAAATTCCAGGGTGTCACTGCAAACCCTGCCAGAGGGAAAACCACAACGATTCCTTGATCAGCTCCTCACAAATCCTCCTCGCCGCTGCCAGCCGCCGCAGAGCCGGGGGGGGCTGTGCTCATTCCCAGCAGAGTTCTCTAATCCCTTGTCACAGCCCTGAAGGCTTTCACCCAAGCTCTTAACCGAGCTGAATCAGAGCTTGGCAGGGAGCACATCAACCACCCTGCTCCAGTCCTGCCAACAATGGCTGAAGGGGGAAAAAACCCACCCTGCAATTCCTCATTCACTCCTCTGATCCTTCAATGCCTGCAGATGCTCCCCCGGGAACTGATTCAGCTGAGAAACCCTCGGGGCCAGTGGCTCCAAGGGGGGAGCTTGCCTTTGCCAGGGCGAGCCCAGTGCCCAGCCCTGCCCCTGCCCCTCACTTCCAAATGTTCCACAGAATCAGAGACCCACAGAGCTGCCAGGGCTGGCAGGGACCCCAAGGCTCAGCCAGCCCCAGCCCCCTGCCATGGGCAGGGACCCCTCACCCCACAGCAGGCTGCTCACAGCCACCTCCAGCCTGGCTGCAAACACCTCCAGGCAGGAGGCTGCCACCAATCTGCATCTCCTCACTTCTAGTTCTGCTCCATCCCCCCCAGTCCTATCCCTCCCTGACACCCTCCAAAGTCCCTCCCCAGCTTTCCTGGAGCCCCCTGCAGCTCCTGGAAGGCCACAAGGAGGTCTCCTGGGAGCCTTCTCCTCTCCAGCCTGCACAGCCCCAACCCCCTCAGTCTGTGCTCACAGCAGAGCAGCTCCAGCCCTCTGCTCCTCCTCGTGGCCCTTCTCTGGACACCTTCCAGCCCCTCCAGACCCTTCCTGGCTCAGAGGCTCCAGAGCTGGACCCAGAGCTGCAGCTTGGGATATCATTTAGTGCTGGAAGTGGAACCATTCCTCTTGCTCCTGCAAGTAAATCATCTGCTGACTGATTGCCCTGCTGGGAGCCAGAGCAGGGCTGGAGCTGCTCAGGGCTGGCAGTGCCCAGCTCAGGCTCTGCCCAGGGAGCTCCCTGCTGAAGCTCAGGGCAGCTTGGCACAGCCAGGGGCTGCTCCTAGCAGGGAGAAGCTCAGGGCAGAGCTCCTGCCAAGGCCTGGGCTGCACAAAGCCTCTGCCTCACTCTTGCTGCTGCCCACACCAAGGGCACTGCCACAGCCTGTGCCACCCCTTGGGGGGCAGCAAGGCAGAGCTGGCAGCTGTGGGGAGCAGCAGCAGGCAGGACAGGGGAGCCTCAAGTGCCCCCCAAGGGATTGCAGCCCCTGGAGGGCATCTTCAGGAGCCAGCTGAGGGATGCCCAGGGCCAAGCCTCTCCTGCCCTGGCTGCTGTGCCAGCAGCACTCTGTCCCTTCTGCCTTCCAGCCCCAGCCCTGTGCTCCTCAGGGCCAGCTCCTGACCCTGCTTCCCCTCTGGTGCTGAGCCCAGGCTGGGCCCTGCCCAGTGCCTGCCCCCAGCAGCAGTGGTGCCAGTGGTGCCCTCCTTGCCCTCAGGCCTTGGCTTGGCTCTTGCTTTGTGTCTCTGTCTCTCTCCCAGGGCATTGTTCTTCTTCCCAGCCCAGCTGCTGGAGTTCCTCTCCCAGCCCCTCAGCCTCTCTCCCTTCTTGCCTTTGGGAGCACAGAGAGGTTCCTGGGGGGCCTCTGGCACTCAGGGGGTGCCCAGCCTGCCCTGCCCCCTGCCAACAGCACACAGACACTGTCCTGGCTGGCACCAAACAGCCACAGCAGAGAGGACTTTGTGCTGCTGGCAGAAGAGCAACGTGGCTGGCAGCACCTCCACCTCCCCACATGCTTCCCACTCGACAGGTCCTGGGACCTGGACCAAAGCCCTTCTGGGGGACCTCTGCTGCTGCCTGCAGCTCCAGCCCCTCTGTCCTCGCCTGCTTCCCAGCTCCTGCCGCGATCTCTGTCCTCAGCACGGTGCTGAAAACCTGAGTCCACCTCCCGCGCCGGGGCAGCTTCTGTGCGCCCTGCCGGGGGAGCTGAGCGCTCCGCCGCCTGCCGCGGGGCAGCCATCCCCTGCCGCCTCCCTGGCCGCTGCCGGGGGGCTTGGGGCCGCTGCCCCCCGCAGAGCCGAGCCCAGGCCGCCTGGGGCCGCAGCCGGAGCCTGTCGCCCTGCCGCCCTCGCAATCTGCCTGACACGAGAGCTCTGAGCAGTGGCCTCGGAGCTCATCGGCGCTGCCCAGCCTGCGGCGCCGCGGCCCGGCTCCTGCCTATTAGACGGCAAAGGAAGCGTAAACCAAGCCAAGAGCTCTAAAGATGTCCACAGCCCAGAGAGAGCAGCAGAGAGGCTCTCGAGGTGCAGGAGGCACCAGGCTGGGCACAGCCTCCTCGAATCATAGGATGGGTTGGGCTGGGGAAACCCTCTGGGCTCATCCAGCCCAGCCAGCAGCCCAACCCGGCCACGGCCACCGGACCCCGGCCCCGGCTGCCACGGCCACAGCCTTCCTGCACCCCTCCAGGCGTGGGGACTGCCCCAGCTCCCTGGGCAGCCTCCACCAGCCCCTGACCCCTGCTGCAGCACAGAAACTGTGCTGGCTGAGGAACCATCAGCAGAGAGCTCTGAGGAGCGGGGAGGAGGCCCTGGCTGAGCTCACAGCGCTCCGCACATGAATGCACTGCGGAGACAGCGAGGCCTGGAAGTGACTGGAAGTGACAGAGGGACCTGTGCGGAGCAGGAGCTCAGGGCAGGTGACACAACAGCCACTGGCAGCTCTGCTGCAGAGCCCAGGCTGCTGTCCTGCAGGCTTCTCCCACCCCCCTGCCTGCACTGGCCACAGACCTGCCTGGCAGCAAGGGGAAAGGACCAACCCAGGCACCCCCCCTGCCTGCCCCTTGGCGCCCACCCTGCCTGCCCCTTGGCACCCCCCCTGCCTGCCCCTTAGCACCCACCCTGCCTGCCCAGGCGCCCCCCTGCCTGCCCCTTAGCACCCACCCTGCCTGCCCAGGCACCCCCCTGCCTGCCCCTTGGCGCCCACCCTGCCTGCCCCTTAGCACCCCCCCTGCCTGCCCAGGCACCCACCCTGCCTGCCCAGGCGCCCCCCCTGCCTGCCCCTTAGCGCCCCCCCTGCCTGCCCCTTGGCACCCACCCTGCCTGCCCCTTAGCGCCCCCCCTGCCTGCCCCTTAGCACCCACCCTGCCTGCCCCTTAGCACCCACCCTGCCTGCCCAGGCCCCCACCCTGCCTGCCCCTTAGCACCCACCCTGCCTGCCCAGGCCCCCACCCTGCCTGCCCCTTAGCACCCACCCTGCCTGCCCAGGCACCCCCCCTGCCTGCCCAGGCACCCACCCTGCCTGCCCAGGCACCCCCCCTGCCTGCCCCTTGCACCCACCCTGCCTGCCCCTTAGCACCCCCCCTGCCTGCCCAGGCACCCCCCTGCCTGCCCTTAGCAACCACCCTGCCTGCCCCTTAGCACCCACCCTGCCTGCCCCTTAGCACCCACCCTGCCTGCCAGGCACCCCCCCTGCCTGCCCCTTAGCACCCCCCTGACTGCCAGGCACCCACCCTGCCTGCCCCTTGGCACCCACCCTGCCTGCCCAGGCACCCCCCCTGCCTGCCCCTTAGCACCCACCCTGCCTGCCCAGGCACCCCCCCTGCCTGCCCCTTAGCACCCACCCTGCCTGCCCAGGCACCCCCCCTGCCTGCCCCTTGGCACCACCCTGCCTGCCCTTGGCACCCACCCTGCCTGCCCCTTAGCACCCACCCTGCCTGCCCCTTGGCACCCCCCCTGCCTGCCCCTTGGCACCCCCCTGCCTGCCCCTTGGCACCCCCCCTGCCTGCCCAGGCACCCCCCCTGCCTGCCCCTTAGCACCCCCCCTGCCTGCCCCTTAGCACACCCCCTGCCTGCCCAGGCGCCCCCCTGCCTGCCCAGGCCCCCACCCTGCCTGCCCCTTGGCACCCACCTGCCTGCCCCTTGGCACCCACCCTGCCTGCCCAGGCACCCCCCCTGCCTGCCCCTTAGCACCCCAGCCAGCCCTGCTGAGTGTCCTCATCAGACAATGTTTGTGTTGGCAAAGCCCTCTGAGCTCCCCCAGCCCAGCAGCGACCCAGCCCCCCCATGGCCCCCAAACCCTGGCCCCAGGGGCCATGGCCACAGGGTTCTGGAGCACCTCCAGGGCTGGGGACTCCAGCACCTCCCTGGGCAGCCTGTGCCAGCCCCTGACCACTCCTGCAGCACAGAAATTGCTCCTCAGCTCCAACCTGAGCTCCCCTGGCACAATTTCAGGCCTTCTCCTCTCCTCCTGTCACAGGGAGCAAAGCCCAACCCCAACCTCCCAGGGAGTTGCAGAGAGCAAGGAGGTCTCCCTCAGCCTCCCCTGCTCCAGACCTCCAGCTCCCTCAGCTGCTCCTCCCCAGCCCTGTTCCCTAGACCCTTCCCCAGCTCTGCTCCAGCCTCTCACTGTCCTTCCTGGAGTGAGAGCCCAGGGCTGAGGGTGTTTCTGAGCCAGCAATCACAGACAACAAGAAGCCATTCCTCCTCCAGCCTAAAGGCTGCCTGAGAGTCAGAGACCATCAACAGCCTCTGTGCTCCTCCTGGCTGCTCTGGTTCCTGAAGGGCTCCCTGATGAATTGCAGCTGATCTCTTTTTGGCCAGGCTCAGTTCCTCAAGCTACAGACATCCACACTGCTGATAAAGTGTCACAGCAGCTTCCCCTCTGGTGTCGAGGGCTGGAGGCAGCAGCCACAGCTTCACCCAATGCATCATCTCTGTAGCCTGCAAGGCCAGGAGGCTGCACAGCCAGAGCCAGGAGGCTGAGTGGCTGCATCCTCACTCGTGTTTTATGGAGCTAGGTTTCATTCCATCAGTGCCAGATCCCCTCCTTGGAGGCATTCTGTGTCCTGGGAGCCTGGCTGCCAGCTCAGCCAGCTGCCTGCATGCTCCTCCTGCCCAGGCTCCTGCAGGACGCTGCAGAGGCCCCTGCTGACTGCAGCGGGGGGGCAGGAGGTGACTCCTGCAGGTCCCTCCAAGCCAGGGGGCAGGAGGTGACTCCTGCAGGTCCTCCCAAGCCAGGGGGCAGGAGGTGACTCCTGCAGGTCCTTCCAAGCCAGGGGCAGGAGGTGACTCCTGCAGGTCCCTTCCAAGCCAGGGGGCAGGAGGTGACTCCTGCAGGTCCTCCAAGCCAGGGGCAGGAGGTGACTCCTGCAGGTCCCTTCCAAGCCAGGGGGCAGGAGGTGACTCCTGCAGGTCCTTCCAAGCCAGGGGGCAGGAGGTGACTCCTGCAGGTCCCTTCCAAGCCAGGGGCAGGAGGTGACTCCTGCAGGTCCCTTCCAAGCCAGGGGGCAGGAGGTGACTCCTGCAGGTCCCTCCAAGCCAGGGGGCAGGAGGTGACTCCTGCAGGTCCCTTCCAAGCCAGGGGGCAGGAGGTGACTCCTGCAGGTCCCTCCAAGCCGGGGGGCAGGAGGTGACTCCTGCAGGTCCCTCCCAAGCCAGGGGGCAGGAGGTGACTCCTGCAGGTCCCTCCCAAGCCAGGGGGCAGGAGGTGACTCCTGCAGGTCCTCCCAAGCCACGCCTTGCTCTGGCTCTGTGCTTGGCGTGGTCATTCTTCCCCTCACAGGCTGGCTGGTCAGGCAGCCAGCACAGCTGCCTGCTGCTCTGCACCAGCAGAGCTTGGCCACCCCAGCAGCAAGCTGGGAGCCCGGAGGAGCACACAGCTGGTGGCCATCAGCAGTTTGCTGTGCTGTGGAGCTGCTGTGAGCCCCTCCCCAGCCTGAGGGTTTGTGCTGCCCCAGCTTGTGTTGCAGCCACCTCCTGCCAGGGGAGAGGCCCCGCGGCTGCAGGACCCGCACCAGGGATGTCAGAGCAGAGCCCATGGTTGTGCTGCCATCTGCACAGCTTCCACAGGGCCTAGATCCAGCCTGGAGCTGATAAAGGATGGGACCCAGAACAACACCTCCTGGGGAGCCAGTGGCTCCCACACAGACTGATCCAGCACAAGGGGTTGGCTTGGAAGGGACCCTAAAGCTCAGCCAGCTCCCAGCCCCTGCCACGGGCAGGGACCCCTCCCACCAGCCCAGGCTGCTCAAGGCCTCATCCAGCCTGGTCCTGAACACCTCCAGGACACAGCAAAGTCGTCAACAAACACCAAGCAGGCTGCAAGGAGGTCTCCCTCAGCCTCCTCTGCTCCAGGCTGCACACCCCCAGCCCCCTCAGCTGCCCCTCCCCAGCCCTGCTCTCCAGCCCCTTCCCCAGCTCTGTTGCCCTTCTCAGGGCCTGCTCCAGCCCCTCAGTGTCCTTCTGGGAGTGAGGAGCCCAAAAGTGAAGCCAGGGTCTGAGGTGCAGCACAGCCGAGGGGTCAGCCCCTGCCCTGCTCCTGCTGGCCACCCTCCCGGCCGCCCAGCACCCCGGACAAGCCCCTTCAGGAGATGCCAAGCTCAGTTAGTGTCAGCCACCCCCACCGCCTGGTGGCTCCTGCTCCTTGCAGCGCCACAGCAGCATCAGAGGGGAGGCTGTGGGGTGGGTAAATGCAGCTCTGCTGCTAGCGTCCCTCCAGCTCCTGTTAGAGGCCAAGCTGCCCATGGGGAGGCTTCTGCACTGCCCTGCAGGCTGCCAGAGCTGCCTCAGGTCCCAGAGCAAGGTTTAGCCTTTAGGCCCATGAGGAAGGCTCTGCCACTTCCCCCTCTTCCTACCTTCAGCAGCTGGGATCCTGGAGCAGCACTTTGCTGAGCTGCCTCGCCCTGGGCTCCTGCAGGGAGGACCTTGGCTTTGGAAGGGGTGCAAGGAATTTCTCTCCACTGCTGCTGCCACAAGGAGCTGATCCTCCTGGTGCTGATTTAAACCAGCTGGGTAATGAGGCACCAGAGTGATGAAGTGATTGTGCCTCCCTGGCACCACTCCAGGCCCTCTCCTCTCCTTCTATCCCCTGAGACTGAGGAGCAGAGCCTGACCCCCCCCCCCCCCCCCCCCCCGGCTGCAGCCTCCTCTCGGGCAGCTGCAGAGAGCAAGGAGGTCTCCCTCAGCCTCCTCTGCTCCAGGCTGAGCACCCCCAGCCCCCTCAGCTGCCCCTCCCCAGCCCTGCTCCCCAGAGCCTTCCCCAGGTGTGACACTGAGGGCAGAGGGCTGCACAAAGCTCTCCACAAACAGCTAGGAGCAGCAGAGCCCTCCCTGGCCAGCTGTCCAGGCCCTAGGTGCCTGCAGGATGTGCACCGCGAGCTGAGCTCCCCCTCAGCTGCCTCAGGAGCAGCACAGACACTCAGGATCTGGTCAGGCATTTCCCCTTCCCCCTCCAAACACCTCAAGAGCCTCCAACCTCTGCTGCTTCCCCAGGAGAGTTGCCCAGGGAGGTGTCTGCAGCCAGGCTGGAGGTGGCTGTGAGCAGCCTGCTGCGGTGTGAGGGGTCCCTGCCCAGGGCAGGGGGCTGGGGCTGGCTGAGCCCTGGGGTCCCTTCCAGCCCTGCAGCTCTGTGTTGCTGGAAACTGCTCCCAGGACCTTGTAGGCTGGAAAGGACCTTTCAGATCATTGAGTCCAACCCTTAAGCCAGCAGCACCAAGCCCACTGCTCAGCACCACACCTAGAGGTGCTGCAGACCCCTCCAGGGCTGATTCCACCCCTGCCCTGGGCAGCCTGTCCCAGGGCTTTACAATCATTTCCTGCTGCTGTTTCCTCGGGGTCCACACAAGCAGGGCTCAGCAGGACGAGCAGCCACAGCCCTCTGAGCCCCTGCAGCCACCTGATGCTGGCATCTCAGCACAAGCAGCACAGACAGCTGCTGCAGCAGGTCTAGAGAAGGCCACAAAGGGGCTGGGAGGGCTGGGAGCCAGGCTGGGAGGGCTGGGGTCGTTCAGCCTGGAGGAGAAGGCTCCAGGGAGAGCTGCTGGTGGCCTTGCAGTGCTTGAGGGAGCTGAGGAGAGAGCTGGGGACAGACTCTGGAGCAGGGATCCTGCCGGGACAGCACAAGGGGGATGGTTTGGGCTGCAAGAGGGGGATCCAGAGTGGAGAAAGGGAGAAAGGTTTGAGGCTGAGGGTGGGGAGAGCCTGGCCCAGGCTGCCCAGAGAGCTGGGAGCTGCCCCCTGGCTGGCAGCAGGGCAGGGCAGGGTGGTTGGGGCTGTGAGCAGCTTCCAAGGCATCCTGCTGCAGAGCCAGGTGCCACAGCAAGCAGCTCTTGAGCAAGGACATTGACACCAACTTGAGGAGAGGGCAAAGCACTTGCCCCCCAGCCACTTAATCCCAGTGCCAGAGGGTTGAGCACACTTGGAAGGAGCAGCAGCAGCTTCTGGTTCATTAAGTCTGTGCTGTGTGCAGGGCTGTGGAGTGCTGGGTCAAGCTTCTCTCATTATCTTAATGGGGAGACCACTCAGGTGGAGCTGGGATGCCTGTCTGGCTGTCACAGCAGCTCTAATGAATTGGCCTAGAAACAGGGATGGGGGAGGAGAGGTTTGCTCAGGCTGCTGGAGCTTGCTGCAGCCAGGATGGTGACAGCAAATCAAACGTCCCTGCACAGCCAGGCACCAGGGCAAGCTCCTCCAGACCTCGGTTTGCCCTCCTGAGGGAGTGCTGGGGGGGGGCTGCACCTCTGGGGGCACTGGGCAGGCTGCAGCTCAGGTGCTGGGCTCAGCTTTGGACCCCCCACGCCACGGAGGGGCTGGGGCAAGTCAAGTCAGTCCCACTGGCACACAATTCAAGCCTTCAGCTTCCACCTGCTCTCAGCAATACCTCCTCCTCATCATCCTGCCAGAGGGGAATTAATGCACTGAGAGGATGGCAGCTCTGTGAGGAGCATCGAGCAGCTGGGATGTCAAAGTAACCACCCAAAGGAGCAGGGAGGGAGTGGGGAAGGGAGGAGCAGGGGGAAAGAAGGGAGGCCACAGCTGGAGTGCTGGGGGCAGCTCTGGGCCCTCACTCCAGAAGGACACTGAGGGGCTGGAGAAGGGCCAGAGAAGGGCAACAGAGCTGGGGAGGGGTCTGGAGCGCAGGGCTGGGGAGGGGCAGCTGAGGGCCCTGGGGGGGTTCAGCCTGGGGCAGAGGAGGCTGAGGGAGACCTCCTTGCTCTCTACAACTACCCAAAAGGAGGTCTGGGCCAGGCAGCAAGTGCCAGGACAAGGTCAGTTTGCACCAGAGGAAGGTTGGGTTGGAGATGAGGACAGATTTCTCAGGGGCTGGCTGGGGCTGCCCCTGGTGCAGTCCCCAGGCCTGGGGGTGCTCCAGAGCCCTGTGGCCGTGGCCCTTGGGGCCAGGGTTTGGTGGCCACGGGGGGGTTGGGTTGAAGGTTGGACTGGGTGAGCTCAGAGGCCTTTTCCAGCCTTAATGACTCTGCCTCTGCACCCCCCAGAGCAAGCTGGAGCCTGGAGCTGCCAGAGCCAGGAGCTGCCGGAGCCTGGAGCTGCCTCAGGAGCTGCCTCAGGAGCTGCCTCAGGAGCTGCCGGCCGGCTCTGGAGCTGCCTCAGGAGCTGCCTCTGGAGCTGCCTCAGGAGCTGCCTCTGGAGCTGCCTCAGGAGCTGCCTCAGGAGCTGCCTCTGGAGCTGCCTCTGGAGCTGCCTCAGGAGCTGCCTCTGGAGCTGCCTCAGGAGCTGCCGGCCGGCTCTGGAGCTGCCTCAGGAGCTGCCTCAGGAGCTGCCTCAGGAGCTGCCGGCCGGCTCTGGAGCTGCCTCAGGAGCTGCTGGCCGGCTCTGGAGCTGCCTCAGGAGCTGCCTCAGGAGCTGCCTCAGGAGCTGCCTCAGGAGCTGCCGGCCGGCTCTGGAGCTGCCTCAGGAGCTGCTGGCCGGCTCTGGAGCTGCCTCAGGAGCTGCCTCAGGAGCTGCCTCAGGAGCTGCCTCTGGAGCTGCCTCAGGAGCTGCCGGCTGGCTCTGGAGCTGCCTCAGGAGCTGCTGGCCGGCTCTGGAGCTGGCTGTGTGACTTTCTGCAGGGGCTCCCAGTGACTAAGTGCACAAAGGAGAGGAAGTCAAGTGGTTCTCCCCTCGGCTCCCTGCCAGCCTCCAGCTTCAGCTGCCAAATTCCTCCCCATTAACTTGTGTTTCCCCCACAGCCTTGCAGCCCTCCTCCCCGCTCCAGCCCCTTGCCAGGAGGCCCTTCTATTGCCAGCTCTTTCCCTCCCAGCTGTCTCGGGGTGGGCTCCTGGCCCTGCACCTCTCTCTGTCCTCTGTGCTGGCATCCAGAGGTGGAGAGCACAGCAGGTGCCTAATGCCTGCGAGGCTTGATGCAAAAGCCACCTAAAATAACTCCTCCATCAGCTCCCCACACTCCTGAAGGGAAAGCCATCCATCAGAGCACACCATAAAAGTGCTCCTTGGATGGATATCTGCAGGCAGAAAGCTGTGGAGAGCCTACAGAGAGCCATTAAGGAAGAGCTTTTCTCCAGGAGGACAGCCAAGCCTTGGAAGGGGCTGCTCGGAGCTGCTGTGCAGGCTGCAGCCTGGGAAGCCCTGCAGGAGCAGGTTGGGTCCATCTCCGAGCAGCCCTGGCTCAGGGCGAGCCCAGAGAAGGCTCAGGGGAGACAGGAAGGGTGGCCGCGAGAGGCTGGGGTCTCCCTTTGTGCAAGCAGCCCCCTGGCACAGACAGGGGCGGGGGGGCCAAGCCCCTGCTGGGGACAGACAGGGGCGGGGGGGGCCAAGCCCCTGCTGGGGACAGTCCCCACGAGCGCAGCCAGGCCCTGGGATCACCTCCCAGGGGAGTGGTGCCGTCCCCTACCCTGGGCACCCTGCCCCAGCCAGCAGGGACACTGCCCCCCAGCCCAGGCCGCTCAGGGTCCTCAAACACCTCCAGGCAGAGGCAGCCACAGCCCCCCGGCAGCCTGTGCCAGCCTGTGCCGGCCTGTGCCGGCCCCACCACCCTCACTGCCAAGAATTTCCTCCTCCTCCCCAGCCTCAGTCTCTCCACTCCCAGCTCAGCGCCGCTGTCCCTCAGCCTGGCACTGCCAGCCCTTGCCAAAGTCCCTCCCCAGCTGCCCTGTAGCTGCCTTGCAGTGAAGGAAGACTTCCTGAGCTCCAGGCTGAGCCTCCCCTGGGGCAGCTGGGAGCCATTGCCTCTGCTCCTGTCCCTTGCCACCGAGGAGCAGAGGCTGCTCCCTCCCCACTGCAGCCTCCTCCCAGGGAGCTGCAGAGAGCAGTGAGGTCTCCCTCAGCCTCCTCTGCTCCAGGCTGAGCACCCCCAGCCCCCTCAGCTGTCCCTCCCCAGCCCTGCTCTGCAGACCCTGCCCCAGGGGCCCTGCCCTGGGCAGGCTGCAGCCCCCCAGTGCCCTTCCCGGAGCGAGGGGCTCGGAGCCATCCACACCAATGTGGGAAAGGGGAGGGGAGAAAGCACTGGGAAGGCAAAACCTCCCTGCACACAGGCTCCTGAACGCTGCTAAATCATCTGCTGCCACTTCCCCTCAGACAGTGGTAGTCAGCAGCTGCGGAGCATCGGCAAGCAGGAGCTGGGTCGTGAGGCTGGTGGCGAGACAGCCGTCGGGCTGAGGTGCCCCTGAAACCCACCCCTGGCCTGCAGGGAGGGGCAGAGGGCATCCCAGGGGGGCTCCATGGCACCAGCTAGGCCCTCACAAGCCCTCAGCCCCGTGGAGGCAAGGAGAGCTGCAACTGCCAGCAGTGGCTTCAGCCCCCCCCAGCTGCCAGCGCTCGGGAAGAGCAGGCTGGGGGCAGGGGGGGGAAGGAAGATGAAGAGGAGAAGGAAGGAGCAGGCTTGGAGTTCATAAGGCTTCAATGGCAGGAAAGGATGGGAGAGCTCAGAGCAGCCTTCCAGGAGCCAAAGGGCTCCGGGGGAGTTGGGGAGGGACTTGGGACAAGGGCTGGCAGGGACAGGCTGAGGACAATGGCTTTGAGCTGGGAGAGGAGACTGAGGCTGGAGGTGAGGAAGAGATCCTTGGCAGTGAGGCTGGGGAGAGCCTGGCACAGGCTGCCCGGGGAGGCTGTGGCTGCCTCCTGCCTGGAGGTGCTCAAGGCCAGGCTGGGTGAGGCTGAGCCTGGGCTGGGGGGAGGTGGATCTGGAGCTCCCACTGATGCCAGCTTGGGGCCAAGGATTGATTTTGTTCACAGAAATGGCTTGGGTTGGAAGGGACTAAGGCTGGGGCAAGAGGCTGGGACCAGGGCTCAGTGCTGCCCAGGGACAGCACAAGGGGCAAGAGGCACAGACTGGAGCCCAGGAGGTTCCACCTGAGCAGGAGGAGAAAGTTGTTTGCTGTGAGGGTGCTGGAGGCCTGGAGCAGGCTGCCCAGAGAGGTTGTGGAGTCTCCTGGTGTGGAGAGCTTCCAACCCCCCCTGATCCCTGTGCTGCTGGGCAAGCTGCTGTGGGAGCCCTGCTGGGGCAGGGGCTGGGGGAGCTCCAGAGCTGCCTTCCAATGCTGAGCTTCTGTGATCCCACTCAGAGCTCTGCCCCTGCCTGTCTTTGGAGCCTGATGAACATCAGCACCACACCTCCCGAGCACCAAGGGCTGGCTCTGCATTATTAATGCACTAATAACTGAGCAGGATGTCTGAGTTCCTTCCCTGAGAGATCCGTTTGTCACTGCTCTGCCACCCCTGCGCGCTGATGGCTTCCCGTCGGAGGGGCAAGCCGCAGCCGAGGGGAGCGGAGCGCTGCTCCCGCTCGGTCCAGGCCCCGCCGCTCCGCCAGCACAGATGTGCTCCCGTGGCCCCCGGGAGGCTCTGCAGCCCACCCCGAGATGAGTCAGAAAGACAGAGAGCGCCCAGCAGATCCAGTCAGCCGCTGCGGCGCCCAGGCTGCTCGGCAGCCCCTGGCAGGAGCGTCCGAGCAGGCTGCCGGAGCGGCAGCCGGTGTGAGGCCTCCCGCACGCAGCGGCCGGAGCAGCGGCGAGCCCGGGAGCAGGGGCTCGGGGGCCAGCGCAGGCGGCGAGGGGGGCTGCGGGAGAGCAGCACCAAGGAGAAGGCCCTGGGAGTGCTGCGGGACAAGAAGTTCTGCCCTGGGGGCCGAGGAGGCCAATGGGGCCCGGGGGGGCACGCAGAGGAGCGTGGCCAGCAGAGCCAGGGAGGTTCTCCTCCCCCTCTGCTCTGCCCTGCTGAGACCTCCCCTGGACTATTGCATCCAGCTCCGGGCCACTGCTGCCCCACAGCCCTCAGCACCCTCTCGAGGTGGCTTTTCAATGCATCCAAGGATGTGGATCATGGAATGGTTTGGGTTGGAAAAGCTCTCTGAGCTCATCCAGTCCAGCATCAACCCAGCCCCTCCCTGGCCCCCAAACCCCGGCCCCAGCTGCCATGGCCACAGGCTGCAGGAGCCCCTCCAGGCACAGGGACTCCAGCACCTCCCTGGGCAGCCTGGGCCAGTGCCTGACCACTCCTGCAGCAAAGAAATTGCTTCCTCTCCACCTGAGCCTCCCTGGCACAATTCCAGGCCTTCTCCTCTCCTTCTATCACCTGGGACTGGGGAGCAGAGCCCAAGCCCCACCTGGCTCCAACCTCCTTCCAGGTAGCTGTAGAGAGATGCTCTGCAAGCCATGGCACTGCTGATCCCTGCCTCTTAACCCACACATCCCTTCCTTTCCAGCTCCTTCATTCCTGCTTTCAGCTCCCCAAGCCCCAGCATCCCAGGCAGACAAAGACATCCAAGCAGCAGCCTTAATCCCTCCTCTCCCTCAGCTCCTCCAAACCGCAGTTGCATAACAGCATCCTCAGACACTCTCTGCCTCTGCCTGGCAGCAGCCATCTCTCTGCTCTCTCAGAGCTCACACTTGGCAAATCACCATCAACACCCCCTCAAAAACCCCCAAAGCACCCAAATCCTCCCTCCCCCCAGCCCCCCAACACACACCACCCCAAAACACACCACCCCCAAACCCAGCAGCTCCCCAAGCACCCCAAAACACAACCCCCCCAAACCCAGCAGCCCCCCAACCACCCCCCAAGCACCATCACCACCACCAAAATCTATACCAAAATAAGCCCCCACCCACAACTACAAAAATGACCACAGAACACCCAAACTCCCCCCCAAAATCACCCAAAAGCCACCAAAAAGCACACAGGAAGAGCCCCTCACAAAATGCCCATCCAAGCCCACCAAAAAGCACCAAAAAAAGCTACTCAGAACTACAAAGTAGCCACCAACCCCCCCCAAGATACCAAAGAACTCCCCCAAAAGCCCAACTAAAACCCCACCAAAGCCAACATCAAATACCCAAACCCCACCAAAACAGCCCAAAATGCCAGCAGCAGCAGCTCACTGCCTTGGTGCCCCTGGACCACCCCAAACCACCCTGCCAAGAGCCCAGGGTGGCAGTCAGCAGCTCACTGCCTTGGTGCCCATGGACAACCCAAACCACCCTGCCCAGAGCCCAGGGTGGCAGTCAGCAGCTCACTACCTTGGTGCCCATGGACAACCCAAACCACCCTGCCCAGGCCCCAGGGTGGCAGTCAGCAGCTCACTACCTTGGTGCCCATGGACAACCCAAACCACCCTGCCCAGGCCCCAGGGTGGCAGTCAGCAGCTCACTGCCTTGGTGCCCCTGGACCACCCCAAACCACCCTGCCCAGAGCCCAGGGTGGCAGTCAGCAGCTCACTGCCTTGGTGCCCATGGACCACCTGCCCAGGCCCCAGGGTGGCAGTCAGCAGCTCACTGCCTTGGTGCCCATGGACCACCTGCCCAGGCCCCAGGGTGGCAGTCAGCAGCTCACTGCCTTGGTGCCCATGGACCACCTGCCAAGGCCCCAAGCTGATCTTGCCCAACCCTCCTGCAGCCAGCAGGGACACCTCCAGCAGGAGCAGGTTGCTCACTGCATCAGCCCAAGCCCTTCCCTTCCCCTCCCCACCAGCCTCTACCCAGCCTGGTTGCTTCAAAGCCTTTCAAGTCCATCCCTTTGATTCCCACATCAGTATTCCCCAGGGAGGGGGGGAGGGAGGGGGTGAAGAGAAAAAAGAAAGAGGAGAGGAAAAGGAGGAGAGGAGAAACAGGCCCAGAGTAGGGCTTGCTGCAGTGCTGCCTCATCTTCTTGTTTGTGTCTGGCTGCTCCCACCCCCGGTGGCTATGTAGGTCAAACAGAGCACATCAGTTCCACTGCATCTGCCCCAGCCCCAGGAGGATGCAGGTGAGGTGGCAGAGTGCTGGGCAGGGGGTGGAAGAGAGCCCCATTGGCTCCCCTGGACTGGCATCCCTGGCACCCACCTGGCAGGGCTCAGGTTCACAGCTTGCAGGAGTGCTCAGAGCCTGCACAGCTGATCCCCTCCCTGCCCCCAGCTCCAGCCCCCAGGCAAGCAGCAGGCAGGCAATGCCAGCAGGGGGGGAAACACTCCAGGCAGGCAGGGAGGTGGCAAAGCCAAGCTGTGAGGTGCTGGGGACTCACTTGAGGGGAAGGATCCATCAGGAGGACCTTGGCAGGCTTGAGAAGGGGCCAGGGGCAGCTGCAGAGAGTCAGCAAGGCCAAGGCCTGCAGCTGGGGTGGGTCAGCCCCGGGCTGGGCGCAGAGTGGGTTGAGAGCAGCCCTGAAGAAAGCCTTGGGGTGCACCAAGCAGCCAGGGAGAAGCCAGGAGCCGGCTGGTCCCTCCTGGCCCCCCCATTCCCTTTGGAGCAGGCTGGACATTCACCACTGAGCAGCCCCAACAGCCCTTCCCACCCCTCCCCTCCAGCAGGGCTGACTGCTGCAGGGCTGGCAGGGAACAAAGCAGCTCTTGGGAAGGGGCAAGGCTGAGTGTGGATGAGTGAGAGACTCATGACCTGCCAGAGCCCTGCCCTCAATGCCCTCCTTGTCAGGCAGGGGGGGGGGAACAGCCACCACCCACCAAGGCACCCCCAGGCAGCCCTCAATGCCTCCTTTCTGATCCGGGGTGCTTTGAAGCCTTTCTCGTGGCTCTGGTGGCTGAGAGCACACTGGGGCCCGGGGACAGGATCACAATGGATGTTTGTTTGCAGAGCAGAGCTCAGGTTTAACAGTGCCGCTGCCCTCCCCCTGCCTCTGAACAAACAAGGCCACGCATGAGGAGCCCCAGCCTCGGAGCCAGCCCCGGGGCAGCGCTCCCGGCAGGAGCTCCGAGGGGCTGCTTTGCCTCCTCCCCACGGCAGCGCCTCCCCGGGCCGGGGCTGGCACGCCTTCAACTCGCACAGCAGCCAGCGGCTGCCTCGCTGCGGCTCACAGTCACTCAGGCCCCGCTCCCAGCCCTCGCCAGAAGCCTCTCCCCAGCTCTCCTGGAGCCCCTGCAGCTCCTGGAAGGCTGCCCTGAGGCCTCCCTGGAGCCTTCCCTTCGTGCCCCCGAGTGAGGGAGAGGAGAGCTGCTCAAACTCAGGAGTTCCTCTTCCTAAGGTCAGAGGATGGGAGGTGGGAGCTGGTGGGCTGGGAAGTTAGATGAAGGTGGTGGTGGTGCTGAGCACAGCCCTTCCAGCACCAGCCCAGGGCAGGATGCTAAGGAGCTGCTCTGCTACACAGAACCACAGAGCTGCCAGGGCTGGCAGGGACCTCAAGGCTCAGCCAGCCCCAGCCCCCTGCCATGGGCAGGGACCCCTCACCCCACAGCAGGCTGCTCACAGCCACCTCCAGCCTGGCTGCAAACCCCTCCAGGCAGGAGGCTTCCACCACCTCCCTGGGCAGCCTGGGCCAGGCTCTCACCACCCTCCTGGGCAGCAACTTCTTCCTCACAGCCAAGCTCAATCTCCCCACTTCTAGCTCTGCTCCATCCCCCCCAGTCCTATCCCTCCCTGACCCCCTCAGAAGCCCCTCCCCAGCTTTCCTGGAGCCCCCTGCAGCTCCTGGAAGGCCACAAGGAGGTCTCCTGGGAGCCTTCTCCTCTCCAGCCTGCACAGCCCCAGCCCCCTCAGCCTGGCCTCACAGGAGAGGATGCAGATGAAGACATCAGCAGAGAGCACAGCAACGACCCAAGAGCTGCTTGAAACCACCTGCAGAGCCCCAGCTCTGCCAGCCTGCCCCACAGGGGAGGGGCTCAGCCTCTGCTCCCCTCTGTGGCCTCCTCTGGGCTTTCTGCAGCAGCTCCATGGCCCTGGGGGGCTGGGGGCAGCAGCAGTGGAGGCAGTGCTGCAGTGGTGGGGTCTCACCTGGACTGAGACTGGAGGGAGGAAGGGATTCTTGGCAGTGAGGAGACTCTGGCACAGGCTGCCCAGGGAGGCTGTGGCTTGCCTCCTCCCTGCAGGTGTTCAGGAACCGGGCTGGATGAGACCTGAGCAGCCGGCTGGTGGGAGGGGTCCCTGCCCACGGCAGGGGGCTGGAGCTGGCTGAGATTTGAGCTCCCTCCAGCCCAAAACCATTCTGTGACTCTTCCTCATTCTCCTCCTGATGGATCCCACCTGTGCCACTCTCATTCACCCCCACCCCCCATCTGCTGCAGCCCTGCTCCCTCCCTGGGCCCGGGCTGCTGCTCTGGGCCATTCCTGCGGGTTTGAACTCATTTTCTGAGCAGAGGCCTCAGCCTCAGCTTCCTCCTTCAGGGACATTTTGATGCTCCCCAGAGTTTCATATCCACTTCTGGCAGGGGAGAGCCAGAGGTGCCCCAGAGCTGCTTCACCCTCTGTTCAGCTTATGAGCTGCCTATGGCCACCCGAGAGGAGCAGCCAGAGCTGGCACAGCCAACTGCCCCCTCACTGGAAGAGCTTCTCCCTGGAGGGGTGGGATGAGCGTGGGGAGTGGCAAGAGAGAAGAGCATCAGCCTCAAGCCCTAGCACCAAGGGGTAGGGAGAAGCAATTGTGTCCCGGGACAGCAAAGCTTCTCCTGCCCCCTGCACCAGCCGGGGGGGGAGGGAGGGAGGGCTGAGAGGCTGCAGGCTGCTCAGCCTGGAGAGGAGCAGCACGCCTGGAGGGGAGCTTAGAACCAGAGCCCTGGGATTGTTTGGGCTGGACAAGGCTTCCAGGATCATCAGATCTGACCCAGCCCAACCCCTCCACAGCCACCAAACCCTGGCCACAGCTGCCATGGCCACAGGCTTCTGGACCCCTCCAGGCAGGGGGACTCCACCACCCCCCCTGGGCAGCCTCTGCCGGCCCTGCCACTCCTGCAGCAAGAACTTTCCTCCTCTCCAACCCAACCCTCCCCAGCACAATTGCAGGGCATTGCCTCTCCTTCTAGCCCCTGAGACCAGGGAGCAGAGCCCAACCCCCCCCGGTTGCAGCCTTCTCTCAGGAGCTGCAGAGAGCCAGGAGGTCTCCCTCAGCCTCCCCTGCCCCAGGCTGCACACCCCCAGCCCCCTCAGCTGCTCCTCCCCAGCCCTGCTCTCCAGACCCTGCCCCAGCTTGGTTGCTTTCAATCTTCTCAATGCTCAGCAAGAGCTAAAGCTGGGGGGCAAGAGGCTGGGCCAGGCTCTGCTGAGTGGTGCAAGGACAGCACCAAGGGGCAAGGGGCACAGACTGGAACCAGGAGGCTCCATCTGGCAGGAGGAGAAAGTGGTTTGCTGTGAGGGTGCTGGAGGCCTGGAGCAGGCTGCCAGGTGGGTTGTGGAGTCTCCTGGTGTGGAGTCTTCCAACCCCCCTGGTCTCCTGTGCTGCTGGGAAAGCTGCTGTGGTGCCTGCTGGGGCAGGGGCTGGGCTGGGGGGAGCTCCAGGCTGCCCTTCCAGCATGCTGGGATCCAGGGCTCCTGTGGCTGTGGCTGCCAGGGCTCGGAGCCTCTCCAGGCTCAGTGCACAGCCCTCACAGATTGCCTGGATGATCAGAGGCAATT
>CM026892.1:28130082-28185569 GCA_015227895.2 Colaptes auratus
CTTGGGGGTCCCTTCCAACCCAGACCGTCCTCAGAGGCTGTGTTGGTATCAGCAGCCCAGAAAGCAAGGCCATGGCCAGCACGGTGGACCTCATCCTGCTGCCCATGCTGGGAGGTGGTTTGTAGCCAAGCTGCACAGCCACAGCTCAACAGACTTCAGCTGAGCTCCTCGCAGCTGGGAGAGAGCTGGGGCAGGCCCCTCCCAGCAGCACAGCCCAAAAGGCAGGAGCCAGCACCAATTCAGATGAATCATAGCATTGTTGGGCTGCAGAAGACCTCCAGCATCACCCAGTCCGACCCTGGGGGTGCTGGGGGAGGAGAGGCTCAGCAGGAGCCAGCAGGGAGCACTGGCAGCCCAGAGAGCCAAGCAGAGCCTGGGCTGCAGCAGGAGTGTGGCCAGCAGGGCAGGGAGGGGATTCTGCCCCTCTGCTCCACTCTGCTGAGACCACAGCTGCAGCTCTGGGGCCAGCTCTGGAGCCTCTGTGCCAGGAAGGCTCTGGAGGGGCTGGAAGGTGTCCAGAGCAGGGCCACGAGGAGGAGCAGAGGGCTGGAGCTGCTCTGCTCTGAGCCCAGCCTGAGGGAGTTGGGGCTGTGCAGGCTGGAGAGGAGAAGGCTCCCAGGAGACCTCCTTGTGGCCTTCCAGGATCTGCAGGGGGCTCCAGGAGAGCTGGGGAGGGACTTTGGAGGGGGTCAGGGAGGGCTAGGACTGGGGGGAATGGAGCAGAACTAGAAGTGGGGAGATTGAGCTTGGCTGTGAGGAAGAAGTTGCTGCCCAGGAGGGTGGTGAGAGCCTGGCACAGGCTGCCCAGGGAGGTGGTGGCAGCCTCCTGGCTGGAGGTGTTTGCAGCCAGGCTGGAGGTGGCTGTGAGCAGCCTGCTGTGGGGTGAGGGGTCCCTGCCCATGGCAGGGGGCTGGGGCTGGCTGAGCCTTGAGGTCCCTTCCAGCCCTGGCAGCTCTGTGCTGCTCTGGGTCACTGTGCCCAAGACATTCAGTGTTTCCCAGCTGCTGGTGAGCAGGGAGGACACCAGGGAGGGCCTTTCCCAAGCCTCTGCTCCTCACTTCCCTTGGCAAGGCTCAGCAGCTTCACTTCAGGTGCACCAGGTGGGTACCACCCTCAGAACCAAGGAATGGGTTGGGTTGGAAAAGCTCTCTGAGCCCCTCCAGTCCAAGCAGCAGCCCAGCCCCCCCCCGGCCACCAAACCCCGGCCCCCAGTGCCACGGCCACGGGGCTCTGGAGCTGCTCCAGGGCTGGGGACCCCCCAGCTCCCTGGGCAGCCTGGGCCAGCCCCTGGCCACTCTGGCAGGAAGGACAAACCTTGGAGAGTTCTCTCTCTTGCTGCAGGCTCGGAACCTGTCTCTGCTGGGACCCCTTGGGTGCGGACCGGAACGCCCAGGGAGGAGCCCCTGGGGAGGGGCAGCTGGGGAGGGGCAGCTGGGGCAGGGGGGGCAGCTGGGGCAGGGGGGGGAGGAGGGGCAGGGGGGGCAGCTGGGGCAGGGGGGGCTGGAGGGGCAGCTGGGGCTGGGGGGGCAGCTGGGGCAGGGGGGGCAGCTGGGGCAGGAGGGGCAGCTGGGGCAGGGGGGGCAGCTGGGGCTGGAGGGGCAGCTGGGGCAGGGGGGCAGCTGGGGCAGGAGGGGCAGCTGGGGCTGGGGGGGCAGCTGGGGCTGGGGGGGCAGCTGGGGGCAGGAGGGGCAGCTGGGGCTGGAGGGGCAGCTGGGGCAGGGGGGGCAGCTGGGGCTGGAGGGGCAGCTGGGGCAGCTCCAGAGCTGCCTTCCAGCCCCTGCCTGCTGGGGTGCTGTGACCCCTCTGGAATCCTCCCTCCTTCCAGCACCACTTCCTGAATTTCCTTTTCTGCCCCAAGCTGCTGTGCCCCACCAGGGGATTCCTTCTCAGCCACCCCTGCTGCTTTGCAGTGCCCAGGGTGAGCCGGCCCAGGCTGCACCCTGGCCTGATGGAGACTCCAGTGGAGGAGGAGAGGCAAGTGCTGAACCTCAGGGCCATGCAGAGCGCTGTCCAGGTGAGGAATTCAAGGGAAGCAGCAAAGAACTCTCTGGTTGGGATATAAAAATAGCTGCTGGGGACAGGAGAGCTGCTGCAGGGTTCAGTTCCCAGCAGCAAAAGCTTTTCAGATCTGGGTCAGGAGGAAGGAAAAAAACACAACCCAACCCCAAACCGACTTGCTAAAATTAAGCAAAACCTCCACGTTTGGAGGTGGTTGCACAGGAATGAGGCCCAGGAGGAGAGCAGGATCGTGCTGGGGGGCAGAGGGCGTTTGCTCAATCAGGAGGGGTTTGGGTGGGCAGGGACCCCCAGAGCTCCTCCAGTGCAGCCCCCTGCAGCCAGCAGGGACAGCCCAAGCAGGGCAGGCTGCCCACAGCCCCAACCACCCTGCCCTGCCCTGCTGCCAGCCAGGGGGCAGCTCCCAGCTCTCTGGGCAGCCTGGGCCAGGCTCTCCCCACCCTCAGCCTCAAACCTTTCTCCCTCTCTCCACTCTGAGTCTCCCTCTTGGAGCCCAAACCATCCCCCTTGTGCTGTCCCGGCAGGATCCCTGCTCCAGAGTCTGTCCCCAGCTGCCTGATTGTCCTCCTGAAGCTCTGCAAGGCCACCAGCAGCTCTCCCTGGAGCCTTCTCCTCTGCAGGCTGCCCAAGGCAACTCTCCCAGCCTGGCTCCAGCAGAGGGCTTCCAGCCCTGCTGTGCCCTCCCCTTGCCCTGCTCAACCTGCGCTCCCTGGCCTGTGCTGAGGACCCCAGAGCTGCCCCAGCACTGCAGGGGGGTCTCAGCCTGGCCCAGCCCTGCTCATTCCTGTGTAACCACCTCCAGGCTTGGAGGCTTTGCTCAGTTGTAGGTCGTTGGTTTGGGGCAGGGCTCTGGACTGGATGAGTTTTGAAGGTCCCTTCCAGCCCAGCCCAGCTGCAGCTTCCAAGGTGCCCTTTGTCCACCTGTGGCCCTGCCAGCCGGCCAGGGACACTCTGTGCTTGCAGCTGCTGGTGAGCAGAGAGGGCAAGGGGCAGGGAGCGCCAGGAGCCCCCCTGTGCCCTGGTGCCTTGGCTTGGAGTGGCTCAGTGTCAGCAGTGCCCCAGATCTTGTACCACTCAGAGTCCTTTGGGTCGGAAAAGACCTCCCAGAGCACCCAGCCCACCCCATCCCAGCCCCACCCTGGCCCCAGCGGCCACGGCCACAGGGCTCCGGAGCACCCCCAGGCGTGGGGACCCCACCGGCTCCCTGGGCAGCCTGGGCCAGCCCCTGCCCACTCCTGCAGCCCAGGACCTTCCCCTCCTCTCCAGCCTGAGCCTCCCCTGGCACAGCTTCAGGCCAGTTCCTCTGCTCCTGCCCCCTGAGGTTTTTAAGGTGCTTCCACACACTCACACACTCTCTCCTCCACTTCTTTCCCCCTCCCCTGCTGCAGGCTGCCTCATGAATACCAAACCCTCCCCTGCTCTCCTCTCTGCTCCTGGATTTATTTGGTGTCATCTCCTCACAGAAGGAATGAAAACCCAAGCACTCCTCTCCCTCAGCACCCTCTGGGACAGCAGCTGCAGAGGAAGAGCAAGCCATCAGCGTGTCAGGGTGGAACTGGATTGCCACAGAGGACAAAGTGGATCCAATGTCTGTATCAGATGTGGCTCCTGGCTGTGCAGTCGCAGGGAGCTGTGCTGGGAGCTGCTTGCTCTGGGAGCAGGGCTGGGGGCAGGCAGGGGGTAGTCACCAGCGACAGGGCTGGGATCAGGTATTTCACACCATTGCTTCAGTCTTTAATCAGGGTTGTAAATAAGGAATTGATAAGGGCTGGCACTTGGGCTGCACGGATGTGCTGCAGAGCAGGGTCGGGGAGGGAGCGAGGAGGTGACAGTGATGGAGTTAGCAGGGAGCAGCGCTCCAGAAGCGCTCTCCTGCAGCTCAGGGCTGTGGTTAACAAGCAAACCTCTCACCTGTCTCCACTGCCATGCTCTGCTCCTCCCTGGGGCAAGGTTTTGAAGGGAGGAAGTGAGGCAGTGGTTGGAGACTCAGCAGAAGAGGGGCATGGAGCTGTTGGAGTGGGTCCAGGGAGGCCACAGAGAGGATCAGAGGGAGGGGATCCTGCCCCTCTGCTCTGCTCTGACCTCACCTGCAGGACCACCAACACTGGAAGGACCTGGACCCTCTCCATCAGCTCCAGAGGAGGCCACAGAGAGGATCAGAGGGCTGCAGAGCCTCCCCTGTGGGGACAGGCTGAGGGAGCTGGGGGTGCTCAGGCTGGAGAGGAGAAGGCTGCAGGCAGAGCTCAGAGCTGCATCTCAGTGTCTGCAGGGCAGCTGCAGGCAGGCTGGGAAGGGACTGCTCAGAAGGGGCTGTGGGGGTAGGATGAGAGCAATGGTTTGGGGACTGGGGCAGGGAGAGGGAGGTGGACCCAGGAGGGAGCTGTGCACAGGGAGGTGGGGAGAGGCTGGGACAGGCTGCCCGGGAGGGGCTTGAGGCTCCAGCCCTGGGGACACTCAGGCTCAGCCTGGCTGTGTCCCTGGGCAGCCTGCTCTGGCTGGAGCTGTCCCTGCTGCCTGCAGGGGGGTGGCCAAGGTGCCCCTGGGGGTCCCTTCCCGCCCAGTGCAGTCTGTGGCCCTGTGAAGGTCAATGCACTGTGGTTAAGCTGCGTGGGAGCTGTGCTCCCTCCCAGCCCTCCAGTTTGAGGCAGATTCCAACCTCCCCTGGCCACTGTGCCCCAGGGCAAGCTGCTGTGGGTGCCCTGCTGGAGCAGCAGGGGCTGGGCTGGATGAGCTCCAGAGGTCCCTTCCAGCCCCCAGCGTGCTGAGGCTCTGTGGCTGTGTGAAGGTCTTAAGGCAGTGCCTGAGTCTCACCCTGGGGCATCACCACTCGCAGCCAGCCAAACCCTCAGCCCTTCAGCTCCTCCAGGAGCAGCAAAAGGCATTGATTGGAACTGAGTGAGGATAAAATCCATTTTCTCTTAGGTGTGGAAATATGGATAGGCACAGAGAGCCTTTTCAGAAGGCTGCTGGCCCAGTTCATCTTCTCTGGAAGGGATTTAACCTGGTTCTGCTTGTACCCAGCAATAGGATTTGTGTCTCCAGGCTGTGAGGATGTCCCTGTCCCTGCATTGTCTACTGCTGCAGCCCTGCTCCCTCTGCTCTGGCAAAAGCTTTCAAATTAATGGTTCAATCTTTCAAATTAATGAGTTTTTATCGACCCCAGTGGAAGTGGATCAGTGCTGAGGCTGTCAGCCCACCTGGCCCTCCTCAGCACTGGCCTCAGCTGAAAGTAGTTCACCTACTTCCAGCCAGGAGCCCAGCAGCCCCAGCCACACCACCTGAACGGGGGGCTGCTGCTCCCCACAGCTGCCAGCTCTGCCTTGCTGCCCCCCAAGGGGTGGCACAGGCTGTGGCAGTGCCCTTGGTGTGGGCAGCAGCAAGAGTGAGGCAGAGGCTTTGTGCAGCCCAGGCCTTGGCAGGAGCTCTGCCCTGAGCTTCTCCCTGCTAGGAGCAGCCCCTGGCTGTGCCAAGCTGCCCTGAGCTTCAGCAGGGAGCTCCCTGGGCAGAGCCTGAGCTGGGCAGTGCCAGCCCTGAGCAGCTCCTGCCCTGCTCTGGCTCGCTCCAGGACACCCCAACTCATTAAGGCAACAAGGTTGGTGAGGGGTCTGGAGCACAGCCCTGTGAGGGGAGGCTGAGGGAGCTGGGGTTGCTTAGCCTGCAGAAGAGGAGGCTCAGGGAGACCCTTCTGCTCTCTGCAACTCCCTGAAGGGAGGTTGTAGCCAGGCAGAGGTTGGTCTCTTCTCCCAGGCAGCCAGCACCAGAACAAGAGGACACAGTCTCAGGCTGTGCCAGGGGAGGTTTAGGCTGGAGGTTAGGAGGAAGTTCTACACAGAGAGAGTGATTGCCCACTGGGATGGGCTGCCCAGGGAGGTGGTGGAGTCACCTTCATTGGAGGTGCTCAGGAGGAGCCTTGCTGGGGTGCTTGGTGCCATGGGTTAGTTGTTTGGGTGGGATGGATTGGTTGATGGGTTGGACACGATGATCTTGGAGGTCTCTTCCAACCTGGTCTATTGTATTGTATTGCAGGAGCCCCCCACTCACTGACAGGGTTTCCCCTTTCTGACCCTGCAGGCTCTGATGACAGTTTGCAGAGGGAGCCTGAGGGTGGGCAACGACCCCGACTGGGCGTGGGTTTGCCCTCGGAAGCCTTGCCAGCGTGGTTATTTTCCTAGTGGCTCGCTCAGAGATGGCCTTTGCAGGTGTGCTGAGCCCCGGGGGCAGCGGCGCGTGGGGCAGCGCAGCCTGAGCTGCAGCGAGCAGCAGTCCCTGGCGCTGCTGCGCTCAGAGCTGCTCCTTCAGCCGCGCTCCCGTGCCGTGGGTAGCTTCTGGAAGCCTGACACCTCGGCAGGAAGCGCTGGGAGCCCTCCCGTGAGCTGCCTGAGCGCTCCTCTGACCCCGTGCCAGGGCACATCCTGCCCGCAGGAGCGGGCGGTGGCTGGGCAGTGCCCCGGGGATGCGGCCCCGGTCAGGGCGCTGGCTCCAGCCCTGCGCTGCGCCGGCTCCGGCGGGGCACGGAGCATCTGTCGCCTCTCATCGGTCTCCCCATGAGGCTGCACCGTGGGGACCCTTGTCCCACGTCAGCAGTGGGGTCCCCCCCGTCGGTGGCAGCTGGCCGCACGGCGGTGCCCTGCCGGCCGCGGCGTGGGGGAGAGGAAGGAGCCCAAGCCCCGTGTCGAGCACTCGGGCTCAGCTCCACCTGGAACAGATTGGCTGCGACCTGCAGCCAAGGCTCTGCTGCTCCTCCCAGAGCCTCTTCCTTTCCCCGAGCAGGAGCAGCCTGGGCTCGGGAGGCGGCTGGGGATGGAAAATAACTGAGTGGCAGTGGGGGCAGAGGTGCAGGCACCAGGGCAGGGGAAATGCTGCTGAGCAGCAGCTCCAGAGCTCTGCTGGGGCTCCTTCTGAAGGCAGGGATAATTTGGAAAGGACCTTAGCAGTCCATGGTCTGATCATTAGGAATAAGATGTAAATATGACAAAGTTGTGTTACAGACATTGAGATTGAGTGTCCTGGAGTGAGCCAGAGCAGGGCTGGGGCTGCTCAGGGCTGGCAGTGCCCAGCTCAGGCTCTGCCCAGGGAGCTCCCTGCTGAAGCTCAGGGCAGCTTGGCACAGCCAGGGGCTGCTCCTAGCAGGGAGAAGCTCAGGGCAGAGCTCCTGCCAAGGCCTGGGCTGCACAAAGCCTCTGCCTCACTCTTGCTGCTGCCCACACCAAGGGCACTGCCACAGCCTGTGCCACCCCTTGGGGGGGCAGCAAGGCAGAGCTGGCAGCTGTGGGGAGCAGCAGGCGGACAGGGAGCCTCAAGTGCCCCCCAAGGGATTGCAGCCCCTGGAGGGCATCTTCAGGAGCCAGCTGAGGGCTGCCCAGGGCCAAGCCTCTCCTTCCCTGGCTGCTGTGCCAGCAGCACTCTGTCCCTTCTGCCTTCCAGCCCTGTGCTCCTCAGGCCAGCTCCTGAACCTGCTTCCCCTCTGGTGCTGAGCCCAGGCTGGGCCCTGCCCAGTGCCTGCCCCCAGCAGCAGTGGTGCCAGTGGTGCCCTCCTTGCCCTCAGGCCTTGGCTTGGCTCTTGCTTTGTGTCTCTGTCTCTCTCCCAGGGCATTGTTCTTCTGCCCAGCCCAGCTCTGGAGTGTTCCTCTCCCAGCCCCTCAGCCTCTCTCCCTTCTTGCCTTTGGGAGCACAGAGAGGTTCCTGGGGGCCTCTGGCACTCAGGGGGTGCCCAGCCCAGCCCTTGGCAGAGTCATCTCATGAGGACTGCAACTTTCACAGAGTCAGGACAGAACCACAGACTGGTTTGGGTTGGAAAGGACCTTTAGAGCTCATCTTGTCCGTCCCCCCTGCACTCAGCAGGGAGATCTGCAGCCAGAGCAGGCTGCTTGGAGCCCCTTCAAGCCTGCCCTTGCTCTGCCATCCTCTGGGATGCTGGAGCTCAGAGTTGGCACTGGTGGCTCTCAGGGTGGCTGAGCTCACTTCTGAGTGGCCATAAACTCCTTTTGGCTTGGGTGCTGCTCGTGGAATCCTTCTGGTGGGCTGGGAGCTGTGTTTGGGGGCAGTGGGCTGGGAGCTGTGTTGGGGGCAGTGGGCTGGAGCTGTGTTTTGGGGTCAGTGGCTGGGAGCTGTGTTTTGGGGTCAGTGGGCTGGGAGCTGTGGTTTGGGGTCAGTGGGCTGGGAGCTGTGGTTTGGGGTCAGTGGGCTGGGAGCTGTGGTTTGGGGTCAGTGGGCTGGGAGCTGTGGTTGGGGTCAGTGGGCTGGGAGCTGTGGTTTGGGGTCAGTGGCTGGGAGCTGTGGTTTGGGGTCAGTGGGCTGGGAGCTGGGGTTGGGGTCAGTGGGCTGGGAGCTGTGTTTGGGGTCAGTGGGCTGGGGGCTGTTGCAGGGGGCAGGTGGGCTGGGAGCTGTGGTTTGGGTCAGTGGGCTGGGAGCTGTGGTTTGGGGTCAGTGGGCTGGGAGCTGTTGCAGGGGTCAGTGGGCTGGGAGCTGTTGCAGGGGTCAGTGGGCTGGGAGCTGTTGCAGGGTCAGTGGGCTGGGAGCTGTTGCAGGGGTCAGTGGGCTGGGAGCTGTTGCAGGGGTCAGTGGGCTGGGAGCTGGTGTTTGGGGTCAGTGGGCTGGGAGCTGTGGTTTGGGTCAGTGGGCTGGGAGCTGTGGTTTGGGGTCAGTGGGCTGGGAGCTGTTGCAGGGGTCAGTGGGCTGGGGGCTGTGGTTTGGGGTCAGTGGGCTGGGGGCTGTTGCAGGGGTCAGTGGGCTGGGAGCTGTGTTTGGGGGCAGTGGGCTGGGAGCTGTGTTTGGGGGCAGTGGGCTGGGAGCTGTGTTTTGGGGCGGTGGGCTGGGGGCTGTTGCAGGGGGCAGGTGGGCTGGGAGCTGTGTTTGGGGGCAGTGGGCTGGGGGCTGTGTTTTGGGGGCAGTGGGCTGGGGGCTGTGTTTTGGGGCAGTGGGCTGGGAGCTGTGTTTTGGGTCAGTGGGCTGGGGGCTGTGTTTGGGGTCAGTGGGCTGGGAGCTGTGTTTGGGGTCAGTGGGCTGGGAGCTGTTTGGGGTCAGTGGGCTGGGAGCTGTGTTTGGGGTCAGTGGGCTGGGGGCTGTGTTTGGGGTCAGTGGGCTGGGGGCTGTGTTTGGGGCAGTGGGCTGGGGGCTGTTGCAGGGGGCAGGTGGGCTGGGGCTGTGTTTGGGGTCAGTGGGCTGGGAGCTGTTGCAGGGGGCAGGTGGGCTGGGAGCTGTGTTTGGGGTCGGTGGGCTGGGAGCTGTGTTTGGGGTCGGTGGGCTGGGGCTGTGTTTTGGGGTCGGTGGGCTGGGAGCTGTTGCAGGGGGCAGGTGGGCTGGGAGCTGTGTTTGGGGTCAGTGGGCTGGGAGCTGTGTTTGGGGTCAGTGGGCTGGGAGCTGTGTTTGGGGTCAGTGGGCTGGGAGCTGTGTTTTGGGGCAGTGGGCTGGGAGCTGTGTTTTGGGGCAGTGGGCTGGGAGCTGTGTTTGGGGTCAGTGGGCTGGGGGCTGTTGCAGGGGTCAGTGGGCTGGGAGCTGTGTTTGGGGCAGTGGGCTGTTGCAGGGGGCAGGTGGGCTGGGAGCTGTGTTTGGGGGCAGTGGGCTGTTGCAGGGGGCAGGTGGGCTGGGCTCCCAGTGCAGTTCAGTCAGGGCTGTCTCACCTCCAGGTAATCAGTACCCCAAGATGAAATGAAATGCTGCTTGCAAGTAAAACATGGCAGTGACAGATGCCCAGGCTATTATATTTAGTCTCTTGTCTGAGAGGACCAGATTGGATGTAGGTAGCTGGCTGCACATGGTGGAGAGGGATCAGGTAGCAGCAAAGGGAGATCTCCACCTATTTTAAGAGCCTGAGTTCAGAAGCAGGAGCCTGGGGGCTGGTGGACAGGGTGGATGTCCAGCGAAGGGGGCTGCTCGTCACCGGGAGAGGCACCGCAGCCCAGTGCTCAGGGAGTGGGAGAGGGCCCTGGGCACTTGGATGGCTATCAGGAGCAGCCAGAGTGGTGATTAAGGAGACCAATTTTGGTAAGGTAATTAGAATAATTTTTCATGCTTCAGGGTTTGAACCAATTTCTGTCTGTGAGAGACCAGGAGGAGACTCATGGCAGGAGCAGATTAAAGACATCAGCATGCTGCAGAGCTCCAGCCCCTGCTGCTGCCCCTGCAAGGCAAGATGCTGAGCTGGGCTGGGGCCTGGGTCCCCCTTGCTCATTAGGGATGTGGACTATGTGGGAGCAGGCTGGAGTGAGGAGGGGGTCGCTCCTGTCTCCCTAGGATCAGGGCTGGGGAGGCAGAGGGGAGACCTCATTGCTCTCCACAGCCCCCTGAGAGGAGGCTGCAGCGGGGGTTGAGCTCTGGAAGGTTACAAGTGACAGGATGAGAGGAAAGGGCCTGAAATCGTGCCAGGGGAGGCTCAGGTTGGAGAGGAGGAACAATTTCTGTGCTGCAGCAGTGGTCAGGGCCTGGCAGAGGCTGCCCAGGCAGCTGGTGCAGTCCCCACGCCTGGAGGAGCTCCGGAACGCCGTGGCCACGGCACCTGGGGCCGGGGTTGGGTGGCCGTGGTGGGGCTGGGCTGCTGGCTGGACTCAGTCATGGACAGCTCTTCCAACCAAAACCATTCTGTGGTTCTCTGTGGTCTGATTTTCAAGGGGAGTGGTGGGTGGGAAAGAGGACGAGGCAGGGAGCAGATGGATGTTCTGGAGTTTGGAGAGGATCAACACGCTGAATGTCACTCGAGGTTTGCCCAAGAAACAGCCCAAAGCCAGCAGCAGGAAACTTCCAGGAGGAAGGCTCCTGCCAAACACTGAGATGTGCTGGGGGGAGGGGGACCTAAAGAAAGGAAAGAGAGAGATGATTTCCATTTGCATCCTTCCTGCAGTCTGAGCACTTCAGGCGGGCTCGAGTCGTGCTTGCAAACTCTCCTCCACAGCCACTCCAGTCAGGGGCTTCTAGTAATAATAAATACAGCTGAGACTCTCCACGGGGAGCTTGAAGTGGGCAGGAGGTAAATAAATGCTGAAGAGCTCACACTTCAGTTTCCTACGTTCAGATGTCAAAGGGGGGTGGAGAGGAGGTTAGCACAGAATGGCTGAGAGAGAAATGACTCAAACTGAAGCAGATCAGCCACAGAACCCCAGAGTCCCAGCCTGGAGGGGGTGGGAAGGCAGCTCTGGGGCTCCCCCAGCCCCAGCCCCTGCCCCAGCAGGGCACCACAGCAGCTTGCCCAGCAGCACAGGGACCAGGGGGGGTTGGAAGCTCTCCACACCAGGAGACTCCACAACCTCTCTGGGCAGCCTGCTCCAGGCCTCCAGCACCCTCACAGCAAACAACTTTCTCCTCCTGCTCAGGTGACACCTCCTGGGTGCCAGTTTGTGCCCCTTGCCCCTTGTGCTGTCCCTGGGCACCACTGAGCAGAGCCTGGCCCCAGCCTCTTGCCCCCCACAGCTCCTTCAGCTCTTGCTGAGCATTGCTCAGCTGCCCTCTGGGGCTGCTCTGCTCCAGGCTCTTAGCCCCAGGGCTCTCAGCCTTTGCTCCTCCCAGAGCTGCTCCAGGCCCCTCAGCCTCTTTGCAGCCTCCCCTGGACTCTCTCCATGAGTTCTCTGTCTCTCTTGACCTGGGGAGTCCTCCAGCTGAGGAGAACCTCCCTCAAGCTGCTGGAGATGAACTGCAGTCAAGGGTTAAGCTGTGTGTGTGCACCAGGGGATGGTGCCTGGGCACTGGGTAAGCTTGGAGCCTGGCTGGCAGAACCTGGAAGCAGGGTAGGTGCTGGGAAGAGGCAGCAGAAGGCCTGGGTGATGGCACAAACCAGCTCATGATGCCCACTTGACAGTGCAGACATCTCTGCTGACGTCTTCAGTCCATGGGGAAACTCCCCTTTCATCCCAAGCCCCCAGGGGAGCATTGCCAGGGGAGCTCTCCACTGCTTTTGCTGCTGTTTGTGCTCACTACAGCCCGGCCCTGCTGCAGGAGCCTCAGCCTGCTGCATCCCTCTGCCTCTGCCCCTCTCCAAACCGCCTCCTTCACGGAGGAACCTTCATCCTCTGGTCGTGGTGATCCCTGGACAGCACCAGCTTGGAAACCCTGGCTGCAGGAACTCCTGCCACGTGGACACACAGAACGGCACTCCAGGGAAAGGAAAATAAAGCTGGGGAATATGGTAAGGACACAGCTTTTAATGCAGAGAGGTTCCTAAAGTGGTGAAATGCTTTAGCTATTGGGAAGTGTGTCAGTGGCCCCTGGCCAGCTCCATCTCGGTCAAGACCTGCCCAGCACAGCCCTTCTTTTGTATCTCCCAGGCTCAGCACACTCAGTGGGGTGAGGGAAAATCTGGCCAGGCCAAGACAGGAGAGAACCATCAGCTCTTAGTGATGGGTTTTGCCCTTAAACCAGGAACAAAGGAGTCCCTGGAACGTTGTGCTGGGAACTGAGCAGGAGCTGTTGATGTCTCTCGGTTGAGCAAGGTTTCAGAGCTGTAGCTGGACTTGGATGGGGCTCTGAGCAGCCTGCTCCAGGTGCAGATGTCCCTGCCCACGGCAGGGGGTGGGACTGCATGAGCTTTAAAAGTCCCTTCCAGCCCCAAGCAGTCTGGGCTTCGATGGGTTTGTGAGTGACTGCAGGGAGGTGGTGGAGTCCCCATCCCTGGAGGTGCTCAGGGGCGGTGTGGCTGTGGCACTTGGGGCCGTGGTGGGCTTGGGTTGGCAGCTGGATGGTCTGAGAGGTCTTTTCCAACTGCAAGCATTCAAAGTGCTGGTGGGCAGCGTGTGCTGGGGGCCAGATGAGGAGGATGCTTGACCTAGTGTTGATGGCAGAGGAGCTGAAGGTGGCCACCAAAAAACCCCGAGCTGGGTCTGGTGGGAACCAGGCATCAGAGGTGCTTTTGTGTTAGTCTTGGATGTGTCAGGGCACGGATCTGCTGGTCAGCAGGGAGCAGCCACAGGTGTTGGCTCTTCGGATGGAACAGCTTGGGGATGCAGGGAACAAAAGCAGGCTGTTCCTGCATCCTCGAGATCTGGGTGTGCTGAACAGAAATGGGTCTGGGAGACCTTAAAATAGAGTGGCTGCATTACCTCGGCTGTGGGAGCGTGGGGTTACAGCCAAACTCCTCCTCCCCCTCCTGCCGGCGCCGTTAGGTACCCACCTTAGCGGGGAGGAGGATCGCTTTCCGTGCCAAATAGCTGCATGGCTCGGTCTGGATGCCACAGGCTCATTGGATGCCACTTGGGCTGCAGGCTAGAGGCTCCCAGCTGCCAGCCTCGGCTGTCCCCCGGCTCCCGCCGCTGCCAGCCCCAGCTCTGCCGGGCACTGTTAGCTGGGGGCGCCCGCAGCCCGAGCACCGGCCGGGGGAGCAGGAGCAGGAGGAGGAAGGATGCTCCAGTAGGGCTGAGCAGGCACCCCCGCACCCAAGGGAAACCCTTTGCCCGGTGCTTCCCAGCCACGGGCAGCCGCGCACCCGCCGCTCACGGCTCCAGCTCCCGGTAGCATCACCAAGCCGCTGCCGCCGCGCTGCGGAGAGGGAGGCTGGGAGGGGTCTGCTTCCTTGCTTCCTTTCTCCCTTTCCCCGGTGCTGTCGAGGTCCGGCCGGTCCCCGCATCACCTGTAGCCCCCCGTTATTTCCCTGGTAGAGGGATCGGGGTCGCCACTTGCTTCCATCCTCATCATCCCTATTCCATCCCCATCTCTTCCTCTCTCATCCCCACCATCCCCGTCATCCCCATTCCATCCCCATCCCATACCCATTCCAATCCCAATCCCCATCGTCTCCATCCCCATCCTCAGCCGCTGTCCCGGCCCCGGCCCCGGGCGGTGCGGCCGCATCCTGCGCAGCAGCGGCGGGCGGGGCGGTGGAGGGGGCGGGAGGCGGAGAGGCCCCGGCCACCATTTAAAGCGGTAGCTGCTCGAAGCGGCTCCCCAGTGCCGGGGCTGCCGCGGAGCGCGGCGGAGGCAGCCGCGGCCAGGGCGGGAGGGACCGGCCGAACCCCCCCCCCCTCCCCTCCCCTCCTCCCCTACCCCCTCCCCGGCTCCCATCCCATCCCGGCCCGGTCCCTCCGGGGCTGCACGAAGGGGAGAGCGGGTGGGAGCGTGGGGCAGCATCGCCCGGGGAGCCGTGGTGGAGGAGGAGGAGGCAGCATCATGGTCCGGCTGGGTGAGCTCCTGCGGCTCCTGACTCTGCTGAAGTTGCCCTGCTGCCTGCTGGAGCTGCTGCTCTCCGAGGTGGTCCATGGGCAGGAGATGTACGCCCCTCATTCCATCCGCCTGGAAAGGGGACATCACTCTGGGCGGCCTCTTCCCGGTCCACGCCAAGGGCCCCCCGGGCGTGCCCTGCGGGGACATCAAGAAGGAGAACGGCATCCACAGGCTGGAGGCGATGCTCTACGCCTTGGACCAGATCAACAGCGACCCGGACCTGCTGCCCAACGTCACGCTGGGGGCTCGGATCTTGGACACCTGCTCCCGAGACACCTACGCCTTGGAGCAGTCCCTCACCTTTGTCCAGGCTCTGATCCAGAAGGACACCTCCGACGTGAGGTGCACCAACGGGGAGCCGCCGGTATTCGTCAAGCCGGAAAAAGTAGTTGGAGTGATCGGAGCTTCGGGAAGTTCAGTGTCCATTATGGTGGCCAACATCCTCCGGCTCTTCCAGGTAGGGCTGCGCTGCTCCGGGCCGTGCCGCGCCGCGCCGCGCCGAGCCGTGCCGCGGGGTCGGGCGGTGGATGCTGCTTCCAGCGGGATCCCTCGGTGCCCCTTCAGGTGCTTTATTTGTTCCCTCCCCAGAGCATCTTGTCCCCATCCAGGCAACCGCTGGGTTCCAGCGTCCTCCCCCACCTCCCTGCTCCGCGGTGCGTGGCACTTTCTGGATTTATCGCCCCATTTGCAAGAAGCAAAAGCGTGAAGGGAAAGGGGGAGGGGGGAAAGGATAAAGGAAAGGGGGGAAAAAAAAGGCCGAAAAAGGCCAGGCGGTGATGAAGATGAAGATGGGTTTGTGTTCAACGGGGAACATGGCTCGGCAGAGATGCGAGAGCAAAGGCAGCACCAGCGCGACCGGGACGGGCTCCGCGGATGCGGGGGCAGGATGAGGCTGGATGGAGGAGCGCTGGGTGGGTTTTCCCCATTAGCGCTTGACGGAGACTGGGCTGCACTGGGCAGCTCCAGCCACCCACCCGCTTTCTGGAGCAGGGGGCCCTGTGCCCACCCTAGGGGTGCGGAGCCAGCCCGATCGCCCCCGGTTGGATGGAGGCGGAGGAGGGGATGGGGAGAGCGGCTGGCCCCGGGGGCGGTGAGCCGGGCTCCGGCTGCAGCTCCGCGGCTCTGGCAGAGCGCTGGGGGATGGATGAGCAGAGCCGGAGGATTAAAGAACCGAGCGTGTGTGTGCGGGGGAGAGATGCGCTGCAGCTCCGGCACGATCCGCTCATCCCCCCCTCCGTCTCCAGGGACAGCTGCCATCGTGTGTCCCCCCCACCCCAGGCTGCATCCTTCTGCCCCTTTCCCAGCGCCCCAAGTGCGGGAGAAAGCATCTCCCCGGGGCTGAGCTGGGCTTTGCTTCCCGGTGGCGGAGCAGGGCTCGTCGGTGGGGATGGCCCCCGGGGAAAGGGGAAGGCGGCTGGATGGAGCCAGTGGGGCCCGGTGGGATGCTCCTCGGCAGGGCTGGATCGCGGTTGCGGTGACAGCGACAGAACCGCCACCAGATGCATGGTGAGCAGCGGAGTTTCTCGCTTCCTCTCCTCCGCCCTCGCATGCGGAAGGTGGTTGGTGGGGTTTAGTTTTATTTTTGTGCAGGGGGTGGAGAGATTCCCCCGCTTTCCCCAGCTGGAAACTTGTGAGGGCTTGCATGGTGAATCCGCTCTCTCCGCTCGTTCCTCCTCGTTCCCATCTGGCTGTCGGTGCCGTCGTAGGGCGACGATGCTCCTTCGCCCATCGCGGCCGCCCTGGGCACTGCCCGGCTGGACGCGGTGCTCTCCATCCTCCCAACCCCACGCCCGAGGAGCCGGCTTTGTTCTCCTTGCCCGCTCCCCCTCCCCGGCAGATGAAAACGCTCCGAGGGCTGCTGCCGGGCTCGGCGTGGGGCCGAATCTCCAGCGGCTTTGCCCCGCGGCTCTCGGCGGTGCCGCCGAGAAGCAGCCCCACTCGTGTGCGTGCGAGAGCCTCCATCGCTACAGCCGTGGCACTGAGCTCTGCCGGAGGCTCCTCGCCTTGCAAAGCCCCCTCCCCGGGCTGCAAAAGCGATGAGCTCATGTTCTCTGCGGGAGCCGGAGCGGAGGAGCCGGGAGGGATGCGAGAGGTGCCGAAGTTGCGCTGAAGTCTTCGGTCTGGCAGCTGCCGGTCTGCTCCTTGGCTCCCAGCCGTCCGCGGGGGGAATCGGGCAGGAGCTGGCTCGGGAGCACAGCCTGGGCGCTCCGCGCTGGGATCTCGCCCCGCAGGAAACCCGGAGGCACAGGGCACCTGTGACGCCTCGGGTGGCAGGTATGTGGGAGGGGGAGCGCAGGAAACGAGGCGTTTGGGGCCGGTCCTCGCCCGTCGAGACGTTTACATGGATCCAAAGGTTTTAATGTCTTGTGACTAAGCATCTGCTGGAAATTGCTTTGCAACCAAATCAGCCGGAAAGGAGGAACACACTGGGAGGGATTTTACTGAGTGTGTATTTCACAGCTCGGTTCTGCCACCTCCAAGCTGATTTTTTTCAGGCAATCAAGTCCTTCCCCGTGGCCCTCTCCTCCCTCAAACCCGGTTCAGAACATGTCCCAGCCAGAGAGGAAGAAGGAAAAAAGAACTGTGTTAAGAGAGAGGAGGAGACCTGGACCTGCCAAGCAGCTTCCTGCTGTGGTGTGGGGGTGGGTGAGCAGCTGGAAGTGCCTTGGAATCAAACCCCAACCAATTACCCCCACACAAAGCACCTGTTAGCCTGAAAACCTCCCCGAACCTGAGGGCTGCTGCCGCCAGCTTGCTGCTCCTGGCTGGGGGGAGGTGTTCCTCACCGCGGCAGGGGGTGAGTGCTGGGCCATTGCCTCTCGAACGCTTCTGTTCGTGCCCACGCTGGCTTTTCCCAGCCGGTGATAGGACTCAGCTGTAGGCCGTGGGTATGCCCAGCTGTGGGACCCCCAGCACCAGTAGGACCTGGAGCTGCTGGAGAGAGTCCAGAGGAGGGTCACCAGAGGCCTGGAGAACCTCTCCTGTGAAGACAGGCTGGGGGAGTTGGGGCTGTTCAGCCTGCAGAAGAGAGGGCTCCAGGGAGACCTCAGAGCAGCCTTCCAGGACCTGAAAGGGCTCCAGGGGAGCTGGGGAGGGACTGCTCAGAAGGGGCTGTGGGGATAGGCCGAGGGGCAGTGGCTCGGAACTGGAGCAGGGCAGAGTTAGTTGGACACCAGGAGGAAGCTGTGCACAGTGAGGCTGGGGAGACACTGGGACAGGCTGCTCAGGGAGGTGGTTGAGGTCCTGTCCTTAGAGACATTCAAGATTGGACTTGATGTGTCCCTGGGCAGCCTGCCCTGGCTGGAGGTGTCCCTGCTGCCGGCAGGGGGGTTGGCCAGGATGCCCTTGGAGGGTGCCTCCAAACCAGTGCACTGTGTGAGTCTCCCGGATGAAAGCTTTCCATCTGTGGAGACCTCTGCGAAGGAGCTGGGGAGGGCTGGCAGCCCTCGGGCAGTGCCCTGGAAGAGCAGCACTGCTGTGGGGAGAGTGTGTGTCCGCAGCCCAGAGAGCGCAGCCGAGCCTCCTCGGCCAGCTCCCGCTGCTCAAGAGGCTTTCTCCCCAGGATGGGCACGATCTGGGCCGCTGATCTCCCTCCCTTCATCTGAAGTTACTCTCTCTCTCCGTGCAGCTCCGCTGTCTGCTCCCAGTCCGGCAGGGAGAGGGCTGGGAGCATCTGCAGCTGCTGCCCACAGGTGGATCAGCAGGGGAGAGAACAGCACCGCGGCCCTCTGCGCCGAACTCCTCCGAGCAATTGCTGCCTGCAGTCCCGCGGCAGCTCTGCCTTGCAAAGGGGAGAGCAGCCAGACAAAGCACAGCCACGAGCAAACGGAAGGGGAGGCTCCCCCTTAGCCCAGGCTGGGCTGTCTGATGGCAGCAGGGAGGGGAGCATCTGCCTCTGGACCTCCCTCCCCTCTCATCCCTCCCTCACCCCTCGGGTGGAAGGGGATGGGGCCAGCTGGGGCCGAGGGGTTTTCCCTGCAGCTCTGAGGATGGCTCCAAGCCCCAGCTGTGTGCAGGAGAAGCTCTAAACCCCCACTCTGCCTCTGGCTGAGGTTCTGGTGCTGGTGGAGAGAGGCTGCTGGGGCTCAGGTGTAGTCAGAGCTCTCTCCATGAGTCCCAGAGGAAGTGGGGATGTGTTGGAGGTGGGTGCAGGCACTGCCAGTGAGGGCTGTGTGTCTCCTTGGGTCACATCCTGAGGATTTCTCTTCCAAATGAGAGCTGCAGGAGCTGAGGGCTCAGGGAGAGCAGGAGCTGAGGGCTCAGGGGGAGCAGGAGCTGAGGGCTCAGGGGGAGCAGGAGGCTTTCAGGGCCTGCTGTTGCCATGAGCGATGGGTGGCACAATCCATGAGTTACTTCAGTTTCAGGTTCAAGTTGGAGCTCTGTGTCCAGTTCTGGAGCCTCTGTGCCAGGAAGGCTCTGGAGGGGCTGGAAGGTGTCCAGAGAAGGGCCACGAGGAGGAGCAGAGGGCTGGAGCTGCTCTGCTGTGAGGACAGACTGAGGGGGTTGGGGCTGTGCAGGCTGGAGAGGAGAAGGCTCCCAGGAGACCTCCCTGTGGCCTTTCAGGATCTGCAGGGGGCTCCAAGCAAGCTGGGGAGGGACTTTTGAGGGTGTGAGGGAGGGATAGGACTGGGGGGGATGGAGCAAAGCTAGAAGTGGGGAGATTGAGATTGGATGTGAGGAAGAAGTTCTTCACTCCAGGTGTGGTGAGAGCCTGGCAGAGGCTGCCCAGGGGGTGGTGGCAGCCTCCTGCCTGGAGGTGTTCCAGAGACCTGTGGCCATGGCACTTTGGGATGTGGTTTGATGGCTGTGCTGGGCTTGGGTTGATGGTTGGGCTGGATGCTCTTGGAGAGCTGCCCTGTGCTCAGCACTGGTTAGGCCACACCTTGAGTCCTGTGTCCAGCTCTGGGCCCCTCAGGTTAGGAAGGAGGTTGAGCTGCTGGAAGGTGTCCAGAGAAGGGCAACAGAGCTGGGGAGGGGTCTGGAGCACAGCCCTGGGAGGAGAGGCTGAGGGAGCTGGGGTTGCTTAGCCTGGAGAAGAGGAGACTCAGGGGTGACCTTCTTGCTCTCTACAACTACCTGAAGGGAGGTTGTAGCCAGGCAGAGGTTGGTCTCTTCTCCCAGGCACCCAGCACCAGAACAAGAGGACACAGTCTCAGGCTGTGCCAGGGCAGGTTTAGGCTGGATGTTAGGAGGAAGTTCTCTACAGAGAGAGTGATTGCCCACTGGGATGTGCTGCCTGGGGAGGTGGTGGAGTCACCTTCATTGGAGGTGCTCAGGAGGAGACTTGCTGGGGTGCTTGGTGCCATGGGTTAGTTGTTTGGGTGGGTTGGATTGGTTGATGGGTTGGACACGATGATCTTGAAGGTCTCTTCCAACCTGGTTTAGTGTATTGTATTGTAAGGTGTCCAGAGAAGGGCAGAGATGATCAGATGGTGCTGGGTGAGAGGCTGGACCTGGTGATCTCAAAGGTCTTTCCCAACCTGGTTCATTCTGTTCTAAAGAGCTAAAGCCAGGCAGTAAGACCCTTCCCTCCCTCCCCTCTCCTTCCCCTCCCTCCCCAGAATGGGCTCTGGGTTTCTCCCTGCCTGCTGCTGTGGCTGTGCTGCCAGCTGTGTCCCTGCTTGCTGGGCTCTTGCTTTCTGCCTGTTGTGCACGGTGGTGCTGGTAGGAGTCAGGAGGATCACTGAGGTGTGGTTAATAGAGGAGCAGTGTGTGAGGAATGCAGAGGCACCTGACAGGCCTCCAGCCAGGGCTTGTGTGCAGGCTTGGCTGCTCCTGCCCGTGAGAGCAGGAGGGGGAAGAGGGCAGAGGAGTTTGGTCAGCCTGTGGCTGGTGCCTGCTGAGGGGAGAGGGCTGGAGGGCAATGCTCTGCGGGACACAGGGTCTCCTCTCTCCTCCCACCAGCAGGAGCCTCAGGTCTTCCCCCAGCAGCTCTTCAGACCTTGGCATGGAGAGGAAGGTGGTGTCCAGTTCTGGGCACCTCAGCACAGGAGAGCTGTGGAGGTGCTGGAGCCAGGGCAGAGCAGGGCAAGGAGCTGGGGAAGGGCCTGGAGAAGAAATCTGCTGAGGAGAGACTGAAGGAGCTGGGGAGGGTCAGCTTGGAGGAGAGGAGGCTGAGGGGAGACCTCCTGGCTCTCTACAGCTACCTGCAAGGAGGTTGTGGAGGGGATGCTGCTGCTCTCCTCTCACAGGTGATCAGAGACACAACAAGAGGGAAGGGCCCCCAGCTGCCACTGGGCAGTGGGGAAAAAGAGTGGCCAGGGGCTGGAAGGTGCTGCCCAGGGAGGTGGTGGAGCCCCCAGGCCTGGCTGTGTCTGAAGGTGCTTTGGCTGTGGTGCTTGGGGCTGTGCTTTAGGGGTGGGCCTTGCAGGGCAGGGCTCTGGGCTGGCCTTGGTGCTCCTGAGGGTCTCTTCCAGCCTGAGTGTTTCTGAGGTTCTGCTGTGTCTCTCCCCTCTGTGGCACCCGGCTGGCTCTGTGCTTGGCCACCTCTGGCTCTGCCTGGAGGCTGGGCCAAGGGAGAGTCAGGGTCGGGCTGGAGGTCGCTGTGAGAGCATTGCCCTGGCAGGGGGAGCAGCCAAGGTCAAGCCTGGTGTCTGCACAGACCAGAGGAGGGCCAGGCAGTGCCAGAGGAGGGCCAGGCAGTGCCAGAGGAGGGCCAGGGCCGGCAGGGCCCTGCCGGTGTGTGTCACACCCTGGGTGGCTCCGAGGCTGCTCACGCAGCCCCAGGGCAGTGCCTTGCTGGAGCTGCCTTGCTGCTGGCAGCTCGGAAGCCAGGCAAAGTCTCCTGGCTTTGGTGTGCTGCCTGTGCTGCTCTGCAGAGCTGCCCTCAGGTCTTGCTCCTCCTCTGCTACAGCTGCTCTGGGCTCTCCCCTGCCAGGCAGAACAGCTCCTGACAGAGCCAAAGCCTGCAGCTGCCCTGCACAGTGGCTCTGATCCAGCTGCTCCTCAGGTGGGCTGCCACAAGCCTGTGCCTCAGCCTCCTTCAGGAGAGCTTCCACAGCCCTCTGGCTGCTCACAGGGAGTGACAGCACAGCAAGGCTTGAGGTGGCCACAGCTGAGAGCCCTGGGGCTGTGCAGCCTGGAGAAGGCTGAGAGGAGCTCTTACTGATGTCTGTAAATGCCTGCAGGGCGGGGGGCAAGGAGAAGGAGCCAGGCCCCTGTCAGTGGTGCCCAGGGGCAGCACAAGGGGCAATGGACACAAACTGGAGCCCAGGAGGTTCCAGCTGAACAGGAAAGTTGTTTGCTGTGGGGCTGCTGGAGGCCTGGAGCAGGCTGCCCAGGGGGGTTGTGGAGCCTCCTGGTGTGGAGAGCTTCCAACCCCCCCTGGATGTGTTCCTGGGCGACCCTGCTCTGGCAGGGGGCTCGGACTGGGTGGTCTCCAGGGCTCCCTCTCAACCCTTACCGTTCTAGGATGCTATGATGTCCTGGAGCCTCCACACAAGGCTCTTTCCCCCCTAACAGTCAGCTTTTATCCTCTTAGCTGGAAGTGTCCCTGGCTTTGTTCTGCCTGGGCTTTCACAGCAGGGTGAGGCTTAAGTGCAAGCCAGGATGCAGCAGGTAGCTTCAGCCAGCGAGGCTTCTGCTCTGCCCCCGGTGCTGGAAGCTGGCTCCAGAAAGGAGAGGCTTTGAACCTTTGAGTGGGAGAGATTCCTCTGCAAGATTAATCAGCTGGGACTTGTGGAGCTCCTGCTCTCCCTGGATCCAGGCTCAAGCCATTAGCTTCAGCTTCCAAAGGTCTGGCTGGGCCCTGGTGGCTGTTTTCACTTCCACCTCGCCCCAGTGATGCATTTCCAGCCTGGACTCCCCGGGCTGAACAGCCCCAGGGAAAGCCTCCCTGGGAAGTTTGCTTCCACAGCAGCCTTTGTCTGAAGGACTGAGTTGCCCTGGAGGTGTCCAGGAAACCTTTGGGATGTGGTTTGATGGCTGTGCTGGGCTCGGGTTGATGCTTGGATGACCTTGGAGAGCTTTTCCCACCCAGAGAGTTCTGTGACCCTCCAGAGGCTGTGCCTCATCCCCACCCTGAACCCACCCAAGCCAGGGGCTGTGGGGGCAGGGCTGTGTGGGGTGGATGTGCTGCCCTGGTGCCTGTGCTGCAGGGCCTCAGAGGGATGCAGCCCAAAGCATCAGCTGCTGTGTGGTGGAGATGACCCTGGCGACCTCAGAGGTCTCTTCTGACTGAGCAGCTCTGTGATTATCCAAATGGGGAGGTCCCTCAGGCTCAGCTCGCTCTGCTTGGGGTCCTGGTGGAGAGCAGAAAGGGCTCAGGGTCTCAGCAGCCCTTCCTGCCTGCATCCTCTGGGATGGAGGAGCTCAGGTTTGGTGCCTTGGGAACATCAGGCCCCAGGTCTGTGCTTGGGCTCTCTGGTGCAGAGCACAGGGCTCAGGGTCTCAGCAGCCCTTCCTGCCTGCATCCTCTGGGATGGAGGAGCTCAGGTTTGGTGCCTTGGGAACCATCAGGCCCCAGGTCTGTGCTTGGGCTCTCTGGTGCAGAGCACAGGGCTCAGGGTCTCAGCAGCTATTCCTGCCTGCATCCCTGGGATGGAGGAGCTCAGGTTTGGTGCCTTGGGAACCATCAGGCCCCAGCTCCCTCTGCTTGGGCTCTCTGGTGCAGAGCACAGGGCTCAGGGTCTCAGCAGCCTTCATGCCTGCATCACCTGCAGATGGTTTGGTGCCTGCAAGGTTCTGCTCTCTGCTGCCATTTTGGCCATGGTGCAGAGGAAGGCTTCCTGCAGGCTCCCAGGCAGAGGGCTTCTCTCTCTTTTTGTCTAATAAATTTATTATTTCATAAATATTTTAATAACAGTAATTAGGCCTTCATCAGAATGGAGCTTTGTCTCGGTGCCATTACACCCAGGCTGGTAATTACATCCATGGTGCTTCTGCACACAGAACAAGCTGAATGCAGCCACTCAGAAATGCAGTTGGCAGCCCGTGGTGGCACAGGAAGGATTCACATCTTTGCAGGGTGCTCAGCTCCAGCTGCTGGTGTGCTCAATGCACCAGGAAGAAGGGGACAGAAGGACGTTTTCTTCTCTGGGGCCTGGAGAGCTGCTAGCAGGCTTCTGCTTGCAGCAGTAAGGACGAGAGAGAGGTTCTGATGGGAGAGCACAGGCACAGTGCAAGGGGGGGATGCAGAGGTGGCAGCTGGTGTGAGACCAGGGCCAGCTCTGGGCTCCCCACTGCAGGAGAGGCAGGCAGCAGCTGGGGAGAGGCCAGGAGAGGCTGCAAGGATGCTGAGGGGCCTGGAGCAGCTCTGAGGAGCAAAGGCTGAGAGCCCTGGGGCTGAGAGCCTGGAGCAGAGCAGCCCCAGAGGGCAGCTGAGCAATGCTCAGCAAGAGCTGAAGGAGCTGGGGGGCAAGAGGCTGGGGCCAGGCTCTGCTCAGTGGTGCCCAGGGGCAGCACAAGGGGCAAGGGGCACAGACTGGAGCCCAGGAGTTCCACTGAGCAGGAGGAGAGAGTTGTTTGCTGTGAGGGTGCTGGGGGCCTGGAGGACCATCCAGCTCCTCCTGCTTCACGAGGCATGGCACAGGCTGCCCGGGGGGGTGCTGGCGTGGCCAGCCCTGGGGGTGGTCAGGAAAGCTGCGGCCGTGGCACCTGGGGCCGGGTTGCAGTGGCCATGGGGGGTTGGGCTGGGCGAGCTTGCAGATGACTTCCAACCCAGAGAGCCCTCTGGCTCTGCGAGGGCTCAGCTGACTTCATTCAGCTTGAACCAGTGACTGTGTGTGGCTGGGGGCAAGCTGAGCACTGCTGGCTCTGTGCCGAGCTCCGGGGGTCGCTCCGGCTGGGGCTGGGCCTTCCTGGCCTCTGTGCACATTGAGTCAGGTCTTGATTCCTTTGGAAGCTCCCTGCAGCCAGGCACTGGCACAGGCTGCCCAGGGAGGTGCAGAGTCACCATCCCTGGAGGGGCTCAAAGGCTGCTCAGGCGTGCTGGTGCTCAGCAGAGGGCTTAGTGCTGAACCTGGTTGGACCTGGTGATCCCCAGGGTCAGCGACTCCTTGGCTCTGTGACTCTCCAGTGGGTGCCCCCCAAGGGTGAGAGCTGGGCCAGCAGCTCTGCAGGGATGCTCTCGGTCATCAGGGCCCCCTGTGCAGTGAGGAGCCCACAGCTGAGCCCAGCACTCAAGGTGAGGCCTCACCAGCACCCAGGACAGGGGCACAATCCTGGCCCGGTCCTGCTGGCCACACTCTTGCTGATCCAGGCCAGGGTGAGGGTCACCTTCTTGGCCACTTGCTGAGCACACTGCTGGCTCCTCTGCAGCCCAACATCCCTGGCCTGCTGGCCACACTCTTCCTCATGCAGCCATGTGCAGAGTCAGAGGTGTAGGGAGAGGGACTGCTGGTGGCCAACAAATCCCCCAGGAGCCTTCAGCTGCAAAGGGGGGGTGAGGAGGGGGGGTTGGAACCTGCTTGCCTGCTCTGGCTCCTACAGCAGCTCTGGGCATGAGCCCAGGTGGTTTGGATGCACAGAGCTGAGCCTTGAGGCCAGGCTGGGTGAGGAGGCTCAGAGCCTTTCCCTTGGCAGTCCAAAGGCAATCAGTCAGGGATCTGCTGCCCTGCTGGGGGAGAAACCTTAGCCCTCGAGTGCCAGGAGGCAGAACTTGCTTCTGCAGCTTGCAGCCTGCTGCTGGAGCTCTGCTAGGACCATCCCACTGCTGCCAGCTGGAGCTGCTGAGCACCAAGCACTGTGAAAATCCAGCCCGGGGAGGATTGTTCTGGGCTCGGTGGGGTGGATCCTCAGGGCAGGCCAAACCGTTCCAGTGCCTTGTTGCTTTAATTTGAGTCACAATCGGCTCCGGAGGTCAATTAGCTGATGTTCAGGGTGGTTTTCGCCCCTCCTTTGCACTCTCTCATTATGTCTCTCCAAAGGAGGTTGTAAATTCACACCTCGTTGACAGGAACATGATTCTGGGGAGCAGCAGCCACAGCTTTGCTGGTAATGTGTCCAACCAGCAGCCCCTCTGAGGGCCTGATGAGGCAGGAGCAGCGCGCGGGCAGGAGCAGCGCCGCGGACAAGTGCCGCCGCGGAGCTGCCGGACGCAGGCTGAGCGCCGGGCTGGGGGGGGCTGGGGCTGGGGCAGGCTCGGGGGGTGGCTTGGAAGCAGCCTTCCAAGGTCATCCAGTCCAGCCCCCTGCAGCCAGCAGGGGCAGCCCCAGCCACAGCAGGTTCCTCCTCTCCAACCTGACCCTCCCCCGGCACAGCTTCAGGCTCCTTCCTCTCCTTCCATCAGCTGAGACTGGGGAGCAGAGCCCAGCCCCCCCCGGCTGCAGCCTCCTCCAGGGAGCTGCAGAGAGCAAGGAGGTCTCCCTCAGCCTCCCCTGCCCCAGGCTGAGCACCCCCAGCCCCCTCAGCTGCCCCTCCCCAGCCCTGCTCTCCAGACCCTCCCCCAGCTCTGTTGCCCTTCTCTGGCCCTGCTCCAGCCCCTCAGTGTCCTTCTGGAGTGAGGGCCCAGAGCTGCCCCAGCACTCCAGCTGTGGCCTCCCTCTTTCCCCTGCTGCTCCCTTCCCCACTCCCTCCCTGCTCCTTGGGTGGTTACTTGACATCCCAGCTGCTCGATGCTCCTCACAGAGCTGCCATCCTCTCAGTGCATTAATTCCCTCTGGCAGGATGATGATGAGGAGGTATTGACGAGAGCAGGTGGAAGATGAAGGCTTGAATTGTGTGCCAGTGGGACTAACCTTAATTAATGCACCTTCCTGCTTCTTCCTTGACAGTTTATCTGCTCTTAATTAAAGTTGTTCAAAGCCCAGGGTGGCTCTGTGATTATAGAGCTGTGTTCCCAAGGCAGGGAGATGGGGAGGAGCTGTCATCAGCCGACAAAGGCTCTGCCTGATGGCAGGGGGGGAGCAGCAGGCACCAGCATGGTTAACTCCTCTGGAAGGAGAGGACTCCTGGCTGGGGCAACTTTGCCTCTGAACTGGGAGTGGGCTGGCAGCAGCTGAGGATGAACCAGCAGTGTGAGCAGGAGGGCAGGAAGGCCACCAGCAGCCTGGCCTGGGGCAGCTGTGGTGTGGGCAGCAGGAGCAGGGCAGGGCAGGGATTGTCCCCTGGGCTGGGCACTGGGGAGGCCACAGCCTGAGTGCTGGGTGCAGGTTTGGGATCCTTGCTCCGAGAAGGACACTGAGAGGCTGGAGCAGGGCCAGAGAAGGGCAACAGAGCTGGGGAAGGGTCTGGAGAGCAGGGCTGGGGAGGGGCAGCTGAGGGGGCTGGGGGGGTTCAGCCTGGGCAGAGGAGGCTGAGGGAGACCTCCTTGCTCTGCAGCTCCCTGGGAGGAGGCTGCAGCCAGGGGGGGCTGGGCTCTGCTCCCCAGTCTCAGCTGACAGGAGGAGAGGAAATGTCCTGAAGCTGTGCCAGGGGAGGCTCAGGTTGGAGAGGAGGGAGAAGGTCTTTGGTGCAGCAGTGGCCAGGGGCTGGCCCAGGGGGGTGGGGAGTCCCCAGCCCCGGGGGTGCTCCTGCAGCCAGGGCACTTGGGGCCGTGCCTGGGTGGCCATGGTGGGGCTGGGCTGAAGGTCTTGGACCTGAGGATCTCAGAGGGTCCAAACACCCCCACGAGCCACTGATTCAGTGGGAGCTGAAGCCAGCAGCCTAACAAATCTCCTCTTGCCTCCTGCCTGTCTCCTGCAGCTGTCCCAGGGTGATGCCTCTGACTTCCCTGCTCTCTCCCACCCCCACTTTCTGCCCAGCTCCTCGGGAGGGGTTTCCAGGGGGGCTGCTCTGCTCCAGAGTCCTCTCCACTGACAGACAGCTCCTCTGTGCCTTTTGAAGTGTTCCCAGGGGAATGATGCTTCCAGGAGGGAAATTGCTTCCTTACCTGGAAGGTGTGGGGCTGGATCGGAGGCTTTGTGCTGGAGCTGCCAGGGAGGTCTTGGTGGTGGTTGTGAAGCTGAACAATGAGGAGGAGCCTGTGCTGGAGGCTTGGAGCAGGAGCTGCCAGAGAAGCCCAGGGAGAGCTGCCCTGCTCTGCCCAGGGACATCATGAAGGTGAACTGGGATCAGCTGGGCTCAGGTTTGTTGCTTGAGCTGAACTAGGGAGAAAAGGGAGTTGGGGCAAGGGGAGACTGATGTGGCTGCAGGAAGAGTGTGGCCAGCAGGTCAAAGAAGCTTCTGCTCTCGCTCTTGATGGCCCCATGAGGCCACAGCGGCAATGTGTGTCTAGGTCTGGGCTCCCCAGCTCCAGAGGGACAGGGAACTGCTGGGGAGAGCCCAGGGGAGGCTGCAAGGATGCTGAGGGGACGGAGCAGCTGGAGCAGCAAAGGCTGAGAGCCATGGGGTGCAGAGCTGGAGCAGAGCAGCCCCAGAGGGCAGCTGAGCAATGCTCGCAAGAGCTGAAGGAGTGGGGGGGGCAAGAGGCTGGGGCAGGCTCTGCGAGAGTGGTGCCAGGGGCAGCACAAGGGGCAAGGGGCACAGACTGGAGCCAGGAGGTGCACATGAGCAGGAGGAGGAAGTTGTTGGTGTGAGGGTGATGAGGCCTGGAGCAGGCTGCCAGAGAGGTTGTGGAGTCTCCGGGGGAGAGCTTCCAACCCCCTGGTCACTGTGCTGATGGGCAGCTGCTGTGGTGCCCTGCTGGGGCAGGGGCTGGGCTGGGGGAGCTCCAGAGCCCCCTTCCAGCCCCCACACCGTGCTGATGCTCTGTGGGTCCATCCTCTCTCTGTAGATTGTCTGTCTTGTAGGCATTTCTCAGAGGTTGTTCATTCTTGGCCAGAGCTCTGAAGTTTCTCGTCAGAAGAGACCTTCCCTGAGCCTCTGGGCTCTGGGTGTGAGGATTTGGGGGCAGCAGCATGGGAAGAAAGGCTTCAGGAGGCCATGGGGAGAGATTTGCTTTGCAAGAAGGGCCAAAGGATTCCTCTTGGGCTGGGGTGAGATGCCCCTCGGGCAGGGCAGGTAGGGCTGCTCAGCTCTCCATGGGCATCAAGGAGGAGCAGCTCAGCAGAGGTTGATGGCCCTGCAGGACCTCTGCCCTGTGGCAGCTCCGTGGTTGAGCCTGGGCAGCCTTGAGCTGGGCAATGCAGGCAGGGAGCTGCTGCTGCAGCATCCTTACGACGGTTGCTGATGCTGCCAAGCCGTTTGTGGCCCTCGGGGAGGACAGGCTCAGCAGCTGTCACCTGCACTGCAGGACCTCTGCCCTGTGGCAGCTCTGTGCTTTGAGCCTGGGCAGCCTTGAGCTGGGCAATGCAGGCAGGGAGCTGCTGCTGCAGCACCCTCACCGTGGTCAGCAGCTGCCAAGCCGTTTGTGGCCCTCGGGGAGGACAGGCTCAGCAGAGGTTAATGACACTGCATGACCTCTGTGCTGTGACAGCTTCATGGCTTGAGCCTGGGCAGCCCTCCTCTGGCTTGAGCTGGGATCTGGTGCTGGAGCATCCTGCCCGTGGCCGCTGGTGCTGTCACCTGCTGGCACCCCCTGCACAGGTGCTCTGCTCCAGCAAGCTCAGCTGGGACCCCGGGGCTGGGGACTGCTGGGGTGGAGGCAGGCTGCTGGTTGCTACTCTGCAGGAAGAGAGCCATCAGACATCCCCGGGATGACAGCATCCTCCCGGTGCCTGGGGCCTGGGGTGGAATCTGAATAAGGGAGAGAGAGGGAGGGGAGGAGCTTGGCTCTGGGGGAGCAGAGGCAGCAGAGTGCAACCTGCCCTAAGTGTGGGTCAAAAGCTGCACAGAGTCCTCAGCTCTTCCTTCCTGTCTGTGTCTAGCACACAGCAGTGAAGGACAGAAAGCAGAGTTTGAGCAGGTGAAAGCCAAGGCTCTGAAAGCTAAGGACTGGTTTCAGCAGGCTCAGGCCAGGCCTAGAGGGGGTGTCCCAGGCCTAGAGGGGGTGTCCCAGGCCGGAGGAAGCATGAAATGGAGAGACTTGGTCCCCTGCAGGCTGAGACCATGCTGCCCATTGTGCACACCCACTGCAGCCCTCCCTGTGCCGTGCCGGGGGCTCCGTGCCGGGCCGGGGGCTCCGTGCCGGGCCGGGGGCTCCGTGCCGGGCCGGGGGCTCCGTGCCGTGCCGGGGGCTCCGTGCCGTGCCGGGGGCTCCGTGCCGTGCCGGGGGCTCTGTGCTTGAGGGGGCTCCGTGCCGTGCCGGGGGCTCCGTGCCGGGAGGGGGCTCCGTGCCGTGCCGGGGGCTCCGTGCCGTGCCGGGGGCTCCGTGCCATGCCGGGGGCTCCGTGCCCGGCCGGGGGCTCCGTGCCGGGCCGGGGGCCCGTGCCCCGCCGGGGGCTCCGTGCCCCGCCGGGGCTCCGTGCCGGGCCGGGGGCTCCGTGCCGGGCCGGGGGCTCTGTGCCGGCCGGGGGCTCTGTGCCTGCTGGGGGCTCTGTGCCAACCTCTCTCTGGGTTTGCTGGCAGCCAGCACCAAGCCAGGCCCCCAGCCCAGAGGGCTTTGGGGGTTGGTCTCTGTTTTGGGGCTGTGCTGCGGGGCCTCACTGGGCAATAGCCACAGGAGGGCAGATTGCAGGAGGTATCTCCAACCCCCCCAGCTGGAGAGGCTGCAGGATCAGCCCTCCAGATGCTGACCTCTTTCTGTTTGTTAGTGTTGGTTTTTCCCTGCCTCCAAGGGCTTTGATGGAAGATGAAAAGCAGCCAGCCCCAACCCAAACCCCCAACCCAACCCCCCTGCAGCTCATTAGGAGCCTTCTAATTCCTGGCATTCAAAGAGGAGAGAGAGATCCTTTTTCCCCTCCTCAAGCAGTGCTCATCTGATGTCCTAGTTTAACACAGGTCCCCTGGCTCCCCTGCATGGCAGAGAACCAAGGACTGAAACACAGAAGGATCAGAGCTAAGAGAAGCTCTACCCCAAGCGAGGATTTGGCTCTCTCCCTGCGTGCAGGCATCGCTCCCACACAGCACCAGGGGCCAGGTCCTGCAGCTGGGGCAGGGCAGTGCCAGGCACCGACACAGGCTGGGCAGGGACTGGCTGGGAGCAGCCCTGCAGACAAGGGCCTGGGGGTGCTGGGGGAGGAGAAGCTCAGCAGGAGCCAGAGGGAGCACTTGCAGCCCAGAGAGCCCAGCAGAGCCTGGGCTGCAGCAGGAGTGTGGCCAGCAGGGCAGGGAGGGGATTCTGCCCCTCTGCTCCACTCTGCTCAGACCACAGCTGCAGCTCTGGGGCCAGCTCTGGAGGCTCTGGGCCAGGAAGGCTCTGGAGGGGCTGGAAGGTGTCCAGAGCAGGGCCAGGAGGAGGAGCAGAGGGCTGGAGCTGCTCTGCTGTGAGGACAGACTGAAGGAGTTGGGGCTGTGCAGGCTGGAGAGGAGAAGGCTCCCAGGAGACCTCCTTGTGGCCTTCCAGGGCTGCAGGGGGCTCCAGGAGAGCTGGGGAGGGACTTTGGAGGGGGTCAGGGAGGGATAGGACTGGGGGGGATGGAGCAGAACTAGAAGTGGGGAGACTGAGATGGCTGTGAGGAAGAAGTTGTTGCCCAGGGGGTGGTGAGAGCCTGGCCCAGGCTGCCCAGGGAGGTGGTGGCAGCCTCCTGCCTGGAGGTGTTTGCAGCCAGGCTGGAGGTGGCTGTGAGCAGCCTGCTGTGTGTGAGGGGTCCCTGCCCATGGCAGGGGGCTGGGGCTGGCTGAGCCTTGGGGTCCCTGCCAGCCCTGTGGTGCTGTGACCCCTGGGGTGCAGATGCCTGAATGGCTTTGCTCTGAAGGGGAGAAGTGCAGTGGAAAGGATTTCAACTTCAGGCTATGATAGCAGCAGCCAAAAGCAAGCAGAAGGTAACCTCCCCAGGCCCCCAGGAGCACCGTGGGGGCAGGGGTGGGAGTTGTTCAGGGCCTCTCTGCAGTGCACCAAATCCAGTGTGGATCCACTGGAGCCTCTGTGTTGCTTCAGCTGGGTTTGGACTTCAGGCAGAAGGAAGCCAGGAGTAATGCTCCAAGCCAGGGGGAGGGTAAGGAAAGGCTCTGGAGGCTGTTGGCCCCTGAGGAGGAAATGAGACCCTTGGCTGGCTGGTGGCTGGGTGGGTTTCCCCCTGGGTGGGGTTGGGCTGCTGGGTTCTGGGGGGAGGAGAAGTGATTCCCACTGCCTTGAAAGGCCTCACCCCAACCCCTTTTTGAAGGCACAGGGAGACAGCTCCAGCGCTGGAGAGTGTCTCTCTGAGCAGGCAAGGCCCAGGGGGGCTGGAGGGGAGATGCTTTATCTCCTGCTTGCAGATGGCAAGCTGAGAGGCAGAGCAGATTAGGAGAATTGCCTCTGATCATCCAAGGCAATCTGTGAGGGCTGTGCACTGAGCCTGGAGAGGCTCCGAGCCCCTGGCAGCCACAGCCACAGGAGCCCTGGACCCCAGCATGCTGGAAGGCAGCTCTGGAGCTCCCCCAGCCCAGCCCCTGCCCCAGCAGGGCACCACAGCAGCTTGCCCAGCAGCACAAGGACCAGGGGGGTTGGAAGCTCTCCACACCAGGAGACTCCACAACCCCCCTGGGCAGCCTGCTCCAGGCCTCCAGCACCCTCACAGCAAACAACTTTCTCCTCCTGCCCAGATGGAGCCTCCTGGGTTCCACTTTGTGCTCCTTGCCCCTTGTGCTGTCCCTGGGCACCACTCAGCAGAGCCTGGCCCCAGCCTCTTGCCCCCACAGCTCCTTCAGCTCTTGCTGAGCATTGAGAAGATTGAAAGCAACCAAGCTGGGGCAGGGTCTGGAGAGCAGGGCTGGGGAGGAGCAGCTGAGGGGGCTGGGGAGGAGCAGCTGAGGGGGCTGGGGAGGAGCAGCTGAGGGGGCTGGGGAGGAGCAGCTGAGGGGGCTGGGGAGGAGCAGCTGAGGGGGCTGGGGAGGAGCAGCTGAGGGGGCTGGGGAGGAGCAGCTGAGGGTCTGGGGAGGGGCAGCTGAGGGGGCTGGGGGTGTGCAGCCTGGGGCAGGGGAGGTTGAGGGAGACCTCCTGGCTCTCTGCAGCTCCCGAGAGGAGGCTGCAGCCGGGGGGGGTTGGGCTCTGCTCCCTGGTCTCAGGGGCTAGAAGGAGAGGCAATGCCCTGCAATTGTGCCAGGGAGGGTTGGGGAGGAGGAAAGTTCTTGCTGCAGGAGTGGTCAGGGCCCGGCAGAGGCTGCCCAGGGGGGTGGTGGAGTCCCCCTGCCTGGAGGGGTCCAGAAGCCTGTGGCCGTGGCAGCTGGGGCCAGGGTTTGGTGGCCGTGGAGGGGTTGGGCTGGGTCAGATCTGATGATCCTGGAAGCCTTGTCCAGCCCAAACAATCCCAGGGCTCTGATTCTGAGCTCCCCTCTCAGGCTGCTCCTCTCCAGGCTGAGCAGCCTGCAGCCTCTCAGCCCTCCCTCCCTCCCCCCCCGGCTGGTGCAGGGGGCAGGAGGAAGCTTTGCTGTCCAGTGGGACACAATTGCTTCTCCCTACCCCTTGGTGCTAGGGCTTGAGGCTGATGCTCTTCTCTCTTGCCACTCCCCACGCTCATCCCACCCCTCTCAGGGAGAGCTCTTCCAGTGGAGGGGGCAGTGGGCTGTGCCAGCTCTGGCTGCTCCTCTCGGGTGGCCATAGGCAGCTCATAAAGCTGAACAGAGGGTGAAGCAGCTCTGGGGCACCTCTGGCTCTCCCCTGCCAGAAGTGGATATGAAACTGGGGAGCATCAAAATGTCCCTGAAGGAGGAAGCTGAGGCCTCTGCCTCTGCCTCAGAAAATGAGTTCAAACCCCGCAGGAATGGCCCAGAGCAGCAGCCCAGGGCCCAGGGAGGGAGCAGGGCTGCAGCAGATGGGGGGTGGGGGCGAATGAGAGTGGCACAGGTGGGATCCATCAGGAGGAGAATGAGGAAGAGTCACAGAATGGTTTGGGCTGGAAGGGAGCTCAAAGCTCAGCCAGCTCCAGCCCCCTGCCATGGGCAGGGACCCCTCCCACCAGCCCAGGCTGCTCAGGGCCTCATCCAGCCCGTCCTGAACACCTGCAGGGAGGAGGCAGCCACAGCCTCCCTGGGCAGCCTGTGCCAGAGTCTCCTCACTGCCAAGAATCCCTTCCTCCTCTCCAGTCTCAGTCCAGGTGAGACCCCACCTGCAGCACTGCCTCCACTGCTGCTGCCCCCAGCCCCCCGGGGCCATGGAGCTGCTGCAGAAAGCCCAGAGGAGGCCACAGAGGGGAGCAGAGGCTGAGCCCCTCCCCTGTGGGGCAGGCTGGCAGAGCTGGGGCTCTGCAGGTGGTTTCAAGCAGCTCTTGGGTCGTTGCTGTGCTCTCTGCTGATGTCTTCATCTGCATCCTCTCCTGTGAGGCCAGGCTGAGGGGGCTGGGGCTGTGCAGGCTGGAGAGGAGAAGGCTCCCAGGAGACCTCCTTGTGGCCTTCCAGGAGCTGCAGGGGGCTCCAGGAGAGCTGGGGAGGGACTTTGGAGGGGGTCAGGGAGGGATAGGACTGGGGGGATGGAGCAGAGCTAGAATTGGGAGATTGAGATTGGCTGTGAGGAAGAAGTTGTTGCCCAGGAGGGTGGTGAGAGCCTGGCCCAGGCTGCCCAGGGGGTGGTGCAGCCTCCTGCCTGGAGAGGTGTTTGCAGCCAGGCTGGAGGTGGCTGTGAGCAGCCTGCTGTGGGGTGAGGTGTCCCTGCCCATGGCAGGGGGTTGGAGCTGGCTGAGCCTTGAGGTCCCTTCCAGCCCTGGCAGCTCTGTGGCTCTGTGTAGCAGAGCAGTTCCTTAGCATCCTGCCCTGGGCTGGTGCTGGAAGGGCTGTGCTCAGCACCACCACCACCTTCATCTAACTTCCCAGCCCACCAGCTCCCACCTCCCATCCTCTGACCTTAGGAAGAGGAACTCCTGAGTTTGAGCAGCTCTCCTCTCCCTCACTCGGGGGGACGAAGGGAAGGCTCCAGGGAGGCCTCAGGGCAGCCTTCCAGGAGCTGCAGGGGCTCCAGGAGAGCTGGGGAGGGGCTTCTGGCGAGGGCTGGGAGCGGGGCCTGAGTGACTGTGAGCCGCAGCGAGGCAGCCGCTGGCTGCTGTGCGAGTTGAAGGCGTGCCAGCCCCGGCCCAGGGAGGCGCTGCCGTGGGGAGGAGGCAAAGCAGCCCCTCGGAGCTCCTGCCGGGAGCGCGGCCCCGGGGCTGGCTCCGAGGCTGGGGCTCCTCATGCGTGGCCTTGTTTGTTCAGAGGCAGGGGGAGGGCAGCTGCACTGTTAAACCTGAGCTCTGCTCTGCAAACAAACATCCATTGTGATCCTGTCCCCGGGCCCCAGTGTGCTCTCAGCCACCAGAGCCACGAGAAAGGCTTCAAAGCACCGCGGATCAGAAAGGAGGCATTGAGGGCTGCCTGGGGGTGGCCTGGTGGGTGGTGGCTGTTCCCCCCCCCCGCCTGACAAGGAGGGCATTGAGGGCAGGGCTCTGGCAGGTCATGAGTCTCTCACTCATCCACACTCAGCCTTGCCCCTTCCCAAGAGCTGCTTTGTTCCCTGCCAGCCCTGCAGCAGTCAGCCCTGCTGGAGGGGAGGGGTGGGAAGGGGCTGTTGGGGCTGCTCAGGGTGAATGTCCAGCCTGCTCCAAAGGGAATGGGGGGGCCAGGAGGGACCAGCCGGCTCCTGGCTTCTCCCTGGCTGCTTGGTGCACCCCAAGGCTCTCTTCAGGGCTGCTCTCAACCCACTCTGCGCCCAGCCCGGGGCTGACCCACCCCAGCTGCAGGGCCTTGGCCTTGCTGACTCTCTGCAGCTGCCCCTGGCCCCCTTCTCAAGCCTGCCAAGGTCCTCCTGGATGGATCCTTCCCCTCAAGTGAGTCCCCAGCACCTCACAGCTTGGCTTTGCCACCTCCCTGCCTGCCTGGAGTGTTTCCCCCCTGCTGGCATTGCCTGCCTGCTGCTTGCCTGGGGGCTGGAGCTGGGGGCAGGGAGGGGATCAGCTGTGCAGGCTCTGAGCAGCTCCTGCAAGCTGTGAACCTGAGCCCTGCCAGGTGGGTGCCAGGGATGCCAGTCCAGGGGAGCCAATGGGGCTCTCTTCCACCCCCTGCCCAGCACTCTGCCACCTCACCTGCATCCTCCTGGGGCTGGGGCAGATGCAGTGGAACTGATGTGCTCTGTTTGACCTACATAGCCACCGGGGGTGGGAGCAGCCAGAGACAAACAAGATGAGGCAGCACTGCAGCAAGTCCTACTCTGGGCCTGTTTCTCCTCTCCTCCTTTTCCTCTCCTCTTTCTTTTTTCTCTTCACCCCCTCCCTCCCTCCCTGGGGAATACTGATGTGGGAATCAAAGGGATGGACTTGAAAGGCTTTGAAGCAACCAGGCTGGGTAGAGGCTGGTGGGGAGGGGAAGGGAAGGGCTTGGGCTGATGCAGTGAGCAACCTGCTCCTGCTGGAGGTGTCCCTGCTGGCTGCAGGAGGGTTGGGCAAGATCAGCTTGGGGCCTTGGCAGGTGGTCCATGGGCACCAAGGCAGTGAGCTGCTGACTGCCACCCTGGGCTCTGGGCAGGTTGGTTTGGGGTGGTCCATGGGCACCAAGGCAGTGAGCTGCTGACTGCCACCCTGGGGCCTGGGCAGGTGGTCCATGGGCACCAAGGCAGTGAGCTGGACTGCCACCCTGGGCTCTGGGCAGGGTGGTTTGGAGTGGTCCATGGGCACAAAGGCAGTGAGCTGCTGACTGCCACCCTGGGGCCTGGGCAGGGTGGTTTGGGGTGGTCCATGGGCACCAAGGCAGTGAGCTGCTGACTGCCACCCTGGGGCCTGGGCAGGGTGGTTTGGGTTGTCCAGGGGCACCAAGGCAGTGAGCTGCTGACTGCCACCCTGGGGCCTGGGCAGGGTGGTTTGGGTTGTCCAGGGGCACCAAGGCAGTGAGCTGCTGCTGCTGCTGCCATTTTGGGCTGTTTTGGTGGGGTTTGGGTATTTGATGTTGGCTTTGGTGGGGTTTTAGTTGGGCTTTTGGGGGAGTTCTTTGGTATCTTGGGGGGGGGGTTGGTGGCTACTTTGTAGTTCTGAGTAGCTTTTTTTGGTGCTTTTTGGTGCTTTTTGGTGGGTTGGATGGGCCTTTTTGAGGGGCTTTCCTGTGTGCTTTTTGGGGCTTTGGTGATTTTGAGGGGAGTTTGGGTGTTCTGTGGTCATTTTGTAGTTGTGGGTGGGGGCTTATTTGGTATAGATTTTGGTGGTGGTGATGGTGTTTTGGGGGTGCTTGGGGGAGCTGCTGGGTTTGGGGGGGGTTGGGGTGGTTGGGGGAGCTGCTGGGTTTGGGGGGTTGTGTTTTGGGGGTGGTTGGGGGAGCTGCTGGGTTGGGGGGTGCTTGGGGAGCTGCTGGGTTTGGGGGGTTGTGTTTTGGGGGGGTTGGGGAGCTGCTGGTTTGGGGGTGGTGTGTTTTGGGGGGGTTGGGGAGCTGCTGGGTTTGGGGGGGGTGGGGGTGGTTGGGGAGCTGCTGGGTTTGGGGGGGTTGTGCTTTGGGGGGGTTGGGAGCTGCTGGGTTTGGGGGTGGTGTGTTTTGGGGGGTGCTTGGGGAGCTGCTGGGTTTGGGGGGTTGTGTTTTGGGGGGTGCTTGGGGAGCTGCTGGGTTTGGGGGGTTGGTTTTGGGGTGTTGTGTGGGGGGGGCTGGGGGGAGGGAGGATTTGGGTGCTTTGGGGTTTTGAGGGGGGTGTTGATGGTGATTTGCCAAGTGTGAGCTCTGAGAGAGCAGAGAGATGGCTGCTGCCAGGCAGAGGCAGAGAGTGTCTGAGGATGCTGTTATGCAACTGCAGTTTGGAGGAGCTGAGGGAGAGGAGGGATTAAGGCTGCTGCTTGGATGTCTTTGTCTGCCTGGGATGCTGGGGCTTGGGGAGCTGAAAGCAGGAATGAAGGAGCTGGAAAGGAAGGGATGTGTGGGGTTAAGAGGCAGGGATCAGCAGTGCCATGGCTTGCAGAGCATCTCTACAGCTGCCTGGAAGGAGGTTGGAGCCAGGTGGGGCTTGGGCTCTGCTCCCCAGTCCCAGGTGATAGAAGGAGAGGAGAAGGCCTGAAATTGTGCCAGGGGAGGCTCAGGTTGGAGAGGAAGAGCAATTTCTTTGCTGCAGGAGTGGTCAGGCACTGGCCCAGGCTGCCCAGGGAGGTGCTGGAGTCCCTGTGCCTGGAGGGGCTCCTGCAGCCTGTGGCCGTGGCAGCTGGGGCCGGGGTTTGGGGGCCAGGGAGGGGCTGGGTTGATGCTGGACTGGATGAGCTCAGAGAGCTTTTCCAGCCGGGGTTTGGGGGCCAGGGAGGGGCTGGGTTGATGCTGGACTGGATGAGCTCAGAGAGCTTTTCCAACCCAAACCATTCCATGATCCACATCCTTGGATGCATTGAAAAGCCACCTCGAGAGGGTGCTGAGGGCTGCGGGGCAGCAGTGGCCCGGAGCTGGATGCAATAGTCCAGGTGAGGTCTCAGCAGGGCAGAGCAGAGGGGGAGGAGAACCTCCCTGGCTCTGCTGGCCACGCTCCTCTGCGTGCCCCCCCGGGCCCCATTGGCCTCCTTGGCAGAACTTCTTGTCCAGCAGCACTCCCCGGGGCCTTCTCCTTGGTGCTGCTCTCCCGCAGCCCCCCTCGCCGCCTGCGCTGGCCCCCGAGCCCCTGCTCCCGGGCTCGCCGCTGCTCCGGCCGCTGCGTGCGGGAAGCCTCACACCGGCTGCCGCTCCGGCAGCCTCCTCGGACGCTCCTGCCAGGGGCTGCTGAGCAGCCTGGGCGCCGCAGCGGCTGACTGGATCTGCTGGGCGCTCTTGTCTCTTCTGACTCATCTCGGGGTGGGCTGCAGAGCCTCCCGGGGGCCACGGGAGCACATCTGTGCCGGCGGAGCGGCGGGGCCTGGGCCGAGCGGGAGCAGCGCTCCGCTCCCCTCGGCTGCGGCTTGTCCCTCCGACGGGAAGCCATCAGCGCGCAGGGGTGGCCGAGCAGTGACAAATGGATCTCTCAGGGAAGGAACTCAGACATCCTGCTCAGTTATTAGTGCATTAATAATGCAGAGCCAGCCCTTGGTGCTCGGGAGGTGTGGTGCTGATGTTCATCAGGCTCCAAAGACAGGCAGGGGCAGAGCTCTGAGTGGGACCACAGAAGCTCAGCATTGGAAGGCAGCTCTGGAGCTCCCCCAGCCCCTGCCCCAGCAGGGCACCACAGCAGCTTGCCCAGCAGCACAGGGACCAGGGGGGTTGGAAGCTCTCCACACCAGGAGACTCCACAACCTCTCTGGGCAGCCTGCTCCAGGCCTCCAGCACCCTCACAGCAAACAACTTTCTCCTCCTGCTCACAGGGAACCTCCTGGGTGCCAGTCTGTGCCCCTTGCCCCTTGTGCTGCCCCTGGGCAGCACTGAGCCCTGGCCCCAGCCTCTTGCCCCAGCCTTAGTCCCTTCCAACCCAAGCCATTTCTGTGAACAAAACCAATCCTTGGCCCCAAGCTGGCATCAGTGGGGGCTCCAGATCCACCTCCCCCCAGGCCAGGCTGCTCAAGGCCTCATCCAGCCTGGCCTTGAGCACCTCCAGGCAGGAGGCAGCCACAGCCTCCCTGGGCAGCCTGTGCCAGGCTCTCCCCAGCCTCACTGCCAAGGATCTCTTCCTCCTCTCCAGCCTCAGTCTCCTCTCCCAGCTCAAAGCCATTGTCCTCAGCCTGTCCCTGCCAGCCCTTGTCCCAAGTCCCTCCCCAGCTCCCCTGGAGCCCTTTGGCTCCTGGAAGGCTGCTCTGAGCTCTCCTATCCCTTCCTGCCATTGAAGCCTTATGAACTCCAAGCCTGCTCCTTCCTTCTCCTCTTCATCCTCCTTCCCCCTCCTGCCCCCAGCCTGCTCTTCCCGAGCGCTGGCAGCTGGGGGGGGCTGAAGCCACTGCTGGCAGTTGCAGCTCTCCTTGCCTCCACGGGGCTGAGGGCTTGTGAGGGCCTAGCTGGTGCCATGGAGCCCCCCTGGGATGCCCTCTGCCCCTCCCTGCAGGCCAGGGGTGGGTTTCAGGGGCACCTCAGCCCGAGGGCTGTCTCGCCACCAGCCTCACGACCCAGCTCCTGCTTGCCGATGCTCCGCAGCTGCTGACTACCACTGTCTGAGGGGAAGTGGCAGCAGATGATTTAGCAGCGCTCAGGAGCCTGTGTGCAGGGAGGTTTTGCCTTCCCAGTGCTTTTCTCCCCTCCCCTTTCCCACATTTGTGTGGATGGCTCCGAGCCCCTCGCTCCGGGAAGGGCACTGGGGGGCTGCAGCCTGCCCAGGGCAGGGCCCCTGGGGCAGGGTCTGCAGAGCAGGGCTGGGGAGGAGCAGCTGAGGGGGCTGGGGGTGCTCAGCCTGGAGCAGAGGAGGCTGAGGGAGACCTCACTGCTCTCTGCAGCTCCCTGGGAGGAGGCTGCAGTGGGGAGGGAGCAGCCTCTGCTCCTCGGTGGCAAGGGACAGGAGCAGAGGCAATGGCTCCAAGCTGCCCCAGGGGAGGCTCAGCCTGGAGCTCAGGAAGTCTTCCTTCACTGCAAGGCAGCTACAGGGCAGCTGGGGAGGGACTTTGGCAAGGGCTGGCAGTGCCAGGCTGAGGGACAGCGGCGCTGAGCTGGGAGTGGAGAGACTGAGGCTGGGGAGGAGGAGGAAATTCTTGGCAGTGAGGGTGGTGGGGCCGGCACAGGCTGGCACAGGCTGGCACAGGCTGGCACAGGCCGGCACAGGCTGGCACAGGCTGGCACAGGCTGCCGGGGGGCTGTGGCTGCCTCTGCCTGGAGGTGTTTGAGGACCCTGAGCAGCCTGGGCTGGGGGCAGTGTCCCTGCTGGCTGGGGCAGGGTGCCCAGGGTAGGGGACGGCACCACTCCCCTGGGAGGTGATCCCAGGGCCGGGCTGCGCTCGTGGGGACTGTCCCCAGCAGGGCCTTGGCCCCCCCCGCCCCTGTCTGTCCCCAGCAGGGCCTTGGCCCCCCCCGCCCCTGTCTGTCCCCAGCAGGGGCTTGGCCCCCCCCCCCTGTCTGTCCCAGGGGGCTGCTTGCACAAAGGGAGACCCCAGCCTCTCGCGGCCACCCTTCCTGTCTCCCCTGAGCCTTCTCTGGGCTCGCTCTGAGCCAGGGCTGCTCGGAGATGGACCCAACCTGCTCCTGCAGGCTTCCCAGGCTGCAGCCTGCACAGCAGCTCTGAGCAGCCCCTTCCAAGGCTTGGCTGTCCTCCTGGAGAAAAGCTCTTCCTTAATGGCTCTCTGTAGGCTCTCCACAGCTTTCTGCCTGCAGATATCCATCCAAGGAGCACTTTTATGGTGTGCTCTGATGGATGGCTTTCCCCTTCAGGAGTGTGGGAGCTGATGGAGGAGTTATTTTTAGGTGGCTTTTGCATCAAGCCTCGCAGGCATTAGGCACTTGCTGTGCTCTCCACCTCTGGATGCCAGCACAGAGGACAGAGAGAGGTGCAGGGCCAGGAGCCCACCCCGAGACAGCTGGGAGGGAAAGAGCTGGCAATAGAAGGGCCTCCTGGCAAGGGGCTGGAGCAGGGAGGAGGGCTGCAAGGCTGTGGGGGAAACACAAGTTAATGGGGAGGAATTTGGCAGCTGAAGCTGGAGGCTGGCAGGGAGCCGAGGGGAGAACCACTTGACTTCCTCTCCTTTGTGCACTTAGTCATTGGGAGCCCCTGCAGAAAGTCACACAGCCAGCTCCAGAGCCAGCCGGCAGCTCCAGAGGCAGCTCCTGAGGCAGCTCCTGAGGCAGCTCCAGAGCCGGCCGGCAGCTCCTGAGGCAGCTCCTGAGGCAGCTCCTGAGGCAGCTCCTGAGGCAGCTCCAGAGCCAGCCGGCAGCTCCTGAGGCAGCTCCTGAGGCAGCTCCAGAGGCAGCTCCAGAGGCAGCTCCTGAGGCAGCTCCTGAGGCCGCTCCAGAGGCAGCTCCAGAGCCGGCCGGCAGCTCCTGAGGCAGCTCCTGAGGCAGCTCCTGAGGCAGCTCCTGAGGCAGCTCCTGAGGCAGCTCCAGAGGCAGCTCCAGGCTCCGGCCGCTCCAGGCTCCAGCTTGCTCTGGGGGGTTGCAGAGGCAGAGTCATTAAGGCTGGAAAAGGCCTCTGAGCTCACCCAGTCCAACCTTCAACCCAACCCCCCCATGGCCACCAAACCCTGGCCCCAAGGGCCACGGCCACAGGGCTCTGGAGCACCCCCAGGCCTGGGGACTGCACCAGGGGCAGCCCCAGCCAGCCCCTGAGAAATCTGTCCTCATCTCCAACCAAACCTTCCTCTGGTGCAAACTGACCTTGTCCTGGCACTTGCTGCCTGGCCCAGACCTCCTTTTGGGCAGTTGTAGAGAGCAAGGAGGTCTCCCTCAGCCTCCCCTGCCCCAGGCTGAACCCCACCAGGGCCCTCAGCTGCCCCTCCCCAGCCCTGCTCTCCAGACCCTCCCCCAGCTCTGTTGCCCTTCTCTGGCCCTGCTCCAGCCCCTCAGTGTCCTTCTGGAGTGAGAGCCCAGAGCTGCCCCCAGCACTCCAGCTGTGGCCTCCCTTCTTTCCCCCTGCTGCTCCCTTCCCCACTCCCTCCCTGCTCCTTTGGGTGGTTACTTTGACATCCCAGCTGCTCGATGCTCCTCACAGAGCTGCCATCCTCTCAGTGCATTAATTCCTCTCTGGCAGGATGATGATGAGGAGGTATTGCTGAGAGCAGGTGGAAGCTGAAGGCTTGAATTGTGTGCCAGTGGGACTGACTTGACTTGCCCCAGCCCCTCCGTGGCGTGGGGGGTCCAAAGCTGAGCCCAGCACCTGAGCTGCAGCCTGCCCAGTGCCCCCAGAGGTGCAGCCCCCCCCCAGCACTCCCTCAGGAGGGCAAACCGAGGTCTGGAGCAGCTTGCCCTGGTGCCTGGCTGTGCAGGGACGTTTGATTTGCTGTCACCATCCTGGCTGCAGCAAGCTCCAGCAGCCTGAGCAAACCTCTCCTCCCCCATCCCTGTTTCTAGGCCAATTCATTAGAGCTGCTGTGACAGCCAGACAGGCATCCCAGCTCCACCTGAGTGGTCTCCCCATTAAGATAATGAGAGAAGCTTGACCCAGCACTCCACAGCCCTGCACACAGCACAGACTTAATGAACCAGAAGCTGCTGCTGCTCCTTCCAAGTGTGCTCAACCCTCTGGCACTGGGATTAAGTGGCTGGGGGGCAAGTGCTTTGCCCTCTCCTCAAGTTGGTGTCAATGTCCTTGCTCAAGAGCTGCTTGCTGTGGCACCTGGCTCTGCAGCAGGATGCCTTGGAAGCTGCTCACAGCCCCAGCCAGCCTGCCCTGCCCTGCTGCCAGCCAGGGGGCAGCTCCCAGCTCTCTGGGCAGCCTGGGCCAGGCTCTCCCCACCCTCAGCCTCAAACCTTTCTCCCTTTCTCCACTCTGGATCCCCCTCTTGCAGCCCAAACCATCCCCCTTGTGCTGTCCCAGCAGGATCCCTGCTCCAGAGTCTGTCCCCAGCTCTCTCCTCAGCTCCTTCAAGCACTGCAAGGCCACCAGCAGCTCTCCCTGGAGCCTTCTCCTCCAGGCTGAACGACCCCAGCCCTCCCAGCCTGGCTCCCAGCCCAGCTCCCAGCCCTCCCAGCCCCTTTGTGGCCTTCTCTAGACCTGCTGCAGCAGCTGCCTGTGCTGCTTGTGCTGAGATGCCAGCATCAGGTGGCTGCAGGGGCTCAGAGGGCTGTGGCTGCTCGTTCTGCTGAGCCCTGCTTGTGTGGACCCCGAGGAAACAGCAGCAGGGAAATGTCTTCGCTGAAATGATTGTAAAGCCCTGGGACAGGATCTGAAAGGTCCTTTCCAGCCTACAAGGTCCTGGGAGCAGTTTCCAGCAACACAGAGCTGGAAGGGACCCCAGGGCTCAGCCAGCCCCAGCCCCCTGCCCTGGGCAGACACCCCTCACACCGCAGCAGGCTGCTCACAGCCACCTCCAGCCTGGCTGCCACCACCTCCCTGGGCAACTCTCCTGGGGAAGCAGCAGAGGTTGGAGGCTCTTGAGGTGTTTGGAGGGGGAAGGGGAAATGCCTGACCAGATCCTGAGTGTCTGTGCTGCTCCTGAGGCAGCTGAGGGGGAGCTCAGCTCGCGGTGCACATCCTGCAGGCACCTAGGGCCTGGACAGCTGGCCAGGGAGGGCTCTGCTGCTCCTAGCAGTTTGTGGAGAGCTTTGTGCAGCCCTCTGCCCTCAGTGTCACACCTGGGGAAGGCTCTGGGGAGCAGGGCTGGGGAGGGGCAGCTGAGGGGGCTGGGGGTGCTCAGCCTGGAGCAGAGGAGGCTGAGGGAGACCTCCTTGCTCCCTGCAGCTCCCTGGGAGGAGGCTGCAGCCAGGGGGGTCAGGCTCTGCTCCCCAGTCTCAGGGGATAGGAGGAGAGGAGAGGGCCTGGAGTGGTGCCAGGGAGGCACAATCACTTCATCACTCTGGTGCCTCATTACCCAGCTGGTTTAAATCAGCTCCAGGAGGATCAGCTCCTTGTGGCAGCAGCAGTGGAGAGAAATTCCTTGCAGCACTTCCCAAGCAAAGGTCCTCCCTGCAGGAGCCCAGGGCGAGGCAGCTCACCAAGGTGGCTTTCCTGCTCCAGGATCCCAGCTGCTGAAGGTAGGAAGAGGGGGAAGTGGCAGAGCCTTCCTCATGGGCCTAAAGGCTAAACCTTGCTCTGGGACCTGAGGCAGCTCTGGCAGCCTGCAGGGCAGTGCAGAAGCTTCCCCATGGGCAGCTTGGCCTCTAGCGGGAGCTGGAGGGATGCTAGCAGCAGAGCTGCATTTACCCACCCCACAGCCTCCCCTCTGATGCTGCTGTGGCGCTGCAAGGAGCAGGAGCCACCAGGCGGTGGGGGTGGCTGACACTAACTGAGCTTGGCATCTCCTGAAGGGGCTTGTCCGGGGTGCTGGGCGGCCGGGAGGGTGACCAGCAGGGCAGGGACTGACCCCTCGGCTGTGCTGCACCTCAGACCCTGGCTTCACTTTTGGGCTCCTCACTCCCAGAAGGATACTGAGGGGCTGGAGCAGGCCCTGAGAAGGGCAACAGAGCTGGGGAAGGGGCTGGAGAGCAGGGCTGGGGAGGGGCAGCTGAGGGGGCTGGGGGTGCTCAGCCTGGAGCAGAGGGGCTGAGGGAGACCTCCTTGCAGCCTGCTTGGTGTTTGTTGATGACTTTGCTGTGTCCTGGAGGTGTTCAGGACCAGGCTGGGTGAGGCCTTGAGCAGCCTGGGCTGGTGGGAGGGGTCCCTGCCCATGGCAGGGGCTGGGAGCTGGCTGAGCTTTAGGGTCCCTTCCAAGCCAACCCCTTGTGCTGGATCAGTCTGTGTGGGAGCCACTGGCTCCCCAGGAGGTGTTGTTCTGGGTCCCACCCTTTATCAGCTCCAGGCTGGATCTAGGCCCTGTGGAAGCTGTGCAGATGGCAGCACAACCATGGGCTCTGCTCTGACATCCCTGGTGCGGGTCCTGCAGCCGCGGGGCCTCTCCCCTGGCAGGAGGTGGCTGCAACACAAGCTGGGGCAGCACAAACACCCTCAGGCTGGGGAGGGGCTCACAGCAGCTCCACAGCACAGCAAACTGCTGATGGCCACCAGCTGTGTGCTCCTCTGGGCTCCCAGCTTGCTGCTGGGGTGGCCAAGCTCTGCTGGTGCAGAGCAGCAGGCAGCTGTGCTGGCTGCCTGACCAGCCAGCCTGTGAGGGGAAGAATGACCACACCAAGCACAGAGCCAGAGCAAGGGGTGGCTTGGGAGGACCTGCAGGAGTCACCTCCTGCCCCCCGGCTTGGAAGGGACCTGCAGGAGTCACCTCCTGCCCCCTGGCTTGGGAGGACCTGCAGGATCACCTCCTGCCCCCTGGCTTGGAAGGGACCTGCAGGAGTCACCTCCTGCCCCCTGGCTTGGGAGGACCTGCAGGAGTCACCTCCTGCCCCCTGGCTTGGAAGGGACCTGCAGGAGTCACCTCCTGCCCCCTGGCTTGGAAGGGACCTGCAGGAGTCACCTCCTGCCCCCTGGCTTGGAAGGACCTGCAGGAGTCACCTCCTGCCCCCTGCTGCAGTCAGCAGGGGCCTCTGCAGCGTCCTGCAGGAGCCTGGGCGTGAGGAGCCTGCAGGCAGCTGGCTGAGCTGGCAGCCAGGCTCCCAGGACACAGAATGCCTCCAAGGAGGGGATCTGACACTGATGGAATGAAACCTAGCTCCATAAAACACGAGTGAGGATGCAGCCACTCAGCCTCCTGGCTCTGGCTGTGCAGCCTCCTGGCCTTGCAGGCTACAGAGATGATGCATTGGGTGAAGCTGTGGCTGCTGCCTCCAGCCCTCGACACCAGAGGGGAAGCTGCTGTGACACTTTATCAGCAGTGTGGATGTCTGTAGCTTGAGGAACTGAGCCTCAAAGAGATCAGCTCCAATTCATCAGGGAGCCCTTCAGGAACCAGAGCAGCCAGGAGGAGCACAAAGGCTGTTGATGGTCTCTGACTCTCAGGCAGCCTTTAGGCTGGAGGAGGAATGGCTTCTTGTTGTCTGTGATTGCTGGCTCAGAAACACCCTCAGCCCTGGGCTCTCACTCCAGGAAGGACAGTGAGAGGCTGGAGCAGGGCCAGAGAAGGGCAGCAGAGCTGGGGAAGGGTCTAGGGAACAGGGCTGGGGAGGAGCAGCTGAGGGAGCTGGGGGTCTGGAGCAGAGGAGGCTGAGGGAGACCTCCCTGCTCTCTGCAGCTCCCTGGGAGGTTGGGGTTGGGCTTTGCTCCCTGTGACAGGAGGAGAGGAGAAGGCCTGAAATTGTGCCAGGGGAGCTCAGGTTGGAGCTGAGGAGCAATTTCTGTGCTGCAGCAGTGGTCAGGGACTGGCAGAGGCTGCCCAGGGAGGTGCTGGAGTCCCCAGCCCTGGAGGTGCTCCAGAACCCTGGGGCCATGGCCCCTGGGGCCAGGGTTTGGGGGCCATGGGGGGGCTGGGTCGCTGCTGGGCTGGGGGAGCTCAGAGGGCTTTGCCAACACAAACATTGTCTGATGAGGACACTCAGCAGGGCTGGCTGGGGCGCCAAGGGGCAGGCAGGGGGGGTGCCAAGGGGCAGGCAGGGGGGGTGCCAAGGGGCAGGCAGGGGGGGTGCCAAGGGGCAGGCAGGGGGGGCGCTAAGGGGCAGGCAGGGTGGGGGCCTGGGCAGGCAGGGGGGTGCCAAGGGGCAGGCAGGGTGGGTGCTAAGGGGCAGGCAGGGTGGGTGCTAAGGGGCAGGCAGGGGGGGTGCCTGGGCAGGCAGGGTGGGTGCTAAGGGGCAGGCAGGGTGGGGGCCTGGGCAGGCAGGGGGGGTGCCTGGGCAGGCAGGGTGGGTGCTAAGGGGCAGGCAGGGGGGGTGCCAAGGAGCAGGCAGGGTGGGCGCCTGGGTTGGTCCTTTCCCCTTGCTGCCAGGCAGGTCTGTGGCCAGTGCAGGCAGGGGGGTGGGAGAAGCCTGCAGGACAGCAGCCTGGGCTCTGCAGCAGAGCTGCCAGTGGCTGTTGTGTCACCTGCCCTGAGCTCCTGCTCCGCACAGGTCCCTCTGTCACTTCCAGTCACTTCCAGGCCTCGCTGTCTCCGCAGTGCATTCGTGTGCGGAGCGCTGTGAGCTCAGCCAGGGCCTCCTCCCCGCTCCTCAGAGCTCTCTGCTGATGGTTCCTCAGCCAGCACAGTTTCTGTGCTGCAGCAGGGGTCAGGGGCTGGCGGAGGCTGCCCAGGGAGCTGGGGCAGTCCCCACGCCTGGAGGGGTGCAGGAAGGCTGTGGCCGTGGCGGCCGGGGCCGGGGTCCGGTGGCCGTGGCCGGGTTGGGCTGCTGGCTGGGCTGGATGAGCCCAGAGGGTTTCCCCAGCCCAACCCATCCTATGATTCGAGGAGGCTGTGCCCAGCCTGGTGCCTCCTGCACCTCGAGAGCCTCTCTGCTGCTCTCTCTGGGCTGTGGACATCTTTAGAGCGCTTGGCTTGGTTTATGCTTCCTTTGCCGTCTAATAGGCAGGAGCCGGGCCGCGGCCTCGCCGGCTGGGCAGCGCCGATGAGCTCCGAGGCCACTGCTCAAGGCTCTCGTGTCAGGCAGATTGCGAGGGCGGCAGGGGGACAGGCTCCGGCTGCGGCCCCAGGCGGCCCGGGCTCGGCTCGGCGGGGGGCAGCGGCCCCAAGCCCCCCGGCAGCGGCCAGGGAGGCGGCAGGGGATGGCTGCCCCGCGGCAGGCGGCGGAGCGCTCAGCTCCCCCGGCAGGGCGGACAGAAGCTGCCCCGGCGCGGGAGGTGGACTCAGGTTTTCAGCACCGTGCTGAGGACAGAGATCGCTGCAGGAGCTGGGAAGCAGGCGAGGACAGAGGGGCTGGAGCTGCAGGCAGCAGCAGAGGTCCCCCAGAAGGGCTTGGGTCCAGGTCCCAGGACCTGTCGAGTGGGAAGCATGTGGGGAGGTGGAGGTGCTGCCAGCCACGTTGCTCTTCTGCCAGCAGCACAAAATCCTCTCTGCTGTGGCTGTTTGGTGCCAGCCAGGACAGTGTCTGTGTGCTGTTGGCAAGGGGCAGGGCAGGGCTGGGCACCCCCTGAGTGCCAGAGGCTCCCCAGGAGCCTCTCTGTGCTCCCAAAGGCAAGAAGGGAGAGAGGCTGAGGGGCTGGGAGAGGAACTCCAGCAGCTGGGCTGGGAAGAAGAACAATGCCCTGGGAGAGAGACAGAGACACAAAGCAAGAGCCAAGCCAAGGCCTGAGGGCAAGGAGGGCACCACTGGCACCACTGCTGCTGGGGGCACACTGGGCAAGGCCCAGCCTGGGCTCAGCACCAGAGGGGAAGCAGGGTCAGGAGCTGGCCTGAGGAGCACAGGGCTGGGGCTGGAAGGCAGAAGGGACAGAGTGCTGCTGGCACAGCAGCCAGGGCAGGAGAGGCTTGGCCCTGGGCAGCCCTCAGCTGGCTCCTGAAGATGCCCTCCAGGGGCTGCAATCCCTTGGGGGGCACTTGAGGCTCCCCTGTCCTGCCTGCTCCTCCCCACAGCTGCCAGCTCTGCCTTGCTGCCCCCCAAGGGGTGGCACAGGCTGTGGCAGTGCCCTTGGTGTGGGCAGCAGCAAGAGTGAGGCAGAGGCTTAGTGCAGCCCAGGCCTTGGCAGGAGCTCTGCCCTGAGCTTCTCCCTGCTAGGAGCAGCCCCTGGCTGTGCCAAGCTGCCCTGAGCTTCAGCAGGGAGCTCCCTGGGCAGAGCCTGAGCTGGGCACTGCCAGCCCTGAGCAGCTCCAGCCCTGCTCTGGCTCCCAGCAGGGCAATCAGTCAGCAGATGATTTACTTGCAGGAGCAAGAGGAATGGTTCCCCTTCTAGCACTAAATGCTATCCCAAGCTGCAGCTCTGGGTCCAGCTCTGGAGCCTCTGAGCCAGGAAGGCTCTGGAGGGGCTGGGAGGTGTCCAGAGCAGGGCCACGAGGAGGAGCAGAGGGCTGGAGCTGCTCTGCTGTGAGGACAGCCTGAGGGAGTTGGGGCTGTGCAGGCTGGAGAGGAGAAGGCTCCCAGGAGACCTCCTTGTGGCCTTCCAGGAGCTGCAGGGGGCTCCAGGAAAGATGGGGAGGGACTTTGGAGGGTGTCAGGGAGGGATAGGACTGGGGGGGATGGAGCAGAGCTAGAAGTGAGGAGACGCAGATTGGTGGCAGCCTCCTGCCTGGAGGTGTCTGCAGCCAGGCTGGAGGTGGCTGTGAGCAGCCTGCTGTGGGGTGAGGGCTCCCTGCCCATGGCAGGGGGTTGGGGCTGGCTGAGCCTTGGGGTCCCTGTCAGCCCTGCCAGCTCTGTGGGTCTCTGATTCTGTGGAACATTTGGAAGTGAGGGGCAGGGGCAGGGCTGGGCACTGGGCTCGCCCTGGCAAAGGCAAGCTCCCCCCTTGGAGCCACTGGCCCCGAGGGTTTCTCAGCTGAATCAGTTCCCGGGGGAGCATCTGCAGGCATTGAAGGATCAGAGGAGTGAATGAGGAATTGCAGGGTGGGTTTTTTCCCCCTTCAGCCCATTGTTGGCAGGACTGGAGCAGGGTGGTTGATGTGCTCCCTGCCAAGCTCTGATTCAGCTCGGTTAAGAGCTTGGGTGAAAGCCTTCAGGGCTGTGACAAGGGATTAGAGAACTCTGCTGGGAATGAGCACAGCCCCCCCCGGCTCTGCGGCGGCTGGCAGCGGCGAGGAGGATTTGTGAGGAGCTGATCAAGGAATCGTTGTGGTTTTCCCTCTGGCAGGGTTTGCAGTGACACCCTGGAATTTGGGCACATTTCCCTAAGCTTGCCGAGGATGTAGATTAAAGGAACTGATTGGCAGGCACGGCAGCGGGGGGGCGCGGTGCCTGCGGGGGGAGTTCAGGCTTCAGAGAGGGCAGAACCTGCCCAGCAATCAATAACGCCAAGAAAGGGTCTCCTAACGCCTCTGCTCTGCCCTCCCGGGGACACAGCTGCGGGGCTGGGGCCAGGGCTGGGCTCCCCAGGTCAAGAGGGGCAGGGAACTGCTGGGGAGAGCCCAGGGGAGGCTGCTGAGGGGCCTGGAGCAGCTCTGGGAGCAGCAGAGGCTGAGAGCCCTGGGGCTGAGAGCCTGGAGCAGAGCAGCCCCAGAGGGGCAGCTGAGCAATGCTCAGCAAGAGCTGAAGGAGCTGTGGGGGGCAAGAGGCTGGGGCCAGGCTCTGCTGAGTGGTGCCCAGGGGCAGCACAAGGGGCAAGGGGCACAGACTGGAACCCAGGAGGTGCCACCTGAGCAGGAGGAGAAAGTTGTTTGCTGTGAGGGTGCTGGAGGCCTGGAGCAGGCTGCCCAGAGAGGTTGTGGAGTCTCCTGGTGTGGAGAGCTTCCAACCCCCCCTGGTCCCTGTGCTGCTGGGCAAGCTGCTGTGGGAGCCCTGCTGGGGCAGGGGCTTGGGCTGGGGGTGCTCCAGAGGTCCCTTCCAACCCCCATGCTGGGTTCTGTGTGGCAATTAAGGCCAGGTGTAGCTGCAGCCCTTGATTAGACCCAGCCCGGGCAGGGTGCAGGGAGGGGCCCGGGCGGCAGCTGTCAGCAGGGAGGGGCCCGGGGGGCAGCTGTCAGCAGGGAGGTGATATGGTGAATGGGAAGAGGGAGTAGGCTGTGAGGAGCCAGGGAGCATCACGGCAGACTTTGGTAAGTGACTGAAAACACGAACGAGATGGAGGGAACTAGCAGGTGCCCAAGAAGGGCAAGAAACCTCCATCCCAAGGTGGGGAGGCAGAAGCAGCCAGCTCTGGGGAAGCCCAAAGGCTGGAGCAGAGATCCTGGAATGGCTTAGGCTGGAAAGGACCTCAGAGCTCCCCCAGCTCCAGCCCCCTGCCAGGGGCAGGGACCCCTCCCACCAGCACAGGCTGCTCAGGGCCTCATCCAGGCTGGTCCTGAACACCTCCAGGGAGGGGGCAGCCACAGCCTCCCAGGGCAGCCTGCTCCAGGCTCCCCAGCCTCACTGCCTACAATTTCTCCCTTCTCTCCAGTCCCAATCTGCCCTCTTCCACCTTCCGTCCATTCCCTCCTGTCCTGTCACTCCCAGCCCTTCTCAGAGGTCCGTCCCCAGCCCTCCTGCAGCCCCCTTCAGGCCCTGGAAGTTGGAGAGCTCAGCGCGATCAGGCTGCTCAGCCCCACGCCGAGTTTCCCCCTGCGGCTCTGCAGGGATGGAGCCTCAGCCCCCTCCCTGGGCAGAGCTCCCTCCTGCTCCCCGACCCGGCCCTGCCCTGCCCCAGCCGCGAACCCTGCCGCTCCTCGGGTGGGTCACAGCCTCAGCAGGGAGATGAGGAGGGAGGGCGGCAGGGGGTAAGCTCCTGGCCGTGAACTCTCTGCAGTGAGGGAGCAGAGGGGGGGTGCTGCCTGGCGAGGCGCAGGAAGCGGAGAGCTGCCTCCACCTGCGTGCAGGGGACCTGGGCTGGCCGGCAGGAGCCCTGCAGCCCTGCTGATGGATTTGTCTGGAGCGAGGCAAGAGCAGGATGAGCTGCAAAGCCTCGGAGAGGGATGGAAATGGATTCTCCTCCCCGGGTAAGCTGCAGCCCGGAGCAGGGGGGGAGAGCAGCCCCAGGAGCTTGCTGCTCTCCAGGGACAGGCTTTGATGGGGCTGTGGTGGAGCAGTGCTCACACTGGCCCCGCTTGGAAATCAGCTCTCAGCTGACAGCCTGAGACCCTGCTTTGGCCGGGGGCCAAGGAGAGAGCCCAGGCACTGGGAACTGGCTCAGCCCTGCTCCTGCCAGCCCTGCCCTCGCCCTGCCCCGGCACAAACGCCCCCTGTGATGGAAGCTGGGGTCAGCACCGGCCCGGGGCCAGCACAGCAGCACAGGGTGGGCTGGGTTAGGGAGGCAGATTCAGACTGGGTGTCAGGGAGAAGTTCTTCTCCGTGAGGGTGGGGAGGCACTGGCACAGGTTGCCCAGGGAGGTGGTGGAAGCCTCAGCCCCAAGGTGTTCCAGGCCAGGCTGGATGAGGCCCTGGGCAGCCTGGGCTGGTGGGAGGGGTCCCTGCCCATGGCAGGGGCTTGGAGCCGGCTGAGCCTTGAGGTCCCTTCCAGCCCTGGCAGCTCTGTGGCAGGCTGCTGTGGGTGCCCTGCTTTGGCAGGGGGTTGGGCTGGCTGACCCCCAGAGGTGCCAGGCTGGGGCTGTGTGATTCTGTGCCTGTCTGGCTGGGTGAGGAGCAGCCACCCTGGCTGTGCTCCGGGTGCTGAGCAGCTGAGGACCTGCAGGAGCTGCACCAAGCAGCAGGGCACAGCAGGCACCTCTGAGCCCCCGGGGACCCTCGCTGTGTGGCAAGGGAGAGCTCTGTGGGGGGCCAAGCAGGTGCTGTGTGGTTTGCTGCTTCGTGAGACAGTGAGGAAAGGCTCTGCCAGGCCCAGCTCTGGGGCCCTGCACGCCTGTGGGGGGGACCAGCAGCCAGGGGTCTCCCTGTGGGCAGGGGCTGCGGCTCTGCAATTGCTGGGAGCGCTCCTGGGGATTAGGAAGGCGAAGAGAGGAGGTCAAGAGGCCACCTGGGAGCAGCAGCTCCTGCTGCAGGGTACTGCTGGAAGGGGGCAGCGAGGGTGAGATGGTTTGCACCCTCACACTGGGGGTGTTTGCTGCTGGGCTTCCAGACAAGGCTGAGAGCAGGCAGGAGCCCCCCCGGACTGGGGGACTGCTGTGGCTTTGGTGTTTGCTGCCATCACCTACTGGGTGGCCTTGGGCTCAGCTGGGGGGAGGAGGAGATGCCTGCACCACCTGATGGCTTGGCTCAGGGATCTCAGAGGTCTCTCCCAGCTGGAACCATTCTGTGGTGATCTGAGGGGGGGTGAAAAGCTGCAGCCGCCCTGGTCAGCAGGAGAAGCTCTTCCCAGCAGCTGTGGGGGGCAGCCCTGCAGTGGGGGGGTGGTCTTGCACCCCCAGCATGAATCCTTTGATGGGTGGAGGAAAGAAAGGCTTTTCAGCTAGAGAGGAGCAGAGGGGGCAGCAGGGACTGTGGCCCATCCCTGCCTCCCCAGCTGCCTGGGCTCTCATCCCAGGTGGAGGCATCTCAGCCAGCTATCCAGCAGCCTTCCTGAGCCCCCGGCCTAGGGGCAGAGCCTCGGAGCAGGACGAGGTGAGAAAGGCTGCTCTCCATCAAGCCTGGCCTGGCTGCACCACAAGTGTGGGCAGGGGGAGGAGGAAGGTGATCCTCTTCCTCTACTCTGCTTCCATGAGACCCCCTCCTGGAGTGCTGGCTCCAGCCCTGGAGTCCTCAGCGAGACAAGGAGGAGATGGAACTGCTAGAGCGGGGCCAGAGCGGGCAGTGAGGGGGAGCAGAGGGCTGGAGCTCCTCTGCCTCCCTTCAGACCTCCCCAGGAAGGTTCCTCTGGTACTTGGGATGCGATGCAGAGCACCTCCAAGTGCCTCCCCCAGGTGTGAGCTCCTCGTGGGCACCTCCTGGCAGGGGCAGAGGCAAGGGGTCTGCAGGTCCAGCGTGTGGCTGCCAGCCCGTGACCAGAGCAGGGGGAAGAAAGCAGGGAAGTCAATCCCTGGGCGAGTGCCCTGCCTGCCGCCCCTGCACGATGGAAGGCAGCAGCGATGCGCCTGGGGCCGCCCTTCGCAGAGGCAGCACTGGAGGGAGTGCCGATGTTCCTCGGTCTAAGCTCCATTATCGGGGGGGGGGGAAGAAGCCTTAATTAACCCTCTAAAGCCGTTGCAGGTGATTCTTGGTATTTAAGAGGCATCTGGCTTGTGGGAGAGAGGCTGCTGCTGATGAAGGCAGCAAGATGAGCTCGAGGTGGTTGGTGTGAGGAGTAAAGGATGAAGTCAGCGATGAGTCAGTGGCCAGCATTAGGTGGGAAGCACACTCCTGGGCACTGGAACCCTCCCTGGAGGTGTTCAGGGTCTCGAGCAGCCTGGGCTGGAGGGAGGGGTCCCTGCCCACGGCAGGGGTGCACCTGGATGGGCTTTAAGGTCCTTCCAGCCAAACCCATTCTCGGATCCCATTTTGGCTCCTTTCAGGTCTCCATTCCCCTCCCACCCCCACACAAGCTTCTGTCTGGTCCCTCCAGTTGGCTCCTGCCCCCTCCCCGGCTGTGATGGTGCCAAGCAAGGTCAGGCTGGAGCTCTGCAAGTCCAGATGCTCAGGTCCAGCCCAGCCAGTGCTGTCCCAAAGGGCTGGGAATCAGCAGAAGTCCCAGGAAGTCCACAGAATCACGGCCTGAGGAGCACCTGCAGGGGGCTGCTGTCCTCTGAGACAGCCAGGTGGGAAGAAGAGAAAGAGAGGCAGGAGGAACAAGCACAGGGGCATGATGCTCAGGTCAGCTTCGAGTCCTGCTGCACAAGTCCTGTGCTGCAAGAGGCTGGAGCCAGGGGGGGTGGGCTCCTCTCCCAGTCTCAGGTGTTGGAAGGAGAGGAAATGGCCCAGGCTGGACCAGGGCAGGTGAGGTTGGAGAGGAGGAACAGTTTCTGTGCTGCAGGAGTGGTCAGGGGCTGGCCCAGGCTGCCCAGGGGGCTGGTGGAGTGCCCATGCCAGGGGGTGTGCAAGAGCCCTGTGGCCGTGGCAGCTGGGGCCAGGGTTTGGTGGCCATGGAGGGGTTGGGTGCTGGCTGGGCGCTGCAGGAACTCAAAGGCCTTCTCCAACCCAAACAATCCTCTGAGGCTGCAGCAGTTGTGGCACTCTGATGGGGCAAGTCACCAGGGGGTGTTGGGTAGAAGGTTGAGCTGATCTCAGAGGTCTTTTCAGCCTCGATGGCTCTACAGTGTGATGTCTGCCCGGCTCTGCAGACAAAGAGAGGAGTGGAGCTGGGAGGAGGAGGCCATGCAGATCCTGCCCATCTGCTCCCAGGCACCACGAAGCTCTTCCTCCTACACAGGGAGAAGGGGAAGAGGGAAAAAATGCTGGGGAAGGGAAAAAATACCCAGAGCCAGCCCAAGTGGGAGGAGAAGCTGGTGGTGAGCTGTGCTGCCTGCTGCTCGATAGCTGCAGGGTGCAGGTCCAAAGGAAGAGGCCAGGCCCTCCCCGGAGGTGCTCAGGGGCAGGGCAAGGGGCAACAGGCACCGAAGCGAACGCTGAAGACCTCCCTGCAGGAGAGTTTGAGCAGAGAACATCAGAGGGGAAAGAAACCTCTCTTTCTGCTCGAGCTGGAAGAGTGCTGCTGGCAGCGGCTTAGTGGGGGGGGGGAGAAAGGGTTGTTAAAAGGGAATAAAAGGACATTTTCCTTCTCCTTTATTATTCTAATCAGGAGGAGAGAGGCTCAAGTCGTCGGCGGAGAGGCGCCAGCTCTCGGGTGAGAGAGGTCGGCGCTGGTGCAGGGGTGGAGGTGCTCTTCCGAGAGCTCTCTGAAGGAGCTGTGCGAGGGTAGTGGTGGTCGGCGGCGGATCTGAGCTGGGGGAGGTGACAGCAGCCAGGCGAAGCCCTTCCTGGGTCAGCCAGCCCGGCGCCGCTAAGCTCCCTTCAGGTGGAGCCGCTGCGAGTGGAGGGAAGGACGGGGAAGGGCTAATGGGAACCGCGGGCTCGGGAGAGGCAGAGGAGGGCTTCGGTTCAGGTGGCTCTTAATGGGAATTGATGAGCCTCATTCTGCTCTTAATGGAATTCCTGCAGCCTCCCCGCGAGGTAATAGAAAATGATATTCTGTAATTGAAAATCAATTGGGATAATTCCTATTAATAATTAACACTCCTCCTGCAATCAGCTCCATCTGTAACCCCCAGCAGAGGCAAGAGGAGCAGCTGCCAGCCAGGCCAGGCTCAGCTCCGCGGGCTGCTGACGGCGCAGGCGGCTGGGCTGGGCTGGGCTGCCCTGGGAGGGGGGCTGGGGGGGCTGGGGTCCGTGGTGGGGGTGCTGGGGTCCGTGGTGGGGGCCCTGACCCTTGGGGATCATAGGGAGAACAGCTTGGGTTGGAACAGAGACCACTGAGTGCCAGCAGCAGCCCCACCATGGAGCCTGGGAGAGGGCAGATTGAGGTGGAGGTGAGGGAGAAGTGTGAGAGTGAGGCTGGGGAGAGCCTGGCACAGGCTGCCCAGGGAGGCTGTGGCTGTGCCCTCCCTGCGGTGTTCAGGGCCAGGCTGGATGAGGCCCTGAGCAAGGTGGGGGGTGGGAGGGGTCCTGCCCGTGGCAGGGGTTGCACTGGGTGGTCTTTAAGGCCCTTCCGCCCCAACCTTGCTGTGAATCTTGGGTGGTAGGGCTGGGACAGGCCACGGTGGTCTGTGGCTGACAGTTGGCTCTGAGGCTCCTGGGAGGTCTTT
>CM026892.1:28186069-28230499 GCA_015227895.2 Colaptes auratus
GACAGGTGGGGTGCTGCTGACCCTTGCCACCCGACAGGCTTCCCAGGAGGAGAGGTAAGTCCAAGAATCACACAGAAATTACAGACAGGAGAAGCTGGAGCAGGGGAGGAGGAAAATCAGGGTGTGAGGCGAAGCAGGAGATCATCTGAGGTGTCTGAAGCAGCTGGGAAACGTCAGGGTGCAAAGGAAACAGCCTCACGGGAGTTAGACTTGAGGAGGGGGAGACTGGGACTGGAGAGCAGGAAGGAATTCCTGGCAGTGAGGCTGGGCAGACTCTGGCACAGGCTGCCCAGGGAGGCTGTGGCTGCCCTCTCCCTGGAGGTGCTCAGGACCAGGCTGGATGAGGCCCTGAGCAGCCTGGGCTGGTGGGAGGGGTCCCTGCCCGTGGCAGGGGGCTGGGGCTGGCTGAGCTTTGAGCTCCCTTCCAACCCAGCCCAGCCTGAGTGAATGGCACTTGGCTCTGATGCCGGGGGGAGGTTAAGTGGAAGAAATGGCTGCAAGACTTTGAAGCAAATATTTTCCTTTCAGAACAGGAGTTGCCCAAACTGATGTGGAGAGGCTGATATGAAAAACTTCCTGCACTGCCACCACATGAAGCTGCAAAGCACTTTTCATTTTGCAAGGTGAAGAAAGGAGCTCAGAATTCAAGCTTGATACCAATCCAAGTGCTTTGAAATGGGCAGAGGCAAGTGGAAGATATTGCTTTCAGGGGAGGAAACAAGCAGCAAGGCAGCACAAAGAGCCCCAGGCTCCTCCGCTGGGGAATGGAGAGGTTCAGAAGTGGTTTGCAGGACAGGAAAACAATTTCCCTCACTGCTTCCTGAGGGAACCCAGGAGAAAAGTGGATATTCGATTTCTGAAAGCCAGACCAGAGCCTCCTGCGACGTCACCTGGGGCTATGAAAGCTGAAAGCAGGTCCAGGTGTGGAGCAGCAGCCAAACCTGCTGCCGCCTTGGTGAGCGGCACCTGAAGGCTCTGCTGCCACTCCGAGCGTGGGCTGCCAGGGGGCACCTCCAGCTGGACATCAGGGCACAGAGCAGAAAGTGTGGCACAGGAAATCCTCTGGTGAATGAAAAGCTGCCAGGCTGCAGAGCTCACAGCAAGGCCCCTGGGGGCTGGGCTGGATGATCTCCAGGGGTCCCTTCCAACCCCTCACCGTGCCTGGGGTCCTGAGCCTCAGCCAGCTGCTGCTCCCTCTCCGGGGGAAGCTGCGGTGAGGCCTGGGCAGGACCTGCCTGGGAGTCAGGAATGCTTCATCACTCCCCACAGCAGCAGTGGGCAGTGGACTCACTTCCAAGCTTTCAAGGGGACCCCAGAGCTGCTGCCAGGAGCTGAAGGGATCCTGCAGGAAGCTGCAGAGAGACTTTGGCTGAGGGGGTCTGAGCCAGGCCCAGGGGCAATGGTTTGCAGCTGAGGCAGAGCAGGGTCAGAGTGGAGCTGAGGAAGTTCTTCAGTAGGAGGGAGCTGAGCCTCTGTCCCAGGCTGCCCAGGGAGGCTGTGGCTGCCTCCTGCCTGGGGGTGCCCAGGACCAGGCTGGATGAGGCTTTGTGCAACCAAAGCCAGTTGAGAGGTGTCCCTGCCCGTGGCAGGGAGGTTGGAGTGGATGAGCTCTGAGCTCCCTTCCAAGCTGAGCCACGCTCTGAGCAGGTCTCTGGGTGTCTGCAATCAGGCAGCAAAGCAAACAGCACTTCAGGAGCTCGAAGCAAGACAGAGCAGGCTGACAGCCACAGAGCTTTGATGTCCCTTTTGTGGTGGCTGTTTTCCCCCATGAAATTGTCCACCAGCTTCTTGTGGAGAGGTCTCCCTGCCCAAGGCAGGGGGTGGTGAAGTAGATGATCTCTGAGGCCCCTTCCTAACCTGAGCCACTCTTGGGCTCTGTGATTCTCAGTTTGGCTCTGGGGGTTGCCGTCTCCCCCTCCCTGATGTGAGATCACCACATGAAAACCCCCAGAGCACTCCTCCTTCAGCTCTGTTTCTTGCTGGCAGACATGTCTGGGAGTGTTTTGCTTGGAAGCACACAGAGAACATATTGGAAACCCAGAAAACAGAAGGGGAAAGGCTGCTCCTGGCAACAGATTCTCCTGTTCCATCCCATGGCTATAAATGGCTGCAGCCCTCCCTCCCCGCTCCCCCCCGCCCCCCTTCCTTCCTTCCCATTGCCTTTGGTGCCTATGGGGCGGATGAATGGAGCAGAGAGTGCCCCAAGGAGCTCTTTGTTGTGGGGTTCAGAGAGGAACAAGGTCTCTGCTCTAAATCTTTGAACACCCCTATTAAAAATAAAAGGCAAAGCTCCATTTTTTATGGACCTTGTAGGGGCAAAACCCAGCACAACAACCAGCAGCAACCCAGCCCAGCAGAAAAACTCGCCCCAGAAACTCTTCTGGCTGGGGAAAGCTGAATCAGCTCCAAACTTCAGCTCCCTGCCCCCTTGGATCTGCAGCAGCTGAAGATAAATACTGCAGGAGAAGGCTTTCTGTCCCCCCTCCTGGCTCAGCTGCTGCAAGGCTTCTGCCTGCTGGGAAGCAGCTCCCTGGAGAAGGAGCTTGGGGTGCTGCTGGGCAGCAAGGTACCCCCGGGGCAGCACTGTGCCCCTGTGGGCAAGAAGGCCAAGGGCACCCTGGGGTGCATGGAGAAGAGTGTGGCCAGCAGGGCAAGGGAGGTTCTCCTCCCCCTCTGCCCTGCCCTTCTGAGGCCATGCCTGGGGGGTTGTGACCACGGCCTGGGGTCCCCAGTTCAAGACAGGGATGGTGCTGATCTGTGGCCTTCAGCACAGCATCTCTGCCTTGGAAACACCTCCAGGGGTGGGGATTCCACCAGCTCCCTGGGCAGCCTGGGCCAGCCTTTGAGAACCCATCCAGTGGGTTCTCCTAGACAGTAGGGAGAAATTCTGCCCCATGAGGGTTGTGAGGCACTGGAGAAGGTTGCCCAGAGAAATGGTGGAGCCTCCAAGCCTGAAAGTGCTCCAAGGCAGGGTGGCCTCCAGCAAGGAGGAGACCTTGGCAGAGGGATTGGACCTGGGTGGTCTTTAAGCTCTCTTGCAAACCAAACCCTTCCACGGGTCTCTGTGTTCAGCTCCCTTCTCAGCACACCCTGCAGCAGCTTTTGAGCCAAGCTGCAGCTGAGTTCCTATTGTCACGTGAAAAAAACCTTCTTTTGGGGGGTGGGGGGGTGGCTGTTTAGCAGAATAATCATCTCCTCCAAACTTGCAAAGGCAGTGGTGGCATGGAGAGAGGGGAAGGAAGGGATGTGGCAGCTGGGAGAGCAGGCGGACAGCATTAATTACACCCAGCCTGACAGGTAGAGGAGGAAAAAACCCTGCACTCTTCAAGAGGAAAGGGAATTTGCAGGTGATTGAGAGCAGGCAAAGCTGATAATTTCTTTGAGCTGTTTAAATAGTTTCCCAACCTCTTAATGGAGCTCCTGGAGCTGGGAGGAAATGGGAAACAAATCAAAGCAGCAGCCTCTAAGTACCCAGATTAGCATATTGCTGAACACTGCCAGAGCTTGGGGAGACGCTTGTGCCTTGTGGGTAGGAGCCCTTGGGCTAACGTGCAGTAAAGGGACAAAACCCTCCTGCAGCTTGCCCTGGCTGCCCCACCTGCAGCTTGCCCTGGCTGCCCCACCTGCAGCTTGCCCTGGCTGCCCCACCTGCAGCTTGCCCTGGCTGCCCCACCTGCAGCTTGCCCTGGCTGCCCCACCTGCAGCTTGCCCTGGCTGCCCCACCTGCAGCCTGCCTGCCCTGGCTGCCCCACCTGCAGCTTGCCTGCCCTGGCTGCCCCACCAGCAGCTTGCCTGCCCTGGCTGCCCCACCAGCAGCTTGCCTGCCCTGGCTGCCCCACCAGCAGCTTGCCTGCCCTGGCTGCCCCACCAGCAGCTTGCCTGCCCTGGCTGCCCCACCAGCAGCTTGCCTGCCCTGGCTGCCCCACCAGCAGCTTGCTTGCCCTGGCTGCCCCACCAGCAGCTTGCTGCCCTGGCTGCCCCACCAGCAGCTTGCTTGCCCTGGCTGCCCCACCAGCAGCTTGCCTGCCCTGGCTGCCCCACCAGCAGCTTGCCTGCCCTGGCTGCCCCACCAGCAGCTTGCCCTGGCTGCCCCACCTGCAGCCTGCCCTGGCTGCCCCACCAGCAGCTTGCCTGCCCTGGCTGCCCCACCAGCAGCTTGCCCTGGCTGCCCCACCTGCAGCTTGCCTGCCCTGGCTGCCCCACCAGCAGCTTGCCCTGGCTGCCCCACCTGCAGCTTGCCCTGGCTGCCCCACCAGCAGCTTGCCCACCCTGCCCCACCAGCAGCTTGCCTGCCCTGGCTGCCCCACCAGCAGCCTGCCCTGGCTGCCCCACCAGCAGCTTGCCTGCCCTGGCTGCCCCACCAGCAGCTTGCCTGCCCTGGCTGCCCCACCTGCAGCTTGCCCTGGCTGCCCCACCAGCAGCTTGCCCTGGCTGCCCCACCAGCAGCTTGCCTGCCCTGGCTGCCCCACCAGCAGCTTGCTTGCCCTGGCTGCTCCACCACCTCTGTGCCTCCAGCTCTCAGCAAGAAAGGCAAAGGGCAGCTGGGTGGAGAATGTCAAAGGGGAGACAGAGCCTGGAAGCTAGAGAGGTTCAGTAGTGTGGAGCTGGATAGTTCCAGCCAGGAGATGCTAAATGCACCTGGAACACAGCAGGGTGAAAGGATCCTGAGGTGCATGAAGAAGAGTGTGGCCAGCAAGGCAAGGGAGGATCTCCTGCTCCTCTGCCCTGCCCTAAGGAGATCACAGCTGGAGGAGTGGGGCCAGGTCTGGGCTCCCCAGGTCAAGAGGAAGCAGAAGGGCACCTGGAGCACAGGGAACTTTGGGGAGGGCAAAAAAAAAGGTAGGAGAGAGGTCTGTGACAGCTCTTTAAATCCTGCAGAGCATTGTCACTTCCTATCAGCTGGGACCTCAGCATCAATAAAGGCCCTGATGGCTGCACACTGCCCTGGAAATTCCTCCCTGTGCTTGCATGGTGCTTTAGTGGCTGTTAATTTCTGTTGCCAATGTGAACCCAGTGCTGTGGAGCTGTATTACAACCTGACTTGGGGAGCAGCAAATTGGTTCTATTAATCTTATTTACCAGAGCTGTTTTGAATTGGAGACCAGAAGAACAGCATTGTGTTGGAATAGGTCACCTTGACTAATCAATACTCATCAGCTACCAGGCTTTTGAGAGCAGCATGGCTTGCTGGGGGTTCTTTCTGCTCCTGTGTGTCCTCCTCCTGCTTTGGTTTTCTATAGGGTAAGGACATGAGAAAAATAACCACCCCAGTCCCAAGCCCAAGGAGGAGACCTGGCCCTGAGGTGCTGTGTGAGCCTCAACCACCACCAGGGCTGAGCACAGCCGAGGGCTGCAGTGGCAAAGGCAGCTCAGGAAACAGCTCAGGCAGCAGCTCACAGCGACCAGAGAGTCATGGAACCATAACCTCATAGCATCCAGAATGATTTGGGTGGGAAGGGACCTTGAAAGGGCATCCAGTGCAGCCCCCTGCAGCCAGCAGGGACAGCCCAAGCAGGGCAGGCTCCCCACAGCCCCAACCACCCTGCCCTGCCCTGCTGCCAGCCAGGGGGCAGCTCCCAGCTCTCTGGGCAGCCTGGGCCAGGCTCTCCCCACCCTCAGCCTCAAACCTTTCTCCCTCTCTCCACTCTGAGTCTCCCTCTTGGAGCCCAAACCATCCCCCTTGTGCTGTCCTGGCAGGATCCCTGCTCCAGAGTCTGTCCCCAGCTGCCTGATTGTCCTCCTGAAGCTCTGCAAGGCCACCAGCAGCTCTCCCTGGAGCCTTCTCCTCTGCAGGCTGCCCAAGGCCAACTCTCCCAGCCTGGCTCCCAGCAGAGGGCTTCCAGCCCTGCTGTGCCCTCCCCTGGCCCTGCTCCCCCAGCTCCCTGCCTGTGCTGAGGACCCCAGAGCTGCCCCAGCACTGCAGGGGGGGTCTAAACAGAGCAGAGCACAGCAGAGGGGCAGAATCCCCTCCCTGCCCCTGCTGCCCACACTGCTGGGGAGCAGCCCAGGACAGGGCTGGGCTGAGAGGCACAGTGCCAGCCTTTGCCCAGCTTTACACCCCCCAGGCCCCCCAAGGCCTTCTCCACAAGGCCCTGCAGCCCTTCGCCCCCAGGCTGGAGTGACACCCGAGTGCAGGATGTCAAACCTCGCCTGGGTGAGAACGCAGCAGCTGCTGCCTTGCTGCTGAACTCTCCAGCCAGAGCTCTCCAAACCACTTCACTTTTTCCCTCCTCCTCTAACTGCCTTTTGCTATTTCTAGTTGGCATCCAACTGGGACTGAGCAAAGCCTCCAGGTGATGGACTGCCACAGCTCTTCCGTGGGAGCAGTGGGCAGCAGGGCTCTGCCCTGTCCTGGGTGATCTTGTGGCCACTGCTCAAGGGCTTTGCTCTTTCATCCACTCAGGGAAGAGCACTCCCAGTGCCCTTCCAGAACGTTCCTCTGCATCTTCCTTTCCTCCAGAGCAGTTTCAGTGTCTGTGCTCTGCCTGCTGCACCCTGCCAAGGGGATTGTTAATAAAGCTCTCCAGGGAAGCAGAACCAGCAGAGAACAATTAACAATATCTATATGGCAGATTCCCTGCACTCTCCTCTTCCTTTTCTCCAGCAAGGAAATCAATAACCCTTTACCCCCCCCCCCCTTTTTGTCTTCTTTTTTTCCCTTATACAAAATATGAATCACAGGATGGTTTGGTTGCATAATCATTCACACAGTCATAGAATTGGTTCAGTTGGAAGAGACTTTCAGGATCCTCCAGTCCAACCTTCAACCCCACCCCACCACAGCCACCAAACCGTGGCCCCAGGTGCCACGGCCACAGGGTTCTTGCACACCTCCAGGGCTGGGGACTCCAGCACCTCCCTGGGCAGCCTCTGCCAGCCCCTGACCACTGCAGGGCAGGAGCAGGAAGTGCTAAAGAGAGATTGCTGGATGTGAGGAACTCACAGAGCTCCTCAGCACCACCCCAGCTGCAGTATTCCCACCTCCAGTTGCCCCTTGTGCTGTCCCTGGGCAGCACTCAGCAGAGCCTGGCCCCAGCCTCTTGCCCCCCACAGCTCCTTTAGCTCTCACTGAGCATTGCTCAGCTGCCCTCTGGGGCTGCTCTTCTGCAGGCTCTCAGCCCCAGGGCTCTCAGCCTTTGCCCCTCACAGAGCTGCTCCAGGCCCCTCAGCATCTCTGCAGCCTCCCCTGGACTCTCTCCAGTGGTTCTCTGTCTCTCTGGAGCTGGGGAGCCCAGAACTGGCCCCAGGCCTCCAGCTGTGATCTCACTAGGGCAGAGCAGAGGATGAGGACTGCTTTAGTTGTTAACAGAACCCAGTTTAGCCCCCAAAGCCTCTCTGGCTCTCGGAATCAGCCTCTCTTTTAACCTCACGACCTCCCTCTCACCCCCCCTGTCTTTTACATCTATTTCCTTCATCCCACCAAATTCCAGCACCTCTCAGGGTGTTTATCTCATCGAGGATGATGTTCCCAGCTCACCAAGCAACAAATTACCTTCTCTAGGAAACAAAACTGTACAAATCAAATATGCTACTCATGGCTAATTATCCTCACTACAGCATGTTTGACATTAAGGGAAGGTAACCTGCTGAGTCCAGGGCAGAGCTGTGCCAGGCTGAAACTCTCCCAGATGCCTGCTATTGATGAGTAAACAGAGGAGGTTGGCTGGGGTGATGGTAAACAGGGGATCTTCATGCCTGCACTGCTGGGCAAACAAGGGATTAGCTGCTGGCTGTTCCCTCAGCTTATCTGCAGACCATCAAATCTGCCCTGGTATTTAAAACCTCAGGCAGATGAATATTCATTGTCCCAGCTTCCCCCGGGGAGCACAGTGAGGAGTTTTGTGTCCAGTTCTGAGCTCCCCAGTTCAAGAGAGGCAGGAAGCAACTGGAGAGAGCCCACAGGAGGCTGGGAAGATGCTGAGGGGTCTGGGGCAGCTCTGTGAGGAGCAAAGGCTGAGAGCCCTGGGGCTGAGAGCCTGCAGAAGAGCAGCCCCAGAGGGCAGCTGAGCAATGCTGAGCAATATTTGAAGGGTGGAGCTGATGAAGATAGGGCTGAGCTCTTCTCAGTGGTGCTCAGCCACAGGACAAGGGGCACAAATTGAAACCCAGGAGGTTCCATCTGAGCTGGAGGATAAACTTCTTTGCTGTGAGGGTGCTGGAGGCCTGGGGCAGGCTGCCCACAGAGGTTGTGGAGTCTCCTGGTGTGGAGAGCTTCCAACCCCCCCTGGCCCTTGTGCTGCTGGGCAAGCTGCTGTGGGAGCCCTGCTGGGGCAGGGGCTTGGCCTGGGGGAGCTCCAGAGCTCCTCTCCAACCTCTGCCATCCTATGATCCTATAATGTTGAATCAAGTTTTCATTCTAAGGGAGGATGACTTCCAGGCAGCAAGGGGCTGTTGAGGCTGAGAAGCTCCTTGTCTCCTGAAGGAAGCAGTCAGGAAGGGGGGGAGGGGGGATGTGTGTGTGTGAGCTCAGCCTCATCAACCACGATGTGGTTTTGCTCTCAGTGATTTCCCTGGGTCCTAGGAGGTGGAACTGGCAGCACGGTGGGAAGGTGATGATGTTTTCAGGGCTGTGTTTGTAGGTGCCTGTCACTGGGGGGTGGGGGGGGGGGTTAACCTGCTTGAGGCAACAGAAACAATAAATAACCAGCGAGGGAAGTTGCTGTGCCAGCTGTGCTGCTCATCCAGGCGAGACTTCCAGCCTCCTGGAGCTGGAAGTGATCCTCCTGTCACGCCGAAGCCTCACGCTGTGATCTCCTCTGATTGACTCCCACCACAGCGGCAGCCTCGCAAAGAGGCAGCCAAGCTCCACTTAGCTCTATTGCTTTTGACAGTGTTTATGCTTCACCTTAAAAATTACACCTTGCCTGCCCCTTTTTAGCTCGGCTCTGGTTTGTGGTTCTTTCCCACCCCCCCTTGTCTTTTCACATCAGTTTGGAGGCGAGGCAGGCTGCGGGCGAGCGATGTGCCGGCGCAAGAGGAGCTCGGAGCGGCAATCAGGCGTCAGAGATTTGTCTGAGCAGATCCCGCTGCTGGGTCTTTTGTTCCCCCCAGCACGATGATGTTTTATCTGCTCATTTGGGAGAGGTGCCAGACAGGAAAAGTGAAACATCTCAGCGAAGTGAGGCGCAGGCGTTTGAAATAAATGCAGGTGATGGAGAGGAGCTGATTGCAGATTCACCGCGGGCACAGCGAGCTGCTCCAGCGCTGCGAGGAGGAGAGACGCGGTGTGAGCCCGGGGAAAATGAGCTCCTGCGAGAGCGGCCAGGCACGGAGCAGCCTGCCAGGGAGCTGCTGGAGTCCCCGCCCCTGGAGGCGTCCCGGAACCCTGCGGCCACGGCGCTTGGGGCCGTGGTTTGATGGCCCTGGTGGGGGCGGCTTGAGGGCTGGCCTGGGTGACCCTGGAGGCCTCTCCCAACCCAAACAAGCCTGTGGTTATTCTGTGAAGCTGTGGGCTTGGGATGCCGAGATTCTGTGATTTTTGTGATTCTATGAGTCTGTGATTTTAGGGCTCTCTGATTCTGTGACTTTATGAATCTCTGACTCTCTGATTCTGTGATTTTATGCATCTGGGATGCTGTGACTTCAGGATGCTGTGATTTTGTGCTTCTGTGATTTTGTGCTGCTGTGGTTTTCTTGTCCCATGCTGTTGTTTTCCTGTGATTTCATGATTCTGTGGGTTTGTGATTCTGTGACTTTATGATTCTACAATTCTGTGGTTTCCTGAGTCTGTGACTTTGATTCTGGGGCTGTGGTTTGGTCACTCTGTGAAGCTCTGGTTCTGCAGTTCTAGAATCTCTGACTCTCTGACTCCCTGCTCCTGTGTTCCTCTGATCCTGTGGCTCCGTGGCTCTGTGATTTTATGACTCTATAATTCCATGGGTTTGTGATTCTATGAATCTGTGATTTTATGATTCTGGGGCTGTGATTTGGTCACTCTGTGAATCTCTCCTCCCAGGCACCCAGCACCAGAACAAGAGGACACAGTCTCAAGCTGCGCCAGGGGAGGCTCAGACTGGATGTTAGGAAGAAGTTCTATGCTGAGAGAGTGATTGGCCACTGGGATGTGCTGCCTGGGGAGGTGGTGGAGTCACCATCCCTGGAGGTGTTTAGGAGGAGATTGATAGGGTGCTTGGTGCCATGGTTTAGTTGATTAGATGGTGCTGGGTGATAGGTTGGACTGGATGATCCTGAAGGTCTCTTCCAACCTGGTTTATTCTATTCTAACCTATGATTCTCTAGTTCTAGAACCCAGGATTCTCTGATTCCCTCTCCTGTGTTTCTCTGCTCCTGTGACTCTGTGATCCTATGAATTTTAGGAGCACTGCTAAATTGCTTTGCAGACACAGTGACCCAAAGTCCTTCAGCACTCCTCACAGTGTGACTCCTGTCCTGCCAGCCCAGGCAGACTCATGAGAGCTGCTGCTGGCGCCTGGCACACCAATGAATCCTCCTGGAGCCAGCAGTTTGTTAACATCTGGCAGCTCCCCCCCGCAGCCCTCATCTGTTACGTCAGGATTTGCCCCAAAGTCACGGTGAGCCAAGGCTGCTGCTGAACATCTCGGCACCAAGAGGAGTAAATGAGCAGTGATTTAGGGCACGGTGGTGCTGGGTGCGGCGTGGGAATGGAGTTAAAGTGCTTTGGGCACGGTAATTACCTCCTTTGTCTTTGGTATGTTAGTGCCAGAGAGAAGGTTTTCTGCTGCTGGAGTTAATAAATCATTCACTAGGAAGGAGTTCAGCATCGTGCTCCTTGCACAACATAATTAACAAGCTCAGCTGTGGCTGCAGCCTGCCCAGCTCCTCGGGAAGGTGTTCAATCCGGAGTGGGAAGCTGCCAGGGAATCACAACGTCCCCAGCTCACAGTTCCAGGCTTTTGTGTCTCAGGATCTTCATTTGGGCCTCAGAAGCTGAAACCTGTTGTGAGGATCACCGAGCGCTGTGCCCCAAGGCTGTAGTCCCAGGATGGTTGGGGCTGGAAGGGACATCTGTGCTCTGCTGTAACACATCTCTGTGTTCCTAGAGTCGTGGAAGCACAGGGCTGGTTTGGTTGGAACAGACCTTTAAGATCCCTGCTGACTGCAGGGGGGTTGGACGAGATGACCTTTAAAGGTCCCTTCCAACCCAACCCATTCCAAAGTTCTATGATACTGAGTCAATGATTCCATGAATCTATGACTCTGTGATTCCATGAATCTATGACTCTGTGATTCCATGATCCTATGATCATCAACTCCAACCATTAACCCAGCACTACCAACTCCACCACCAACCCTCCCCTCACTCCAAGGAGCACACTGAGGGGCTGGAGTGTCTCCAGAGAAGGGTTGGTGAAGGGTCTGGAGAACAGGTTTGGTGAGGAGCAGCTGAGAGGCCTGGGGCTGCTCAGTCTGGAGAACAGAGGACTGAGAGGGGATCTTATTCGACATCTTTGCTCTCTACAGCTCCCTGAGAGGAGGTTGCAGTGGGGCTGGGGTTGGGCTCTTCTCCCTAGGATCAGGTGATAGGAGAAGAGGAAATGGCCTGAAATTGTGCCAGGGGAGGCTGAGGTTGGAGAGGAGGAAAATTTTCTGTGCTGCAGGAGTGGTCAGGGCCTGGCAGAGGCTGCCCAGGGAGGTGGTGGAGTCCCCATGCCTGGAGGTGTGCAGGGAAGCCTGTGGCCGTGGCAGCTGGGGCCAGGGTTTAACGGCCATCGTGGTTTGATGGTTGGACTCAATGGCCTTAGAAGGCTTCTCCAGCCTAAACAGTTCCATGATTCTGTGAGTGTGGGGCAGGAGAAGGGCTGAGCAGTTCAGCTCATTAAGCCAAGCTGTAGCTGATCATCATCTTCACTCAAGGTGTCAATCAAGGAGACCTCTGGGAGGGGATACAGATGAGCCAGGACCACCTGGGAACTGAGTCTCGCCATGGCAGCACTGCAGAGGGCTTGGAGATAAGACCTGCAAAAGTTTAGTGTTAAGCACATGAGAGCTTTGAAGCAGACCTGCAGGAGTATCCTAACCCCTTGTTGATTTCCATCCCTGTAACACAGAAGCAGCCCAGAGACCCCAAGACTTGTGGTGAGCTTCTGCAGGGCAGGTGTTCCTGGGTGGGCTTTGATGAAGCTGGAGCAGAGTGGAACCATCAGCACTAATTAAAGCAGCCTGGTGGGTGCTGGGCTGCTTGGGTCAGTCCTGTTTGTTATGCAGCTGTTTGGGCAGCAAATCAGGGCGCTGAGGGCCCGGGGAGGTGAGGCTGGGGAGGCTTCTTAAGGGGAGGAAGGTGTGGGGGTAGCTTTACGAGGTTCAGCTGGAGCTCGGTGAGGACAACTCTGAGCAACGCGGAGGAGTGAGGTACCTGGCGGAGGGGCTGGTGGAGCTGGGAGCAGAGTAGGCTGCTAAGCAGTTGCCCACTGAGTGCTGCTACAACCGTTAAGTGTCTGCTGACCTGGGGAAGTGAGCTGCAAACCTCTTGCCCTCACGAGAAGGGGAGGTGAGCTCCTCGGGCTTGCTTCTAGGCTTGGGGTTTGTAGTCGGAGAAGTATCTGGATGCTTCTGAGTGAGGCGGCGGCGGCGGGGCGCCGAGGGGCCGGGGCGGGCGGCGGCGGGGCGCCGAGGGGCCGGGGCCGGCGGCGGCGGCGCTCCCTCCGGGTCTCAGAGCACGACCTATTTGCTCTGAGGAGAGAGCTCTTCCTAGGTGATGATGTCTGGCTTCGAATGCTGGGCTCTGCCTGATGAAGGGAAATGATTGGTGAGAACTTTTATCTGTCAGACCTGAAATAACTCCTGGGACAACAATTGTGCCTGAAAGGAGCAATGTAGTCGATATTTCCTGGGTTATCAGCAAGGAGCTCTGGTGTCATGTTCAGCGTGCAGCTCTGGAGTGATTGATTTTATTCTCCTTTTGGTATCTGATTATGGGCTGAAGATTTTCCTGGCTTGCCAATAAGTACCTTGTTGGGGGATTAAAAATGGTGGTTGGGGTTTTTTTGTGTGACTTCATCTTTCACCTGCAATAATAACTTGAATCTGAGAAACCTGGGGAAGAAAAGAGGCTCCAGAACTGAAATGCCTTTATTAGTAGTTTATCATCATTGAGTAGAGTAATTAGCTGTGCTCAGTGTGGGCTTCCTGCCTCTCCAGAAGACCTCTTATGTGAAGGCACAGTTAATTATCTCAATGTGTTGGCAGATGACTGCTCTCAGGACTCTCTTGCCTGAAGTTTGGCTTTAGTTAAGCCCAAAAGGGACAATAAATTCAGCAGCATAAAGGTTTGGCTCCGTACTAGGGTTTGTCTCATCCCTTCTTGGAGGTTATCAGCATTGAAGCCTTGGCTATTTCTCTCTGGAAGTTCATTTTCAGGCTCATTTAGTCAAGATCCTCCTGAGATGGAGTGCTGGGGGTGTGTGGGACCTTGTCCAACCATTACAGACCTGGATGCCAGCCTGGAGCATCCAGCGAGGTGGAGCTGGTTGGGTGAATCACTCTGGAGTGACTTCTTGTCCTCTTGGTGGGTGATGGTGGGGTGAATGTCCCCTGGGCTTGTCAGTAAGGAAGTTCCTCTTGGGGACATGCCAAGTGGGTTTGTGAGCTCATGTTTCATGTACAAGGAGAACCTTCAATCATCTTTGCTTCAAAGTCTCAATTTGCTCATTAGTGGAGATGTTCTCCAAGGAGATAATAAAGAAAGAACTACCACTGGCAGCACATTACAGAAGCTGATGCAGACATGAAATTGCTGTCTGCTTCATCCTGGGCTGCAGCAGGAGTGTGGCCAGCAGGGCCAGGGAGGGGATTCTGCCCCTCTGCTCCACTCTGCTCAGACCACAGCTGCAGCTCTGGGTCCAGTTCCAGACCCTCTGTGCCAGGAAGGCTCTGGAGGGGCTGGAAGGTGTCCAGAGCAGGGCCATGAGGAGGAGCAGAGGGCTGGAGCTGCTCTGCTGTGAGCACAGACTGAGGGAGTTGGGGCTGTGCAGGCTGGAGAGGAGAAGGCTCCCAGGAGACCTCCTTGTGGCCTTCCAGGAGCTGCAGGGGGCTCCAGAAGAGCTGGGGAGGGGCTTTTGAGGGTGCCAGGGAGGGATAGGACTGGGGGGGATGGAGCAGAACTAGAAGTGGGGAGATGGAGCTTGGTTGTGAGGAAGAAGTTGTTCCCCAGGAGGGTGGTGAGAGCCTGGCACAGGCTGCCCAGGGAGGTGGTGGCAGCCAGGCTGGAGGTGGCTGTGAGCAGCCTGCTGTGGGGTGGGGGGTCCCTGGGCATGGCAGGGGCCTGGGGCTGGCTGAGCCTTGGGGTCCCTGCCAGCCCTGGCAGCTCTGTGGCTCTGTAAACTGTAAGCACTTTTGTACACATCGATTGCCCTTGGTGTTTCTGGACTGTGGTTTTGCTTGTAAGCAGAGCTTCACTTCTTTCCCACTGAGCTGGTCTGGCAAATTTCACTTTTGGGGCTAGGTCTCCAAATTAGTTGGGGGGGAGGAACGGTTGCAGCCCACCAGGGTGGATAACTCTGTAGGAGGACCGCAGAACATGCGAGAGGGAGGCAGCGGTGGCTGCTGGCCCCGGCTGGCTGTGTGTCTGCTCTCCTGGGTGAGCAAGAGGCTCTCGCAGGCATCAGCACCACACCTTCCTCGCAGAGCGCCACAGCCTGCTGCTCCAGCTCCTCCCTCCCTCCTCTGGGGAGCTGGGAGGTCACTCCAGGACTTAGTTTTTCTGATATTTAAAATGTTGAGCTTGCAGCCAGCTTGGTCTCTATCCCCCACCCCCACTTCATCTTACTTCGGAACTGTTTCTTTTCTCTCTCCCTAATTTATTTGTTGGCACCAAAGTCCAGCTAATTTTCCAGGCTAAAGCAGCAGTTTTGGGTTTATTCTCCTCCTCTGTCTCCCACTTCTTGACCATCCACGCAGCTCTCTGCAGTGCTTCTGCAGGTTGCAATTCCTCTTTCCTGGGCAAGGGCTCCCAGCACTGTAGATGAGGCTGGGAACTGAGCTCTTTGTGCTCCTGTCTGCTGGGGAAAGGATGTGCAGCAGCACTGAGCTGCCTTTTTAGCTGCAAATCCTGTCCTGTGTGAAGCGTTCCTGGGCTCCTCTTTTGTTCCTAACTGATGAGCTCCTGCTAATGAACAGAATTTCTCCTTGTTGCTTTCAAAGAGCTTCATCTTTCACCCAGCCATAGCTGCGGCTCTGTCTCCACACACCCACAGTGGTACAATGGATTCTGGGGCTCAGCATCCTGTGGCTCCTCCCAGGCACAGCCCTGATGTGATTGAACCCTCCTGGCTCCCATTAGCTCATTTAATTAACATAACCAGGTTGGCAATAATCAATAAGGAGTTAAACCCAACCTGTCCTAAGGCTGATAACTCAAGGATTCAGTTTTTCAGCTTGAGGGCTACCTTACCCTTTGTTTTGCCTCACTCCTTCCTCACCCACCTGAGGCTCTTCCTCTGATCCCTCTCCTCCTTTGGACGGAGTCGTCATCCCTGAAGGTGTTCAGTCACCACCTGGGCATGGCACTTTGTGACTTGCTTTCACAGCCATGCTAGGGTTGGGTTGATGCAGCCTGATGATCTTGAAGGTCTCTGCCAGCCTTGGTGCCTCTGTGATATCTGCTCTGGTTCATACCACCTTGCATTTCTCCCTTCGTTGCCCAGCTTGGCACCCAGGCGTCCTGTGAGCTCTCCGTGCGACAAACTCGGAGCTCCACAGAGAGGTTGGATGGGAAGGGACTTCAAAGCTCATCCAGTACAACCCCCTGCCAGGGGCAGGCACACCTCCCACCAGCCCAGCTTGCTCAAGACCACATCCAGCCTGGTCTTGAGCCAGGCAGGAGGCAGCCACAGCCTCCCTGGGCAGCCTGGGCCAGAGTCTCCCCAGCCTCACTGCCAAGAATCTCTTCCTCCTCTCCAGTCTGTCTCTCCTCTCCCAGCTCAAAGCCATTATCCCTCATCCTGGCACGCTCAGCCCTTGTCCACAGTCCCTCCCCAGCTCTCCTGGAGCCCCTCAGGTACTTGGCAGGCAGCTCTGAGGTCTCCCTGCAGCCTCCTCTTCTCCAAGCTGAGCAGCTCCAACTCCTGCGACCCGACTGACCCCTCAGAGCAGCAGAAATCTGTGCATCTTGTGGCTGTGTGGCATCAACCCTGAGAGCTGTTGTACTGAGCTGCTGCTCCTGCCTGGCAAACACTCTCCTTGGCACGAAGGAGTCTTGTGGCCTGTGGCTGAGGCTGCCCAGCTGTGCTCTGCCTCACCTGCGAGAAGCTTCCCCATCCGTGGCCTCATTTACTGCGGCGCCGCGGGGTGATTCTTCTCCTTCAAGATTCTGTTGTCTAATTGCAGCTAATTGTGGCTCTTCATCTTGCTAATTACTGTAAATCATGCTCTGCCAGCCAGCTTTTTGCCTTGTTTTGATGGCAAGAAGGCTTTCCCCCCCCCCCCACCCCCCTCCTTGGAAGGTGCATGTGGTCGAGTACAATAAAGGTGTCTCAGCAATGAAGATTTACTGGGGAGGGCTCGGGGGGGAGGGATGCAGGAGAGCAGCACTGTAGGCTAAAAACATAAAGGAGCTGAGAAGTCAGAGCCTGGAAAACCCTTTGTGGAGGTGAGTGGCAGCTGGTAGAACTTTAATTTCATGTCTAAACTGAGGTGGCTAAACATAAGACCTTTAATTAAGGCCATTAGAAGTCCCTAATGCTGCTGGCACGGAGGTTTGACAGTGGAAGGTTGCCTCCAAGCAATTAGCACTTCAAGCTCAGGGCTCTGGCAGCTCCGTGGTCCTCCTGCAGGAGTCTGATCTTAGAGACTTCTCAGACTGAATAGTCTTGAATTTATCCTGTTTGGGTTTTTTGTGGCTAATCAGATTGTTGGTTTCTGCTCCTGGGCACCAAAGTGGTCGAATTTAGGCTCAAAAATCCACTTCAGATGGAGATCTCTGTGAGGGTCTGCAGGGGAATCACTTCTGACCTGCTGCAGGCTGCTTGCAGTGGTGGAGTGATTGAGGCTGGCAAGGCTCTCGCAGGGCAGGTCAGGCCAAGCCAGCAATGCTCCGGGCCGAGTCCACCACCGCACCGTGTCCCTCAGCACCACACTGCCGTGGCTCTTCCTTTTCCTTTCCCTGCAGGGATGGGAATGTCACCGCTGCCCTGGGGAGCCTGGGCTGGGGCTTGACAACTCTTGAGAGGAAGAAACTGCTGCTGCTGTCCAGCCTAATCCTCCCCTGGGGCAACTTGAGGCCATTTCTGCTCCTTCTATTGCTTGCTCCTTAGGAGAAGTCAACCCCCCCCCGGCTCCAGCCTCTCTTCAGGTAGTTGCAGAGAGCAATGAGGTCTCTGCTCAGCCTCCTCTCTCCAGACTAAACACCCCCAGTTGCCTCAGCTGCTTCTCCCCTGCCCAGTTCTCCAGGCCCTTCCCCACCTTGGTTGCTCTTCTCTGGACCTGCTCCAGCCCCTCAGTGCCCTTCTGGGAGTGAGGACCCCAAAACTGAACCCAGGATTCCAGCTGTGGCCTCACCAGTGCCCAGCCCAGGGACACAATCCCTGCCCTGCTCCTGCTGCTCACACTCTTGCTGATCCAAGCCAGGGTGCTGGCAGTTTGCTTTCTTGGCCCCCTGAGCACACACTGGTTTATCTTTAGTCGGTTTTCCACCCACACCTTCAGGTCCTTTCTCCCCTGGGCAGCTTTTAAGCCGCTCTACCCCAAGTCTGGAGTGTTCACAGGGTGGTTGTGACCCAGGCTCAGGACACAGCACTTAGAGGGCTTGGAATCTGCACTCCTCTGCGTGGCTAATTCTGCACTTGCATGGAAGTGTTGGTGGGAGAAGTGGCTTGGAGGCTTCAGCTAATTCCCCATGCAGCAGCAAATGTTTGTGTTCAGAGGCAGCATCGATCTGGCACGCTCTGCTGAATGCAGATCTGCAGTTCAGCCTCAGGAAGGAGAACAGGGAGGATTGAGGAGTCACCCACCCGAAGCCCAGGCTCTTGAAGGCTGTGATCATCAAAGTTAATGAGGAGTGGGACTTGTAAGGAGGTGACTGGGATGTGGTGGTGGTGCTGGGACGGCGCTGCAGAGCGTGCTGGAGCTGGCATTCATGTCACTGAGAGGCCTCCCCATCAGCTGAGCAACCCCAGGTGAGGCATCACCAGCTCTTGCTGATGTGGTTTTATTCCTCTCCATCCCTGTGTTCTCCTCCTGGAGCCTATAAATAGCTGCTAGCACAACCTGCTCTCGCTCCCCTCTGCTCCTGCTTGTTAAATAACAACTCTGTGTTGGAGCCAACAGAGTAATCAAGGAAAAACTATCTTGGGCTCTCCATCTGATGCCTCATTTTTAGAAGGAAACTTTAAATAATGAATTAACATCTAATCCTCAACCTTCTGCAATGCTCTCAGCCCGTGGAGCTGTGTTATTAATGGCTCAGAGCTGTGAAGGACACCTCCTGGCACAGTTCACAGCCTGCTTGCCAAGCGTGCAGCATCCTTTGGAGGTCCGTGGTGGTGGTGATGGAATAGGCTCACAGAACGGGCTGGCTTGGCAGGGACCTGGAGGCTTGCCCAGTCCCAAACCCCCTGCCATGAGCAGGGGCAACTTCCCCCAGCCCAGGTTGCTCCAAGCCTCATCCAACCTGGTCCTGAATACCTCAGTGCTGTAGGGTGAGCTGCTGAGTGCCAGCAAGCCTCGGAGGAGCTGGGCAGGAAGACCTTGGAGGGTCCCTCTCCCACCTGCTGCATTCTGTGCTGCTGCACTGGAGCTTGAGTGTTCCTTACCACCCATCAAACCCTCATAACATCCAGAAGGTCTTTCCAGAGCTTGCATCCAAATGGAGTCATCTGGCAAGAGAAGCCCAACCGAAGCAGCCCAGGGCAGGGACTTGGAGCAGGCTTGGGACACAGGAGCAGGTTGCACTTTCCTGCAGGAGCTGCTCTCTCCCATCTGATCTCCTGGTGGCTTGGGGTCCTTCAGAGCAGAGCCACAGCCAGGCCAAACGTTTATTTTCCTTCCAGTGGGTGACCTCATTCTGCTCTCTTCTTCCTCTTGGCTTTGTTTGCTCTTGCATCCCCCTGTCTGTGCACCCAGATTTGCTCTTCTCCAGCCTGGTTTGCTTAGGGCAAAGCCTGCTTCATTTTTGAGAGAGATTTATCTTTTAGTTGGCTGAGTAAATAACCAGGGCCCTGGAAAGTGAGCTTTGGATTCCTCTGCTGGAGATGTGACTGCTCTGCCTGGGGAGGTGATCCAGATTGACAGGGCCACTGACATTTGGCTTAATTGGGCTGCAGCAGTTCTGGTCATCAGGAGGTCAACCTGTGGATAAAAAGGGGAAAAAAAGACTCTTTGACTCCTGCAGAGGTTGGGAGAGGCTCCTGTGGGGAGCTGGCAGCCCTTTGCCAGCCCTTCCCATTCCACACTACTACACTACTCCCAGCTCTTGAGGAAGATGTCTTGGGGAGCTGTGAGTTCCTCACTCTGACAGGTGGCAATCACAGAATTCCTTTCAGTCGGCAGCAGGGAACCACAGAGCTGTCAGGGCTGGAAGGGAGCTCAAGGCTCAGCCAGCCCCAGCCCCCTGCCAGGCCAGGGACCCTCACCCCACAGCAGGCTCTCACAGCCACCTCCAGCCTGGCTGCACACCTCCAGGCAGGAGGCTGCCACCCCCTCCCTGGGCAGCCTGTGCCAGGCTCTCACCACCCTCATGGGGAACAACTTCTTCCTCACAGCCAAGCTCAATCTCCTCACTTCTAGCTCTGCTCCATCCCCCCAGTCCTATCCCTCCCTGACACCCTCAGAAGTCCCTCCCCAGCTTTCCTGGAGCCCCCTGCAGCTCCTGGAAGGCCACAAGGAGGTCTCCTGGGAGCCTTCTCCTCTCCAGCCTGCACAGCCCCAACCCCCTCAGTCTGTGCTCACAGGGAATAATTTAGATTGATTGGATAATTAATCCCCAAGCAGGTGCTAGGGAACCTTTGGGTGTTTCAGGATGGGTAACCAACTCAGAGTGCTTGGAAGTGGTTTTCTGATCACCTGGAGATCAGAGTCAGCACCTCCTGCTCTAACACTTCACAATCTCAGTGCAGTGAGGCTTGGATGGGACCTCTGGAGCTCCCCAAGCCCTGCCCCAGCAGGCTCCCACAGCAGCTTGCCCAGCAGCACAGGGACCGGGGGGTTGGAAGCTCTCCACACCAGGAGACTCCACAACCTCTCTGGGCAGCCTGCTCCAGGCCTCAGCACCCTCACAGCAAACAACTCTCTCCTCCTGTTGAGCCAGGTGGGGCTGGGAGCTCTCTGGAGCAGGAAACTCCCCCCCTGAGTCCCTGTGGATGGTATCCCCCTTGCCCTCCCTCACTGTGATCCTCACTGCAGGAAATGCTTCTCCCTGTTGGTGGATTCCCATGGGGGAAGAATCTTATGAATTAATATTAAACTCTCTTCTTTTTTTTGCCTCTGGGAGAGGTTTTCTTCCCCTCCCTCTCTCCTGGGATGTGTTAAAAGCTTTCCACTTGTGAAGTGCAATGGCTTTCCCACATGATTTCATCTATAATTCATGGTAATGCTGAACCTGCAGCAGGATGAATGAAGGGAGACAAAAGCCAAGGTGTGGTGGCTTAAAACTGGTCCATGGCCAAGGCCTCAGCACCTCCCTGGGGGTCAGGCTGCTGTGACCTCAGCTTCAGGAGCAGAGCTGTTGGAAACCAGAGGGAGACTGCTTCTCCCTTTGATGCTCAGCTTGGCCCAGTCCTGCTGGCAGAGGCTGAGAGTTGGCTAAGTCTTGGCTGCAGGTCAGCAGGAGCCCTTGAGCTCCACCAGGCTGGGTTTTGGTGGGCTCAGCCGTGCTGCCAGCCACACAGGGCACAGGGCAGTGATGTTCTCCAGGGCTGGGGTTTGGGCAGCACTTAGTGCTGATTTTCCACCATCCAAACTCCCCCAAACCACCAGAGTCACAGCATGGGCTGGGAGGGACCCCAAAGCTCAGCCAGCTCCAAGCCCTGCCATGGGCAGGGACCCCTCCCACCAGCCCAGGCTGCTCCTCCAGCAGGAGGGGACAGCCGCAGCCTCCCTGGGTGACTCCGCGCTGAGGGTGTTTGGGCCGGGGCTGTGCTCCCGAAGCACCTTCCACACTAACCCCAACCTGAGTCTCCAGATTCTATCATTCCCTGATAGAAATCACATTCTTTGGTGTGATCTGATGTCCTGGAGCTCCAGATGTGCAGCAGCTGTCAACATAGTGGGAAGTCTGCGCTCCTTCCAGATGAGGGCCTGGGTTGGGAATGGCTTAACTGACTTCTGGGTATCATTTCATAGACCCACAGGGCTGGAAGGGACCCCAAGGCTCAGCCAGCCCCAGCCCCCTGCCAGGGGCAGGGACCCCTCACCCCACAGCAGGCTGCTCACAGCCACCTCCAGCCTGGCTGCAAACACCTCCAGGCAGGAGGCTGCCACCACCTCCCTGGGCAGCCTGGGACAGGCTCTCACCACCCTCCTGGGCAACAACTTCTTCCTCACAGCCAAGCTCCATCTCCCCACTTCTAGTTCTGCTCCATCCCCCCCAGTCCTAGCCCTCCCTGACCCCCTCAGAAGTCCCTCCCCAGCTTTCCTGGAGCCCCCTGCAGCTCCTGGAAGGCCACAAGGAGGTCTCCTGGGAGCCTTCTCCTCTCCAGCCTGCACAGCCCCAACCCCCTCAGTCTGTGCTCACAGCAGAGCAGCTCCAGCCCTCTGCTCCTCCTCGTGGCCCTGCTCTGGACACCTTCCAGCCCCTCCAGAGCCTTCCTGGCACAGAGGCTCCAGACCTGGACCCAGAGCTGCAGCTGTGGTCTGAGCAGAGTGGAGCAGAGGGGCAGAATCCCCTCCCTGGCCCTGCTGGCCACACTGCTGCAGCCCAGGATGAAGCAGACAGCAATTTCTTGTCTGCATCAGCTTCTGTAATGTGCTGCCAGTGGTAGTTCTTTCTTTATTATCTCCTTGGAGAACATCTCCACTAATGAGCAAATTGAGACTTCTGGCTCCATCCTGCTAAGAGACTTTGCCCTGCTCCATGTGTGCTGCTTCCTGAGCATGTGCAGCTGTGTTGGCTGCTGGGCTGGGTGTGGGTCCTGCCTGGGCAGCTGCTCTGGCAGCAGCAGGGTTGAGGATGTAATGGCTTTTTGAATAGGTGTTTAAGGAGGTCAGGGAGATCATTCCCTCCCTCAGCAGCCCCTCAGACAGCTGAGTTTGGGCAGGGGTGCAGTGAGGGTGGTGGCACTGTGGGATGTGATTGAAGGCTGTGGTGGTTTGATGGCTGGGCTTGACCTTGGAGGTCTTCTCCAGCTGGAACAATCCCGTGGCTCTCAGGAGAGAGCAAACAGTCTGCCAACCCGCCAGAGGGCAGTGGGGCTGCAGGGCATCAGCCCCCCCATGAAGCAACGCTGAGCTGCTGGGACAGGTCCAGAGGAGGCCACACAGATGCTCAGAGGGCTGGAGCACCTCCCCTGTGGGGACAGGCCGAGAGAATGGGGCTGCTCAGCCTGGAGAAGAGAAGGCTCCAGGGAGACCTCAGAGCAGCCTTCTGGTACCTGAAGGGCTCCAGGAGAGCTGGGGAAGGACAAGGGCTGGGAGTGCCAGGGCAAGGGACAATGGCTTTGAGCTGGAAGAGGAGAGATTGAGATTGGAGATGAGGAAGAAATACTCTGCAGTGAGGGTGGGGAGAGCCTGGCCCAGGCTGCCCAGGGAGGCTGTGGTTGCCCCCTCCCTGGAGGTGTTCAGGGCCAGGCTGGATGAGGCCTGGAGCAGCCTGGGCTGGTGGGAGGGGTCCCTGCCCATGGCAGGGGGCTGGAGCTGGCTGAGCTTTGAGGTCCCTTCCACCCCAACCATTCTGTGATCCCCCTGCACACAGAGGTCTTGCTCTGCCTGATAACATCTACAGGAACTTATCCAATCAGTGAAGGAAATAAGTTGAGACCTGCTGAAGAGCTGCAAGGAAGTTCCTGCCCAGGCTGGTGTGCCTGGGGGGGAAGATGGAAGGGTGAGGGGGAAAGCACCCCCCCACAGGCAGGCTGACCTCTCCCCACCCGTGTCTGCACTCCACCTGCCACTAGTGGCTCCCTCCTCTGGTTTTCCCACCCCCTCCTCCTTCCCTGGGTGGTTCCTGTGGTGCTTTCTGTCACCCATGGAGTTAATCCCATCCACCCCAGCCCATGGAACCACTTCACAAGCTATTGCCTCAGCCAGCCTGGCTGTGCTGTTTGATTCAGTTTGGTCACTAATATAACCTGATTTGACTTGCTGGAGTGCAGCATATGTCAAGTGGAAAACAGCAGCAAAAGAAGGGGAATCTGCTTGTGAAGTGCAGCTTGGGTCTGCTTCTCAGACAGAGACACACCAGGCTGAGCAAGTGGAGGTGCAGGGGAGAGGTTCAGGCAGAATTCCACCCAGAGGATAACTTGGATTTGCTGGGCAGTGTCTCAACCCCATCCTGGAGCTGGTGGTAGATGATTTGGTGGATGGGGGTGCAGGGAAGAGCTTGAGGCAGAATTCCACCCACAGGAAGCTTGGATTTGTTTGGCAGTGTCTTAAACCCATCCTGGAGCTGGTGGTTGATGACTTGGTGGATGGAGGTGCAGGGAAGAGGTTGAGGCAGAATCCACCCACAGGAAGCTTGGATTTTTTTGGGAGAGTGTCTCAAATCCATCCTGGAGCTGGTGGTAAATGATTTGGTGGATGGAGGTGCAGGGAAGAGCTTGAGGCAGAATTCCACCCACAGAAAGCTTGGATTGTTTTGTTGGGCAGTGTCTCAAGCCCATCCTGGAGCTGGTGGTTGATGACTTGGTGGATGGGGGTGCAGGTAAATGATTTGGGATTAAATTCCAAGTGGTGTTAGCTTTGCAGCCAGTTGCAGATGGAGCTGAAGCACCTCAGGGTTATGGCCACTGAATATCCCTCTCTTGACTCCACTCTTGGTGTGAGATCCCCAAGCCTCTCTCTATTATCCATCTTTGTGACTCTGCTCTATTAACACTTTGTCAATAACTTCCCTGACTCTCTGCCAGACAAACCCTGCAAGCCACAGAGCTCTGCTGAAGCCTTTTCAGTTATGCAGGGCACAGAAATCCAGCAGCCTGGGGTCCTGCTCCTGCCTGCTAAGCCCTAATAAATCATGGGATCTGATTTGTCCTGCCTCAGATCCTCTGCTTCTGTCCTGAGGAGCCAAGCTGTAGCTGGGAAGGGGAAGGATATGGATCTCCTGTAGGCAGCAAGGCATCAAAGGAGAGGGAATCTGACCAGGCTGAGTAATCCAAATGGATTTATTGTTTGTTATGACAATCCCTTTGTCTGTGTTCTGTGTGGTGGAACGTTGGAGCTTTCACAGGCTGAGCTGATGCTTGGGAAGAGATCTCCCTGAACTGACTGAAACCATGAATGGAGAGACCTGAAGATAGGAAAGGAGGATTTGCTTTGAGTCAGACAGCAGGCACTGGGAGTAGGCTGCCCAGGGAGGTGCTGGAGAACTTCACAGCCTCACAGCATGGGAGGGGTTGGAAGGGGCTCCTGGGGGTGGAGTCCAACCCCCTGCCTGGGCAGGGTCAGCTAGAGAAGGGCCCACAGGAACACATCCAGGTGGGTTTGGAGTCTCTCCAGACCAGGAGACTCCACAACCTCTCTGGGCAACCTGCTCAAGGACTCCATCACCTCCTCCTGCTCAGGTGGAGCTGCTGCTGTCCCAGTGTGTGCCCCTTGCCCCTGTGCCTGTCCCTGGGCACCACTGAACACAGCCTCCTGCCACCCACCCTTGAAGCATTGATCAGCACTGCTCAGCTGCCCTCTGGGGCTGCTCTGCTCCAGGGCTCTCAGCCTTTGCTGCTCCAGGCCCCCTCAGCATCCTTGCAGCCCTTTGCTGTCCCCTCTCCAGCAAGTTCCTGTCCCTCTTGGGCTGTGCAGGCCAGAAATGGACTCAGTCCTCCAGCTGTGACTTCGCCAGGGGAGCGTGGAAGTGGAGGAGGTCCTCCCTTGACCTGTTTGCCACGATACCACGTAAGGATGATCTCAGGGGGGTGGGAGGAGGAAAGACAAACCCTAAATGCATCAAATAAGTGATTCACTGCAAATTACTCATTGAGACCTACCAGCCAATGATGGTTTTTCTGGGCTGCAGGAAGTGGATGGATCTGGGTGGTAGGACTGTCTGTCTTATGGAAATGAGTGCAGAGAGATGTCCTCACTGGCAAATTGCTGCTTCAAGAGCACTGTATTAAGAGATTAATGAATACATTATGAACATTTAATTGCACATCTTCAAAGCAGCTCCCAGCTCATCAGAACATTTCCTGTTACAAAGAGTCAGGAGGAAATATTTAGGTTTATTTAACTCTGGAAGTCATAAAATGCCCAGAGAGGTCAGAAGCCCCCACAGGAAGGAAGAATTGCCTGGGGGGGGCTCTTCGGCTCCCAAAGGTGGACAAGCAGTTAGCCATGGGACAGCAATGTGGCCTCGTGGCCAGGAGGGCCAAGGGGACCCTGGGGTACATGGAGGAGAGTGTGGCCAGCTAGCCAAGAGAGGGTCTCCTCCCCCTCTGCTCTGCCCTGCTGAGATCCCAGCTGGGGGAATGTGCCCAGTTCTGGGCTCCCCAGTTCCAGAGGGACAGGGATGGACTGGAGAGTATCCAGCAGAGGCTGTGAGGATGATGAAGGGATTGGAACACCTGTGGGAGGAGCAAAGGCTGAGAGCCTGCAGCAGAGCAGCCCCAGAGGGCAGCTGAGCAATGCTCAGCAAGAGCTGAAGGAGCTGTGGGGGGCAAGAGGCTGGGGCCAGGCTCTGCTCAGTGGTGCCCAGGGACAGCACAAGGGGCAAGGGGCACAGACTGGCGCCCAGGAGGTGCCACCTGAGCAGGAGGAGAAAGTTGTTTGCTGTGAGGGTGCTGAGCCCTGGAGCAGGCTGCCCAGAGAGGTTGTGGAGTCTCCTGGTGTGGAGAGCTTCCAAGCCCCCCCTGGTCCCTGTGCTGCTGGGCAAGCTGCTGTGGTGCCCTGCTGGGGCAGGGGCTTGGGCTGGGTGATCCCCAGAGCTGCCTTCCAGCCTCACCTCTGTGCTGGGGTTGTGTGATTCATCCCCACGAGTGGGGCACAAGGCACAGGAGAGGGCCAGGAGATGGAATTGCTGGGCATGGGTCTGCACAGGACGCAGAGCAGATTTTCCTGCAGGCACTTTGGCCCCAGGACCAAGCTGCAGCTGCAGTTCAGAGCTGTCAGAAGGAGCCAGAAGTGGTTGGGATCTCTCTCAGCTTGGAGCTTACCTGTAAGCCTCAGCACAGTCCAAACTAATCTGTTTTTTATGATGGCACTTCTGGCATGAAGCTGCTAATTCAATTTCTCCTTGAGGAAGTCTGGTTGGTGTTCAGCAGCCCTGCTCTGTGAGTTGCATTAATATCTGGCAATTAGGATTGATTAAAGGATTTGTTTCTAATCCAGGCTGTCTCTCTAATCACAGCACTAATGTTCAGCCTCTACAGCTGAGGAGGCAAAGCCCTGGAAGGCTGGTTGGAGGTAGGTTGGGATTTCCTGGGGGCCAATTAAAACAGTGGCTCTTGATAGGACATCTCCTGCTGAAGGGAGCTCCTGGCAGCAGAGCTCCTGTGCAGCTCAATCAATGATCATCTTCAAAAGCTCTCTTCCACACGTGGCTGAGGCAGTGCTGCCAGCTCACAGCTGCAGTGGTTGGTGTCCACCTCCCCCTCCGTGGGCACCCGAAGGCTCTGTGCTCTGCTCTCAAGGGAGGCTTCCAAGAGGTGAAGCTGTGGGTTGATGAACAAGATCCTATCAGAGCAGCCTAGAATGGGTTGGGTTGGAAGGGACCTCCAAGCTCATCCAGTCCAAGCCCCCTGCACTCAGCAGGGACATCCTCCACTAGATCAGGCTGCCCAGAGCCTCCTCCAGCCTCACCTTGAGCATCTCCAGGGATGGGGCCTCAAGCACCTCCCTGGGCAGCCTGCTGCAGTGCTCCAGCAGCCTCCTGGTGCTGAACTCGTTCCTCACATCCAATCTCCATCAGCTCTGCTCTCATTTCAAGCCATTGCCCCTCATCCTCTCACTGTTTGCACACAGGGACAGCACAAGGGGCAAGGGGCACAAACTGCAACCCAGGAGGTTGCATCTGAGCAGGAGGAGAAAGTTGTTTGCTGTGAGGGTGCTGGAGGCCTGGAGCAGGCTGCCCAGAGAGCTTGTGGAGTCTCCTGGTGTGGAGAGCTTCCAACCCCCCCCGGGCAAGGTGCTGTGGGAGCCCTGCTGGAGCGGGGGGGCTGGGCTGGGGGAGCTCCAGAGCTGCCTTCCAGCCCCTCCCAGGCCGTTTCAGGGATTCTGTAACGTCCTGAGCGAGGCTTTGCCTCCTGGGGCCGCCTGGAGGCTCTCAGCACTGGCTCTGGCTGATTGCATTGGGCTGTGGAGCTGAGCTTGCCCAAGTAGCATCACTTCCTATTTCTCTTTTAATTTTGGCTGGGAACTGGCTGCATATCTTCCCCAAACTGAATTATTCAGCAGTGCAGCTCATGAATCTCAGCAGCCTGCTGGCTGCTGGGAGTGCTCTCCATGCTCTCAGCTGGGAGATGCCTCAGCCTCGTGGAATAAGCAATTCAGGGGAAAATATCCTTTGATCAGAGATCTCAGTGGCTGAGCAGAGAGGAGCAGCCCAAATGCAGAGTGAAAGACCTGATTTTTTCCCTCTTCTCTCTCTCTTTTTCCTCCCCCTCCCTTCCCCTTAAGAATGTGGTTATCTTTTTGAGATGGATTTGAATAATTTGTGACAAATTTACTGCAGATCTCTAATTAAGCTTAATTGGGAGCTCCCTGTGTTGCCAGATGTGATCTAACTCCGGAGGGTTTCAGGTTCCTTGCAACAATTGCAGTAAGCTTTACAGGCTTGGGCTCTTCTCCCTGGCAGGTAGGTGGAACCCAAAGCAGTCTGCAATGAATGGAGCTGGGGCTCTTCTCCCCAGTCTCAGGTGGGAGAGGGAGAGGAAATGGCCTGAAGTTGTGCCAGGGGAGGGTGAGGCTGGAGAGGAGGAACAATTTCTGCGCTGCAGGAGGGGTCAGGGACTGGCAGAGGCTGCCCAGGGAGCTGGTGGAGTCCCCAGCCCTGGAGGAGTTCCAGACCCCTGTGGCCGTGGCAGCGTTGGGTTGATGCTTGGTTGGACTGAATGCTCTTAAGGACCTTTTCCAGCCCAAGCAATCCCAGGCATTCCTGCAGCTCTCTCTTGTGTGGCTGTAATTCATGGAGATACCAGAGAGCCCACCCCCAGAACACCTCACATTTCCCTGGGCAAAGCCTAACCTCCCCCAAGCACTCAGTAATCTCCAGTCTGTTCTCCACAGTCAGTTGAGTTAACCACAAGCTTCCCCCCAGCCCCTGCTCCCAGCACCCAACTTGCTGAAGGCTGAGGCCTCTAGAGCTGTTCATGTGGCTCCCTGGGATCCCAGAACCCCGGGGCCATGGTAGCTGGGGCCATGGTTTGATGGCCAGGATGGGGCTGGGTTGCTGGTTGGCCTGGATGATCCCAGAGGCCTTTCCCAAGCCCAACAGTTCCATGGTTTGATGAGGAGGGAAGACAGGAGGCAGTGACAGCCCTGCCCCCGGGGGTCCCCCGCGCCCCCCGGCCCCACGGAGCGCTGCCGGTGCCGCTTCGCCGGCTCCAACCACCACCTCCAGGGGAAACCACTTGGTGGCTGAGGCACCAACCCAGCCCACAGAGTGGGGCTTGGCATGAGCCCACAGCCATGCAAAGCAGCCAAGCAACCAACCCACAGCATTGCTGTTGGGTTCCCCCACCCCCCAATAAAACTGTGTTGAGATGAGCTGCTCAGCAAATGGCTTCGCTGGAGGGAGGTTATTAACTCAGCATTCCCTAACAGGGTCCTGTCAGGGGAGGCAGATCCAAGCAGAGACCCTTGGAGGAGCACTGAGGCATCCCAGGGAGCCACATGAACAGCTCTAGAGGCCTCAACCTTGCAGCAAGTTGGGTGCTGGGAGCAGGGGGAAGCTTGTGGTTAACTCAACTGACTGTGGAGAACAGACTGGAGATTACTGAGTGCTTGGGGGAGGTTAGGCTTTGCCCAGGGAAATGTGAGGGGTTCTGGGGTGGGCTCTCTGGTATCTCCATGAATTACAGCCACACAAGAGAGAGCTGCAGGAATGCCTGGAATTGCTTGGGCTGGAAAAGATCCTTAAGAGCATTCAGTCCAACCAAGCATCAACCCAACGCTGCCACGGCCACAGGGGTCTGGAACTCCTCCAGGCATGGGGACTCCAGCACCTCCCTGGGCAGCCTCTGCCAGTCCCTGACCCCTCCTGCAGCACAGAAATTGTTCCTCCTCTCCCACCTAACCCTCCCCTGGCACAATTTCAGGACATTTCCTCTCCTCCTCTCACCTGGTACGAGGGAAAAGGATCCCAACCCCCAGCTCATGGCAGCTTCCTCTCAGGAGCTGTAGAGAGCAATGAGGCCTTCCTCATCCTCCTCTTCTCCAGGCTGAGCACCCCCAGCCCCTTCCCCAGCTGTGTTGCCCTGTTCAGGAGCTGCTCCAGCCTCTCAGTGTCCCTGCTGCAGTGAGTGGCCCCAAACTGAACCCAGGATTTGAGATGCAGCCTCCCCAGCGCCCAGCACAGGGACCCAGCCCCTGCCCTGCTCCTGCTGGCCATGACACTGCTGCTGCAGGCCAGGGAGCTGGGGGCTGCCTGGGCCGCCTGAGCACGCTGCTGCCTCGTGTGAGAGCCTCCCCTCCCCGGGTCAGCTTGCAGCATGCTGCTCTGGCATCCCTGTGAGCTTCACTTCCATGGCTAGCAGAAGATCTGTTCCCAGTTCTGCTCTCTCAATGACTGCCTCTTGTAGAGCATAAACCCAGAGGCGCTGCCGGGGGGGCAGGAGGCGCTGCAGGGGGGGCAGGAGGCGCTGCGGGGGGGCAGGAGGCGCTGCTGCCTGGGCTGCAAGCAGCATTCCATCCACATCCATCTCTTCCCCACCAGAGGAGCAGTGCCTCTGAACAACCATCATCTGGTTTCATTGCTGGCAATACAACAATGGAATGGGCCTATTAAATTTATCCAAGTGTAGTAACTCCTGCTCATAAATTAGAGGAGGGGAAATAAAGGCCTTTTATGTAGCATGTCTGATGGGGCAGAGAGGCCAGCGGGGGAGATCTGGGCAGGCTGGGGAGCTGGCCAGAGCAGAACCTAATGAGCTCCAGCAGGAGTAAGAGTGGAGTCCTGCACAAGGGGAGCAACACCTCCCTGCAGCAGGACAGGGCAGGGCAGGACCTGCTGGGAAGCAGCTCCATGGAGAAGGATCTGGGTGTGCTGGTGGACAATGGGCTGTCCAGGGGATAGCAATGTGCCCTTGTGGCCAAGGAGCCAGAGGCCTCCTGGGGTGAATGATGGAGAGTGTGGCCAGCAGGGCAAGGGAGGTGCTCCTCACCCCTCCTCTGCCCTGCTGAGACCACAGCTGGGGCGCCCAGGTCTGGGCAGGGATGTGATGGAGGGAGTCCAGTGGAGGCTGTGAGGATGCTGAAGGACCTGGAACACCTCTGTGAGGAGGACAGGCTGAGAGCCTGGAGGAGAGAAGGCTGAGAGGAGATCTTATTGATGTCTATCAATATCTGAAGGGTAGGGGGCAAGAGGCTGGGGCCAGGCTCTGCTCAGTGCTGCCCAGGGACAGGGCAATGGGCATAGACTGGCACCCAGGAGGTTCCACCTGAGCAGGAGGAGAAAGTTGTTTGTTGTGAGGGTGCTGGAGGCCTGGAGCAGGCTGCCCAGAGAGGTTGTGGAGCCTCCTGCTCTGGAGGCTTTCAAGACCCCTCTGGATGTGTTCCTGCCCTGGGTGGCTCTGCTTTGGAGGGTTGGACTTGATCCTGGAGGTCCCTTCCAAGCCCTCTGTGGTAGGGTGAGACTGTTCTGGCTGTGTCTCTGACTGTGTTTCTCACAGCCTGCAAGCTCTGAGCTCTCCTGGAGCAACTTTTTTGGCTCTGCTGTTGAAGGGTGGACTTAAAAATGAGAGAGAGAGAGAGAGAGTAGCCTCAGCACATCATTAATGAACTTCACCACGAGCAGCTGGGTGGAGAGCTCCCTTGGGTGCTGTAGCAGCTACCTGCCAGTCAGGGGGTGGCAGCTGATAATGGCCCTTTGTGTCCATCTGTTCCCTGCTGCAGCCAGCAGCTGCCTGGCTGAGGCACCCCTTCAGACCCGAGGCTTCAGACAGCCAGGGGGATGCCAGAGCTGCTTTGCAGTATTTATAGGCCTTGCTGCTCCAGATTGGAGAACATTTTCTGTGATTCATCAAGTGCTATCTTGATTTGCCTCCTTTATTAGGAGTCTCTCTCCGTGAGTAATGTCTCTCCTGTAGCTGTGCCATTAGAGACTCAGTGTTCTGATAAGGCAATCTCCCCCAGCACCCACTGTGCTTTTATTTCCTCACTGCCTCATTATCATGTATTAATTCACATACCTCTTGGAGCATAGGTTTGCCTCACAGGGATGCAGACTTGGAGGACAAAATGGTCTCTGGAGGTCTCTTCCAACCCTTAATGTTCTGTGAGATGTCCTACTCTGAACTAAAGCAGAACTGATTCTGCTCAGGGATGGGATTCGGTCCAGTGGTCGTGGAGATGCTGGGCAGAAGGTTGATGGTCTCAGAGATCCTTCCCAGCATTAATGGTTCTGTGATTCCCAGCTCAGGCTCTGCCCTGGGAGCTCCCTGCTGAAGCTCAGGGCAGCTTGGCACAGCCAGGGGCTGCTCCTAGCAGGGAGAAGCTCAGGGCAGAGCTCCTGCCAAGGCCTGGGCTGCACAAAGCCTCTGCCTCACTCTTGCTGCTGCCCACACCAAGGGCACTGCCACAGCCTGTGCCACCCCTTGGGGGGCAGCAAGGCAGAGCTGGCAGCTGTGGGGAGCAGCAGGCAGGAGAGGGGAGCCTCAAGTGCCCCCCAAGGGATTGCAGCCCCTGGAGGGCATCTTCAGGAGCCAGCTGAGGGCTGCCCAGGGCCAAGCCTCTCCTTCCCTGGCTGCTGTGCCAGCAGCACTCTGTCCCTTCTGCCTCCCAGCCCCAGCCCTGTGCTCCTCAGTCCAGCTCCTGACCCTGCTTCCCCTCTGGTGCTGAGCCCAGGCTGGGCCCTGCCCAGTGCCTGCCCCCAGCAGCAGTGGTGCCAGTGGTGCCCTCCTTGCCCTCAGGCCTTGGCTTGGCTCTTGCTTTGTGTCTCTGTCTCTCTCCCAGGGCATTGTTCTTCTTCCCAGCCCAGCTGCTGGAGTTCCTCTCCCAGCCCCTCAGCCTCTCTCCCTTCTTGCCTTTGGGAGCACAGAGAGGTTCCTGGGGAGCCTCTGGCACTCAGGGGGTGCCCAGCCCTGCCCTGCCCCACAACCCTTCTGCATGGAAAGGCAGAGGAGGGTGCAGGAGCTTCCCACCTTCTCCCCCAGTCTGTGCTGGCCCTGGGGGCACAGTGGTGCTGTGTGCTCCCTGGACGAGCTGTGGATCTCCTGATCAAGTCCAAGAGCCCTGTCTGAAGAGAGGACACTGAATGCCTCTGGGGGAGGCTTGATCTTCTCTTTCCCCTCCTTTCCCAGGCCCTGACACAGCTGGCTGGGGAAAAAGAAATAACTAGAAATCAGGCTTCATAACTTAAATTGAATCTCTTGTCCTCTAGCAAAGAACCTTCCCTGCTGCTCCCCTGGGTACCCAACAAATAAATAGGGAAGGTTTAACACCAGCTTCTGTGGCTAGCAAGAAGTTAAAGCAGTAAAAGGGATGTGAAGATTTAGTGCTGCTGTGCAGGGCACTAAATAACACCAAATTAACTCATAAAACATGTCAGGGCTTGGTGCTCCAACCACTCCTGCTGCCCCCAGCGCCGGGCTGCCTGCTGGGCTGGGCATGAGGCTGTGGAGGCCTCCTCTGGGGAGGTGCTCAGTGGTGCAAAGTGCCTGTGCAGAGTCTCCCCTGAGCCCTTCAGCCACAGAATGGGTTGGGTGGGAAGGGACCTTCAAGCTCAGCCAGCTCCAAGCCCCTGCCAGGGCAGGGACCCCTCCCACCAGCCCAGGCTGCTCAGGGCCTCATCCAGCCTGGTCCTGAACACCTCCTGGCAGGAGGCAGCCACAGCCTCCCTGGGCAGCCTGTGCCAGAGTCTCCCCAGCCTCACTGTCAAGAATTTCTTCCTCCTCTCCAGTCTCAGTCTCCCCTCTCCCAGCTCAAAGCCATTGTCCTCATCCTGTCCCTCCCAGCCCTTGTCCACAGTCCCTCCCCAGCTCCCCTGGAGCCCTTCAGCTCCTGCAAGGCTGCTCTGAGGTCTCCCTGGAGCCTTATCTTCTCCAGGCTGCACAGCCCCAGCTCTCCCAGCCTGGCCCCACAGGGGAGCTTCTCTAACCTCTGCTCATCTCTGTGGCCTCCTCTGGAGCCTCTCCAGCAGCTCCAGGTCCTTCTGGTGCTGGAGGCAGTGCTGCAGGTGGGCTCTGAGCAGAGCAGAGGGGCAGAATCCCCTCCCTGTCTGTGCTCTCCCTGCTCTGGCTGCAGCTCAGCACCCAGCTGGCTCCTGGGGACTTCAGGGCACACTCTGCTGTGTTATTAGTGTCTTTATCACCTCACTACAACACAAGTGTCCATTCTCCGTGCAAGGGCTCTTACATCAGGGCTGGGGGAGGCAGGAGGAGAACCCCCCCCCCCGGCTGGTTGTGTCCCCCTGAGGTTTGCTATGGAAATCCAACGTCTCAGGGGGCTGTTAGCCCAGGGATGCTTCCCCTGCAAAGGCTCTGCAGGCTGGCTGGGCAATGCCCCTGTGTGGTGGTTTCCCTCCAGTTTTCAGGATCTGGAGAGGCTCATCAGGAGCTGGCAGCTCTTTCCCTGTCCCTCCTGACCTCACCCTGTCTGAGGGCTGTGGGGAGCACAGCAAACCTTGGCAGTCCCGAATTTATGCAGCAGTCCTCAGAGTTTCTCTTGCTAGTGGGGGAGCAGAAGGGAGGCTGTGACTTGTCCTAACTCCTGAGCCTGTGTGCTGCTCCAGCTCCTCCTCTTCCACGGCTTTCCTGGTGCTGTAGCTTCCAGCTCCTGATCCATGACCCTCTGCTGGGCAGGCCCCTCCTGCCCCATGTCTCCAGGAGGCTCTTGGCCATGGACCTGAAGGTTTCCTTTGTCTCATGTGCAGTTTGAGAAACTTCTCTTGTCCTAGAGTCGGTTTGGTGTTGGAAGAGACCTCTCTGACTGAATCCAGCCAGCAACCCAACCCCACCACGGACATCAAACCATGGCCACAGCTTTCAGGAGCACCTCCAGGCCTGGGGACTCCACCACATCCCTGGGCAGCCTCTGCCAGTCCCTGACCACTCTTGCAGCAAGGAATTTTTTTCCTCCTCTCTAACCTAACCCTCCCCTGGCACAATTTCAGGACATTTCCCCTCCTCCTGTCACCTGATATGAGGGAGAAGAGCCCAACCCCAGCTCCCTCCAACAGCTGAGAGGCTCTAGCCGTGGGCAGAAGCCTTTGTGCAGGCTCCTCTGCACTTCCAGCTGCACCTACAACCCCCTTAGAGACACAGAAACATTCAGGCTGGGAAAGACCCTCAGGGTCACCAAGTCTAACCCCGAACCCCGCTCTGCAAGCCTCACCCCTAAGCCATATCCCCAGGCACCACATCCACACCACCCTTAGGCACTCCCAGGGCTGGTGACTCCACCACCTGCCTGGGCAGCACACTCCAGTGCCTGAGCTCTCTTTTGCCTACTGCCCAGTCTCACCCTGCCCTGCTGCAGCCTGGAGCTGTTCCCTCTTGTTCTATCACTGATTGCCTGTGAGAAGAGACCAGGCAGCAGCCTCTTGACTTGCTCTTGAGAATGAAAGGTTTGAGGAGTGGCTTCAGGCCCTGGAGATGTCCACACCAGGTGACAGCTCGGCCTCTGTGCCAAGTGCTCAGCGTTCATCCTGCCCCGGTGCTTATGGAGCTCTGCTCGAGGCAGAGGGATCTGAATGCCTTGGAAGTGATTTCCACGTGGTGAGTACACTTGATCCCCCTTGGAATGTGTCATCCAGCCAGGCTGGCCTGCTCTGCAGAGCGAGGTGATGATGGTGCCTGTGCTTCAGGTAAGAGAGGCTGATTCACCAGGGTACTGAGAGCCTTGATTCCAGACCCGACCGGAGGCGCTCAGGCGACTCAGGCCGCCTGTGTGGCCTCATTCTCTGGGCTCTCAATGCCAAGGTTCTCCCCTTGGCCACGAAGCCCCCAGACCCTGCTTGAGGTGCTCAAACCAACCTGCTGTATTGTATTGCATTGTAAGCTCAGTCAGGAAAGCTTCAATGGAAGGTTTGAGTTCCTGGCTTCCGAGGTGTGGAGCAAAACTGAGCCCAGCAGCAGTGAAGCATCTGTCAGGGATGAGTTTCAAGGCAGAAATGATGGAAAGATTTTGGTTGGGAAGGTCTCTGAGGCCATCCACTCCGGGTCCCTAACTTTGCCAAGGGGTCTCTTCCCAGCCAGCTCTGTAAAGGGCAAAAAGGACTTCTGGTGGCTTCGATGCCTCTCTGCTCCCAGCTGTGATGATGAAATTCTCACTCTGCCGCTGTCTAAATTCCTGCAGTAGCTTCTCCTTCAACCTGAGAGGTCCTTGTCTGTCCACAGCTCTGCTTCTTCAACCCCTCACGAGGGCTCTGGCCACTCTGATTTGGCTTTTGGGCGCTTGAAGACTCATTTCTGCACCCAGGCTGCTGCCTGTGTCCTCCAAACCTTTCCTCCCTGTCGCTTTATGGACTCGGAGATCGCATTGAGCCGGGAGGGACGCTCAGAGGTCATCTTGTCCGACCCTCCTGCGGGCAGCAGGGACCCCTCCAGCTAGAGCAGGCTGCCCAGGGCCACACCAAGCCTGACTTTGACCACTTCAGGGGCGAGGCCTCAAGCCCACATCCCCTGGGCAGCCTTGGGTGGCGGCAGCGGCGCAGGTGTGAGGCCTCCGTGGGATTCCTGCTCTGCTGGGGGATGAAGCTGTTAACAACAGTCATGAAGGAAGGTTGGGATGAAATATTTATTATTTGATCCCCCCCCTCCCTTCTCTCTTTAAAAACCACCCTCCTGGGTTCCCTTTGACTTCCAGAGGAGCTGATGCCTCAGATCATGGGACCGGCACACGCACTCCGAGGGCTGAGTCATCAGTGGGAAGAGCCCGGCGAGCAGAATTGTACTTTTCCACTCCTTGCAGGATGTGAAATGTTTGTGGCTTGTTGTTTTCCCTTTCCCCCTCTCCATGCTCACAGAGGCACAATTGCTCAATTCCTCTTGTGCTTGACATTTGGAATCAGCAGCTCTGCTGTGACTCTCCTCTCCCGAGCCGTCTGAGGCAAGGTGGGATGGATACCAAGCTGCCAGTCGGGCGTTCAGGTGGTGACAGCTGTGGATGGCTGCACCTCTCCCCTACCTCTGCCTTCAGCCCTGGAGAGCATCCCTCTGCTCGAGGAGGGCAGATCCAGGTTGGAGATGAGGAAGAAATTCTTGGAAGCGAGGGTGGGGAGAGACTGGCACAGGTTGCCCAGGGGGCTGTGGATGTTCTCCTCCCTGGAGGTGTTCAAGGCCAGGCTGGATGAGCTCATGAGCAAGCTGTGCTGGTGGGAGGTGTCCCTGCCCATGGCAGGGATTATTGGAAGCAGATGGCTGATACATTCACAGAATGGGTTGGGTGGAAGGGACCTTAGAGCTCATCCAGCTCCAACCCCCTGCCATGGGCAGGGACACCTCCCACCAGCTCAGGGCTCCATCCAGCTTGGCCAGGGAGGGGTTCAAGGCCAGGCTGGATGAGGACTTGAGCATTCTTTGAGTTCTTTTCCAAGCCAACCCATTCCCTGAGCCCTGGTGTGAGGTGGCAGCAGCCCAGGCTGCTGCTGGTGGTGTCCCCTCTCCCGTGGCTGCTCCACCACCGCTGCCTGCTCCTGATGCTCACGTCCTGCCTCTCTGACAGGGGAGATGGGAACAGAGCTCCTGGCAGTTGGCTTCCTGGCCAGTTGCTGCTTGATGCAGGCTTTGTTCTGCACTTTCAGAGCACTGGATCTGTTTCTGTGTTAATTTGCTTGGCAAGGCACCTGGGGCTCTTATTTATTGTGGTACACAAAAGTTGGAGTCAGTGAGGTGTAATGGGAAACACTGTGCAGAAGTTGATGAAGATCAGGTGCCAGGCAGAGGCTTGTACAGATTCATTGCAAAGGCAAGCAGGACTGCCAACAAAAGTGCTTGCTGCTCTGGATCCTGCCTGAGAAATGAATCCCTCTCTTCAAGGGGAAAAAACATCAAATCTGGGACAGCTGAGGCAGGGATTTGCTCTTTGCCATCGCTGTCCCGAGGCTGCAGCCTCTGCTGTTGCTTAATTCAAAGGGGAGCAGCTATGAGGAGAGGTTGAGAGCCCTGGGGCTGAGAGCCTGCAGCAGAGCAGCCCCAGAGGGCAGCTGAGCAATGCTCAGCAAGAGCTGAAGGAGCTGGGGGGGGCAAGAGGCTGGGGCCAGGCTCTGCTGAGTGCTGCCCAGGGACAGCACAAGGGGCAAGGGGCACAGACTGGAACCCAGGAGGTTCCACCTGAGCAGGAGGAGAAAGTTGTTTGCTGTGAGGGTGCTGGAGGCCTGGAGCAGGCTGCCCAGAGAGGTTGTGGAGTCTCCTGGTGTGGAGAGCTTCCAACCCCCCCTGGTCCCTGTGCTGCTGGCAAGCTGCTGTGGTGCCCTGCTGGGGCAGGGGCTGGGCTGGGGGAGCTCCAGAGCTCCTTTCCTACCTCCACTGTGCTGGGGCTCTGCAGCCCCCCCCCCCCGGAGCGCAGCCCCCCCCCCCCGGAGCGCAGCCCCCCCCGCCTTTGGGCAGCTGCTTGGCCACGGCAGCAGATGGGAGGTCAGGGAAGTCTGGCAGTGTCTCACTGCCACCAGCACTGATATCCTGACTCCTCCTGCCTGCTGCTCTTTGGCCAGTTCACTTCCTCTGCTCTGGGTCTGGCTGGGGACACGGAAGAGTTAGGTGAAGATTGAAGCCTTTTATCTGTGACACTTAATTAGTGCAAAGGGACTTCTGATCCAGGGAATTCCCAGTGCAGCACGGATGCATCCAAGCCCTCCTCCAGGACAAGGCTCTCCATCAGCTCCCTGTCCATCAGCTCACAAACCTTTTGCTGTTACCAGCACTTTATCCTCCGATCTAGCCAGGGCCATCCATACACTCGCTGGAAGCTGTGCTGTTTGGAGGGGATGCTATGGAGCCTAATTCTGAGCTCCGACTCAGGCCGTGATAAGGACTCTATCTGACAGCCAGAGCTTTCAATCACCTGTTATCATGCCTGTGGATGAACAGGTTCTGCTGAGAAACAATAGAGATAAGCTAGAGGTGGCTGAGGGAAGGTGCAAGGAGTAATTGAGAGAGGGAAGAGGGAAGAGGTTTGCGTTCTCAGTAGCCTTGCTAAGGGGAAAAAACAGATTCAAAACCTCCTCCTCCTGCAAAATGGCTTTGAATAGTTCAGTGAGGTGGTTCCCAGTCCTGTGCCTGCTCTGAAGGAGGAATGAGGACTCACAGAATGGGCTGGGCTGGAAGGGACCTCTAAAGGTCACCTGGTCCAACTCCCCGCAGCCAGGAGGGATGGCCCCAGGTACCTCAGGCTGCTCAGAGCCTCTTCACTCGGAATCATTCCCCTTGGAGAAGACCTCTAAGGTCACCAAGCTCAACCTTCTATCCCTCAGCACCCTGACCACGAGGCCATGTTCTGAAGGGCCACATCTGGAACACCTGCAGGGATGGTGACTCCACCACTGCCCTGGGCAGCCTGGGCCAGGCCTGGACAACCCTTTTGGGGAAGAAAGATGTGGAGTTGCTGGAAGGTGTCCAGAGGAGGACAACAAGGCTGGGGAGGGGTCTGGAGCACAGCCCTGGGAGGAGAGGCTGAGGCTGAAGCTGGGTCTCCTGAGGCACTTGCTTCAGGAATTGTTGGGTTTGGACTCAAGCAGCCCCCTGGGGAAATGGTTTCTGTGACTGAGGAGTGAACTGCTGCGCTCTTCGTGGAGTCTGAGGATGGTTAGCTCCCCAGCGGCAGCCTTGGTGTGGTCACTTTGTCTTCCTACAGATCTCAGAGGAGGGGAAAAGCCAAACCAGACACAGAACTCTCTGGAAGGAGTGGGGAAAAGCAGCTCATCAGTTCCTCTAATTGGCCCCAGCACTGCCTATCCATGCCAACAGAGGAGGCAAAAGGACAGCCCCAGCCAGGGTTAGTGGTGGCAAGCAGTCAGGAGCTGAGCTACAGCCTCTCCCATCATCTATATTCAGACCTCATTTTCAGCTAAAAATGGGCAAAATAAAGCCCAAAGCCGACAATCAATGCACATTGCTCAATGCTCCTCTATTCCCAGCCCACCAAAACTCCTCTAATGAGAACTTAGAGATGAAGCAGAGCATGGAAGTGAGAGAAATTTGATTTATGCCTCAGGAGAAGCAGCTCAATAGTGCCAGGCTGCAGGGGAGGATGAAACATGGAGCCCGCAGGTGAGGAGTCCATCGCTGCAAAGCCGGGGTGGGCCTGGAGAAAGGGACCTGCCACTGCCCTTCCCCAGCCCTCAGAGGGAGAGGGGGGAAACGGTAAGTCACATCCTGGGGGAGGAGGAGACGAAAGCAGGGTTGGATCCCAGGCCTGAGTCACAGAGCTGCTGTGGTTGGAAGAGGCCTTGGAGGTCACCGAGGCCAGCTGCTTGCCTGGAGGTCACAATCCGCCGCTGCCGCTCGAGCGCAGCCCTCAGCGGTTCATGGAGCAGGGCAACGAGCCTGAAGCTGCTCTCCCCCAGCTCTCTGCTCACTCTGTGGAGAGAGAGGGGAAAAAACAGGTGGTCTGGCTGCAGAAAACCTTCCTGGGTCTGAGAAGCTGCAAACGTCTCCAACCCTTTCCCATGAAGGACAAAGCTGAATGGGAGAGGAAGAGGGAAGGGGGCAGCGCCCGCTGCCTGCACCAGGAGTGGAAGCAGGCTGATGGAGGTGGGAGAGGAGGGAAACCAGAGCAGAGCTGAGAGCTGCCTGGGGTTTAAAAGTGGAAGCAGGAAGAGGAGGGTTGGTTCAGAGCCATTCACGTGGCAGGAGGCTGAGATGGAGGGGGGGTGGTGGTGGTGGTGGGGACATCCCCACGGGGGTCTCACCACCTCCTCGCTTTGCTCTGCAAGCTTCTTCTGAAACTGGACAGGGGGGGAGGAATCTTCCTGTGAGGCCCCTTCCAGCTGGGTGTGGGAGGTGTTTGCTTCCCCACCATCTGCTAAGGAGGTGGTGGAGAACAGAGAGGGCTTTTTCCCCTTTCTATTTCAAGGAAGGGGGGAAAAAGCCACAGCAAGGGAGTTCTGGGTGTTTGTGTCAGAGCCTGCAGCTTGCAGCGCTGGTAGCAAACCCTCCTGCAGCGGCTGGAGAGGCCTTCATGGGCACTTGTGTGGAAATGTGAGAGCTGTTGTTAGCTGCTGCTTTGCAGAGGGCTTGTGATGGCTTTTCTTCCTCCCTGAGCAGCAGCCTGGGACAGCCACCACGGGTGAACAGAGAACACTCAATCCTCTGCTCCTCTGCAGAATGCCAGCATGGCCGACCGTGGAAGAGAGCTCTGGAGAGAGCACCCAGCCCAAGCCCCTGCCCCAGCAGGGCTCCCACAGCAGCTTGCCCAGCAGCACAGGGACCAGGGGGGGTTGGAAGCTCTCCACACCAGGAGACTCCACAACCTCCCTGGGCAGCCTGCTCCAGGCCTCCAGCACCCTCACAGCAAACAACTTTCTCCTCCTGCTCAGATGGAACCTCCTGGGTGCCAGTCTGTGCCCCTTGCCCCTTGTGCTGCCCCTGGGCACCACTGGGCAGAGCCTGGCCCCAGCCTCTTGCCCCCCACAGCTCCTTCAGCTCTTGCTGAGCATTGCTCAGCTGCCCTCTGGGGCTGCTCCTCTGCAGGCTCTCAGCCTCTGCTGCTCCCAGAGCTGCTGAAGCCCCTCAGCAGCTTTGCAGCCTCCCCGGGACCTGCTGGCCACGTTCTGCTCCCTGGACCCCAGGCGACCATTGGCCGCTGTGGCCAGGAGGCTGTTGCAGCCTCTGGAGCGCTGGAGGTGTTTCAGTCCCTTGGCGGGGTTGTGGCCGGAGGCCCCGGCCGGGCCGGGAGCCCGCGGCGCTGTGCCGGGCGGCGGTTCGTGTGTCAGTAGGTGTCACCGTTCAGTCGCCGGCTGATTGAGGCGCTCGGCTGCAAGGCTCCTGCCCACACCCCTGCGGAGCCGCCGCCGGGCAAGTGCTCCACCGGCTCTGCTGTAGGATGGCTTCGCTCCGGCCAGAAGTGTCTCGGTACACGAAGTGGAGGAGGAGGGGAAGTATTCTCAAAGCCCTGTTTTATTTCATCATCCTAAGTGATGTTTAAGAGATAAAGGATGGATGGTAAGGGGATGGAGACTTCCTTTCTCCAGGGAGTCCCAAGGAAAAGACCAGAGGTGATGGGGCCAGGGAAATTCCCACTGGAATGCAGAAGAGAATGGTTCCCCATCAGAGCAGTTAGAGAGGGAATCATCGCCCGAGGGCAGCTGTGGAGCTCCTACAGTGGAGAGTTTGAAGGCTCTGCCTGCCAGGGTGCTGGGCCAGCTCATTTCAGCTCCACCATCAGCTGGAAGGGTTGGAGCAGATGATCCCTGAGGCCCCTTCGAGCTGGCGTGCTGGGATTCTGCTGCTTCAGCTTGTCTGGTAAGATAAGGACCTGCCTGAGCCTCACTCCTGTGTGGGCTTGTGCAGCTGGAGGTGCTGCATTCAGGACAGGGACTAGAGGTCATGGAGGTGCTGGGTAGAAGGTTGGACTTGATTTAGAGATCTGTTCCAGCTTTAATGGCTCTGTGACTCTCTGATCTGCTGGGGATGCTGCCTGTGGGCCAGTGAGCAGGAGATCCTGCTCCTCTCCCTTGGAAAGCTGAGAGGGCTCTCAGTGGAGCCTCTGCAATGAATCTTTGCTGATAGCTGCAAAGCTCTTGTGGCTGAACCTCCCTTTGTAACCTCTCACAACCTGAGCCTGCTCTCCAGGCTGCTAAACGTAGTGCAGGGCTTGGCTGATGGGTTGGGATTGACTCTAGCCTGGTCTAGCAAGGTCTGGCTTGGCTGGAGATGCTGCAACCTGCCTGGGTTAAGGAGGACACTCCTAGAAGGGGTTTTGGAGGAGTTTCTGAGCAGGGGTGAGCTGGGGAAGAGGAGCAACAGGAATCTCCCTGGTGCTGCCCACTGGTTTCCATGACAGATGCTTTGAGGAGGAGAAGCTCTGTGGCTCTCTGGTTTGTTCCTTTTGTGCAAGGAAGCCATGAGGCAGGGTGGAGAGTCTGGAGGTTCCCCAGGTTGTGGCTTGAGGAGCTCTGAGAAGTCAGGGACTGCATGGGAGCCCATCTGTATAACTGTGGCACTGGGAGCTGGGCTTCCTGAAGGGAAGCTGTTAATGCTCTTAATTGCCCCCTGAGCACAGCAGCAGACATTGGTGAGGCACACCTGCACTGCTGGCTCCCTCCGGGCTCCCCAGTTCCAGAGGGACAGGGAAACTGCTGGAGAGAGTCCTGGGGGGCCTGGAGCAGCTCTGGGAGGAGCAAAAGCTGAGAGCCTGGAGCAGAGCAGCCCCAGAGGGCAGCTGAGCAATGCTCAGCAAGAGCTGAAGGAGCTGGGGGGGGCAAGAGGCTGGGGCCAGGCTCTGCTCAGTGGTGCCCAGGGGCAGCACAAGGGGCAAGGGGCACAAAGTGGAGCCCAGGAGGAGAAAGTTGTTTGTTGTGAGGGTTCTGGAGGCCTGGAGCAGGCTGCCCAGAGAGTTGTGGAGTCTCCTGTTGTGGAGAGCTTCCAACCCCCCCTGGTCCCTGTGCTGCTGGGCAAGCTGCTGTGGGAGCCCTGCTGGAGCAGGGTGGGGTTGGCTGGGGGGGGCTCCAGAGGTCCCTTCCAACCCCCCCATGGTGGGATGCTGTAAATGCTCTGGCCATGAGCCAGGACCCAGCTCATGCCATAAATGGTTTCATTTCCTGTGCAGCTGGCTCTGTGAGGAGCAGAGGTCCTCCCCAAGCGAAGATCCAGTGCAGCTTTTTCCCAGGCACCACGCTGCTGCTTGCTGCAGAGTGGGGATTTGAGTCCAGTCAGACAGCTCAGCTCTGCTGTGCTTCCTCTCGCTGCTCTCCTCTCTCTTCCCACCCTCCCTGACTGCTGACATCAGTTGAAATGGCCACAAGTAATCTGTTTTTCCCCTCCTGGTCCTGGTGTGCAAATGGCTTTGGGTCTGCACTGCTGAGCCCTGCCTGCCCACCCCTGCAACCAAAGGCAAATTCCTCCACAGCTGCAAAATGCAACTGGAGGAGGGAAAAGTCTTCTCCTCAGGGAGCAAGGGGCACAGCCAGGCGGGGAGCCCACGCTGGGTGGTCTCTAGGTCCTCTGCTTGCTGTTGGAGCAGGTTGGATCTCACGTCAGGCAGCAGCAGCAGCAATTCCTGACAGTGAGGGTGGGGGAGCCTGGCACAGGCTGCTCAGGGAGGCTGTGGATATCTCCTCCCTGGAGGCGTTCAGGGCCAGGCTGGATGAGGCCTGGAGCAGCCTGGGCTGGTGGGAGGGTCCCCTGCCCATGGCAGGGGGCTGGACTGGCTGAGCTTTGAGCTCCGCCTCCCCCCAACCCTGTTCACTGAATCTGTGACCTCTGCTCTACACCACCTTGGCTCTGCTGACTGCAGCTTTCTCCCCTTTCCCCCCTGGCTTTGATGGCATTTTTGAGCCTGGGCAAGTCCTGGTGGTGCCTGAGGCTGGTCCATCTGCCCTGGTGCTGGATCCTGTTTTCCTGCTTTCCAGAAGCAATTTCCCAGCATGTGGTGATTTGATTTTTCCTGGCACCCCACTTAGTTGTTCCTTTTTCTATCACTGATTTACTGCTTCCAGACAGAAGATGAATAGTTTGCACTTTGCACTCTTAAATCAGAAGGGAATGGAGCAGACTGCTTTAATCATATTTTATTTCAACCCCACTTATCTGCATCACCTATTTCTTAGCCCTGTCAGGAGTGATATGTCTGCACTCCCCGATCTTGCTGTTTGCTCACCACAGGACCTGGGGTTTTGCTTATCATGATGCAGTGTTGCTTCAGAGCAGAGGCCCTGAGCAGCTCATCACCAATTATCTGATGCTTTAAACAATGGGATTGAGTTTAGCTGGGAAGAGCAATTCAATAGTGGCTGAGATTTCCATTTCAACCTCCCCTGCAAGCCTGGACTCTCCCTTCCCCAGGATGCTGATGGAATGCTCATCGAGTCACAGAGCTGCTCTGCCTGGAAAGACCTCTAAGATCACTCAGCCAACCCTACCTTGGCCACCCAACCATGGCCACAGGTTTCTTGAGCACCCCCCGGGGTGGGGACCCACCACCCCCTGGGCAGCTCTGCCAGCCCCTGACCCCCTTCTGCATCGAAAGAATGTTCTCACTCTTCAACCTAGCCTCTCCTGGCACAGCCTCAACTCCTATTCCAAGCTTTCCAGCCTTACCTGCAGCAGTGAGGTCCAA
>CM026892.1:28230509-28256947 GCA_015227895.2 Colaptes auratus
AGCATGGAGAGCACTCCCAGCAGCCAGCAGGCTGCTGAGATTCATGAGCTGCAACTGCTGAATAATTCAGTTGGGGAAGATAATGCGCCAGTTCCCAGCCAAAATTAAAAGAGAAATAGGAAGTGATGCTGCTTGGGCAAGCTCAGCTCCACAGCCCAATGCAATCAGCCAGATAGCCATTGCTGAGAGGCTCCAGGCGGCCCCAGGAGCAAAGCCTCGCTCAGGACGTTACAGAATCCCTGAAACGGCCTGGGAGGGGCTGGAAGCAGCTCTGGAGCTCCCCCAGCCCAGCCCCCCCGCTCCAGCAGGGCTCCCCAGCACCTTGCCCGGGGGGGTTGGAAGCTCTCCACACCAGGAGACTCCACAAGCTCTCTGGGCAGCCTGCTCCAGGCCCATCACCCTCACAGCAAACAACTTTCCTCCTCCTGCTCAGATGCAACCTCCTGGGTTGCAGTTTGTGCCCCTTGCCCCTTGTGCTGTCCCTGGTGCAAACAGTGAGAGGATGAGGGGCAATGCTTGAAATGAGAGCAGAGCTGATGGAGATTGGATGTGAGGAACGAGTTCAGCACCAGGAGGCTGCTGGAGCACTGCAGCAGGCTGCCCAGGGAGGTGCTTGAGGCCCCATCCCTGGAGATACTCAAGGTGAGGCTGGAGGAGGCTCTGGGCAGCCTGATCTAGTGGAGGATGTCCCTGCTGAGTGCAGGGGGCTTGGACTGGATGAGCTTTGGAGGTCCCTTCCAACCCAACCCATTCTAGGCTGCTCTGATAGGATCTTGTTCATCAACCCACAGCTTCACCTCTTGGAAGCCTCCCTTGAGAGCAGAGCACAGAGCCTTCGGGTGCCCACGGAGGGGGAGGTGGACACCAACCACTGCAGCTGTGAGCTGGCAGCACTGCCTCAGCCACGTGTGGAAGAGAGCTTTTGAAGATGATCATTGATTGAGCTGCACAGGAGCTCTGCTGCCAGGAGCTCCCTTCAGCAGGAGATGTCCTATCAAGAGCCACTGTTTTAATTGGCCCCCAGGAAATCCCAACCTACCTCCAACCAGCCTTCCAGGGCTTTGCCTCCTCAGCTGTAGAGGCTGAACATTAGTGCTGTGATTAGAGAGACAGCCTGGATTAGAAACAATCCTTTAATCACATCCTAATTGCCAGATATTAATGCAACTCACAGAGCAGGCTGCTGAACACCAACCAGACTTCCTCAAGGAGAAATTGAATTAGCAGCTTCATGCCAGAAGTGCCATCATAAAAAACAGATTAGTTTGGACTGTGCTGAGGCTTACAGGTAAGCTCCAAGCTGAGAGAGATCCCAGCCAGTTCTGGCTCCTTCTGACAGCTCTGAACTGCAGCTGCAGCTTGGTCCTGGGGCCAAAGTGCCTGCAGGAAAATCTGCTCTGCGTCCTGTGCAGACCCATGCCCAGCAATTCCATCTCCTGGCCCTCTCCTGTGCCTTGTGCCCACTCGTGGGGATGAATCACACAACCCCAGCACAGAGGTGAGGCTGGAAGGCAGCTCTGGGGATCACCCAGCCCAAGCCCCTGCCCCAGCAGGGCACCACAGCAGCTTGCCCAGCAGCACAGGGACCAGGGGGGCTTGGAAGCTCTCCACACCAGGAGACTCCACAACCTCTCTGGGCAGCCTGCTCCAGGGCTCAGCACCCTCACAGCAAACAACTTTCTCCTCCTGCTCAGGTGGCACCATCCTGGCGCCAGTCTGTGCCCCTTGCCCCTTGTGCTGTCCCTGGGCACCACTGAGCAGAGCCTGGCCCCAGCCTCTTGCCCCCACAGCTCCTTCAGCTCTTGCTGAGCATTGCTCAGCTGCCCTCTGGGGCTGCTCTGCTGCTGCAGGCTCTCAGCCTTTGCTCCTCCCACAGGTGTTCCATCCCTTCATCATCCTCACAGCCTCTGCTGGATACTCTCCAGTCCATCCCTGTCCCTCTGGAACTGGGGAGCCCAGAACTGGGCACATTCCCCCAGCTGGGATCTCAGCAGGGCAGAGCAGAGGGGGAGGAGACCCTCTCTTGGCTAGCTGGCCACACTCTCCTCCATGTACCCCAGGGTCCCCTTGGCCCTCCTGGCCACGAGGCCACATTGCTGTCCCATGGCTAACTGCTTGTCCACCTTTGGGAGCCGAAGAGCCCCCCCCAGGCAATTCTTCCTTCCTGTGGGGCTTCTGACCTCTCTGGGGCATTTTATGACTTCCAGAGTTAAATAAACCTAAATATTTCCTCCTGACTCTTTGTAACAGGAAATGTTCTGATGAGCTGGGAGCTGCTTTGAAGATGTGCAATTAAATGTTCATAATGTATTCATTAATCTCTTAATACAGTGCTCTTGAAGCAGCAATTGCCAGTGAGGACATCTCTCTGCACTCATTTCCATAAGACAGACAGTCCTACCACCCAGATTCATCCACTTCCTGCAGCCCAGAAAAACCATCATTTGCTGGTAGGTCTCAATGAGTAATTTGCAGTGAATCACTTATTTGATGCATTTAGGGTTTGTCTTTCCTCCTCCCCCCCCCTGAGATCACCTTACGTGGTATCGTGGCAAACAGGTCAAGGGAGGACCTCCTCCACTTCCACGCTCCCCTGGCGAAGTCACAGCTGAGGACTGGTCCATTTCTGGCCTGCACAGCCAAGAGGGACAGGAACTTGCTGGAGAGGGGACAGCAAAGGGCTGCAAGGATGCTGAGGGGCCTGGAGCAGCAAAGGCTGAGAGCCCTGGAGCAGAGCAGCCCCAGAGGGCAGCTGAGCAGTGCTGATCAATGCTTCAAGGGTGGGTGGCAGGAGGCTGTGTTCAGTGGTGCCCAGGGACAGCACAAGGGGCAAGGGGCACACACTGGGACAGCAGCAGCTCCACCTGAGCAGGAGGAGGTGATGGAGTCCTTGAGCAGGTTGCCCAGAGAGGTTGTGGAGTCTCCTGGTCTGGAGAGACTCCAAACCCACCTGGATGTGTTCCTGTGGGCCCTTCTCTAGCTGACCCTGCCCAGGCAGGGGGTTGGACTCCACCCCCAGGAGCCCCTTCCAAGCCCTCCCATGCTGTGAGGCTGTGAAGTTCTCCAGCACCTCCCTGGGCAGCCTACTCCCAGTGCCTGCTGTCTGACTCAAAGCAAATCCTCCTTTCCTATCTTCAGGTCTCTCCATTCATGGTTTCAGTCAGTTCAGGGAGATCTCTTCCCAAGCATCAGCTCAGCCTGTGAAAGCTCCAACGTTCCACCACACAGAACACAGACAAAGGGATTGTCATAACAAACAATAAATCCATTTGGATTACTCAGCCTGGTCAGATTCCCTCTCCTTTGATGCCTTGCTGCCTACAGGAGATCCATATCCTTCCCCTTCCCAGCTACAGCTTGGCTCCTCAGGACAGAAGCAGAGGATCTGAGGCAGGACAAATCAGATCCCATGATTTATTAGGGCTTAGCAGGCAGGAGCAGGACCCCAGGCTGCTGGATTTCTGTGCCCTGCATAACTGAAAAGGCTTCAGCAGAGCTCTGTGGCTTGCAGGGTTTGTCTGGCAGAGAGTCAGGGAAGTTATTGACAAAGTGTTAATAGAGCAGAGTCACAAAGATGGATAAATAGAGAGAGGCTTGGGGATCTCAACACCAAGAGTGGAGTCAAGAGAGGGATATTCAGTGGCCATAACCCTGAGGTGCTTCAGCTCCATCTGCAACTGGCTGCAAAGCTAACACCACTTGGAATTTAATCCCAAATCATTTACCTGCACCCCCATCCACCAAGTCATCAACCACCAGCTCCAGGATGGGCTTGAGACACTGCCCAACAAAACAATCCAAGCTTTCTGTGGGTGGAATTCTGCCTCAAGCTCTTCCCTGCACCTCCATCCACCAAATCATTTACCACCAGCTCCAGGATGGATTTGAGACACTCTCCCAAAAACAATCCAAGCTTCCTGTGGGTGGAATTCTGCCTCAACCTCTTCCCTGCACCTCCATCCACCAAGTCATCAACCACCAGCTCCAGGATGGGTTTAAGACACTGCCAAACAAATCCAAGCTTCCTGTGGGTGGAATTCTGCCTCAAGCTCTTCCCTGCACCCCCATCCACCAAATCATCTACCACCAGCTCCAGGATGGGGTTGAGACACTGCCCAGCAAATCCAAGTTATCCTCTGGGTGGAATTCTGCCTGAACCTCTCCCCTGCACCTCCACTTGCTCAGCCTGGTGTGTCTCTGTCTGAGAAGCAGACCCAAGCTGCACTTCACAAGCAGATTCCCCTTCTTTTGCTGCTGTTTTCCACTTGACATATGCTGCACTCCAGCAAGTCAAATCAGGTTATATTAGTGACCAAACTGAATCAAACAGCACAGCCAGGCTGGCTGAGGCAATAGCTTGTGAAGTGGTTCCATGGGCTGGGGTGGATGGGATTAACTCCATGGGTGACAGAAAGCACCACAGGAACCACCCAGGAAGGGAGGGGGTGTGGGAAAACCAGAGGAGGGAGCCACTAGTGGCAGGTGGAGTGCAGACACGGGTGGGAGAGGTCAGCCTGCCTGTGGGGGTGCTTTCCCCCTCACCCTTCCATCTTCCCCCCCAGGCACACCAGCCTGGGCAGGAACTCCTTGCAGCTCTTCAGCAGGTCTCAACTTATTTCCCTTCACTGATTGGATAAGTTCCTGTAGATGTTATCAGGCAGAGCAAGACCTCTGTGTGCAGGGGATCACAGAATGGTTGGGGTGGAAGGGACCTCAAAGCTCAGCCAGCTCCAGCCCCCTGCCATGGGCAGGGACCCCTCCCACCAGCCCAGCTGCTCAAGGCCTCATCCAGCCTGGCCCTGAACACCTCCAGGGAGGGGGCAGCCACAGCCTCCCTGGGCAGCCTGTGCCAGGCTCTCCCCAGCCTCACTGCAGAGTATTTCTTCCTCATCTCCAATCTCAATCTCTCCTCTCCCAGCTCAAAGCCATTGTCCCTTGCCCTGGCACTCCCAGCCCTTGTCCTTCCCCAGCTCTCCTGGAGCCCTTCAGGTACCAGAAGGCTGCTCTGAGGTCTCCCTGGAGCCTTCTCTTCTCCAGGCTGAGCAGCCCCATTCTCCCAGCCTGTCCCCACAGGGGAGGTGCTCCAGCCCTCTGAGCATCTGTGTGGCCTCCTCTGGACCTGTCCCAGCAGCTCAGCGTTGCTTCATGGGGTGGCTGATGTCCTGCAGCCCCACTGCCCTCTGGCGGGTTGGCAGACTGTTTTCTCTCTCTCTGAGAGCCACGGATTGTTCCAGCTGGAGAAGACCTCCAAGGTCAAGCCCAGCCATCAAACACCACAGCCTTCAATCACATCCCACAGTGCCACCACCCTCACTGCACCCCTGCCCAAACTCAGCTGTCTTGAGGGCTGCTGAGGGAGGGAATGATCTCCCTGACCTCCTTAAACACCTATTCAAAAAGCCATTACATCCTCACCCTGCTGCTGCCAGAGCAGCTGCCCAGGCAGGACCCACACCCAGCCCAGCAGCCAACACAGCTGCACATGCTCAGGAAGCAGCACACATGGAGCAGGGCAAAGTCTCTTAGCAGGATGGAGCCAGAAGTCTCAATTGCTCATTAGTGGAGATGTTCTCCAAGGAGATAATAAAAGAAAGAACTACCACTGGCAGCACATTACAGAAGCTGATGCAGACAAGAAATTGCTGTCTGCTTCATCCTGGGCTGCAGCAGTGTGGCCAGCAGGGCAGGGAGGGGATTCTGCCCCTCTGCTCCACTCTGCTCAGACCACAGCTGCAGCTCTGGGTCCAGGTCTGGAGCCTCTGTGCCAGGAAGGCTCTGGAGGGGCTGGAAGGTGTCCAGAGCAGGGCCACGAGGAGGAGCAGAGGGCTGGAGCTGCTCTGCTGTGAGCACAGACTGAGGGGTTGGGGCTGTGCAGGCTGGAGAGGAGAAGGCTCCCAGGAGACCTCCTTGTGGCCTTCCAGGAGCTGCAGGGGCTCCAGGAAAGCTGGGAGGGACTTCTGAGGGGGTCAGGGAGGGCTAGGACTGGGGGGATGGAGCAGAACTAGAAGTGGGGAGATGGAGCTTGGCTGTGAGGAAGAAGTTGTTGCCCAGGAGGGTGGTGAGAGCCTGTCCCAGGCTGCCCAGGGAGGTGGTGGCAGCCTCCTGCCTGGAGGTGTTTGCAGCCAGGCTGGAGGTGGCTGTGAGCAGCCTGCTGTGGGGTGAGGGGTCCCTGCCCCTGGCAGGGGGCTGGGGCTGGCTGAGCCTTGGGGTCCCTTCCAGCCCTGTGGTCTATGAAATGATACCCAGAAGTCAGTTAAGCCATTCCCAACCCATGCCCTCATCTGGAAGGAGGGCAGACTTCCCAGTATGTTGACAGCTGCTGCACATCTGGAGCTCCAGGACATCAGATCACAAAGAATGTGATTTCTATCAGGGAATGATAGAATCTGGAGACTCAGGTTGGGGTTAGAGTGTGGAAGGTGCTTAGGGAGCACAGCCCCAGCCCAAACACCCTCAGCGCGGAGTCACGCAGGGAGGCTGCGGCTGTCCCCTCCTGCTGGAGGAGCAGCCTGGGCTGCTGGGAGGGGTCCCTGCCCACGGCAGGGGCTTGGAGCTGGCTGAGCTTTGGGGTCCCTCCCAGCCCATGCTGTGACTCTGGTGGTTTGGGGGAGTTTGGATGGTGCAAAATCAGCACTAAGTGCTGCCCAAACCCCAGCCCTGGAGAACATCACTGCCCTGTGCCCTGTGTGGCTGGCAGCACGGCTGAGCCCACCAAAACCCAGCCTGGTGGAGCTCAAGGGCTCCTGCTGACCTGCAGCCAAGACTTAGCCAACTCTCAGCCTCTGCCAGCAGGACTGGGCCAAGCTGAGCATCAAAGGGAGAAGCAGTCTCCCTCTGGTTTCCAACAGCTCTGCTCCTGAAGCTGAGGTCACAGCAGCCTGACCCCCAGGGAGGTGCTGAGGCCTTGGCCATGGACCAGTTTTAAGCCACCACACCTTGGCTTTTGTCTCCCTTCATTCATCCTGCTGCAGGTTCAGCATTACCATGAATTATAGATGAAATCATGTGGGAAAGCCATTGCACTTCACAAGTGGAAAGCTTTTAACACATCCCAGGAGAGAGGGAGGGGAAGAAAACCTCTCCCAGAGGCAAAAAAAGAAGAGAGTTTAATATTAATTCATAAGATTCTTCCCCCATGGGAATCCACCACAGGGAGAAGCATTTCCTGCAGTGAGGATCACAGTGAGGGAGGGCAAGGGGATACCATCCACAGGGACTCAGGTGGGAGTTTCCTGCTCCAGAGAGCTCCCAGCCCCACCTGGCTCAACAGGAGGAGAGAGTTGTTTGCTGTGAGGGTGCTGAGGCCTGGAGCAGGCTGCCCAGAGAGGTTGTGGAGTCTCCTGGTGTGGAGAGCTTCCAACCCCCCCGGTCCCTGTGCTGCTGGGCAAGCTGCTGTGGGAGCCCTGCTGGGGCAGGGCTTGGGGAGCTCCAGAGGTCCCATCCAAGCCTCACTGCACTGAGATTGTGAAGTGTTAGAGCAGGAGGTGCTGACTCTGATCTCCAGGTGATCAGAAAAACCACTTCCAAGCACTCTGAGTTGGTTACCCATCCTGAAACACCCAAAGGTTCCCTAGCACCTGCTTGGGGATTAATTATCCAATCAATCTAAATTATTCCCTGTGAGCACAGACTGAGGGGGTTGGGGCTGTGCAGGCTGGAGAGGAGAAGGCTCCCAGGAGACCTCCTTGTGGCCTTCCAGGAGCTGCAGGGGGCTCCAGGAAAGCTGGGGAGGGACTTCTGAGGGTGTCAGGGAGGGATAGGACTGGGGGGGATGGAGCAGAGCTAGAAGTGAGGAGATTGAGCTTGGCTGTGAGGAAGAAGTTGTTCCCCATGAGGGTGGTGAGAGCCTGGCACAGGCTGCCCAGGGAGGGGGTGGCAGCCTCCTGCCTGGAGGTGTTTGCAGCCAGGCTGGAGGTGGCTGTGAGCAGCCTGCTGTGGGGTGAGGGGGTCCCTGGCCATGGCAGGGGGCTGGGGCTGGCTGATCCTGAAGGTCCCTTCCAGCCCTGGCAGCTCTGTGGTTCCCTGCTGCTGACTGAAAGGAATTCTGTGATTGCCACCTGTCAGAGTGAGGAACTCACAGCTCCCCAAGACATCTTCCTCAAGAGCTGGGAGTAGTGTAGTAGTGTGGAATGGGAAGGGCTGGCAAAGGGCTGCCAGCTCCCCACAGGAGCCTCTCCCAACCTCTGCAGGAGTCAAAGAGTCTTTTTTTCCCCATTTTTATCCACAGGTTGACCTCCTGATGACCAGAACTGCTGCAGCCCAATTAAGCCAAATGTCAGTGGCCCTGTCAATCTGGATCACCTCCCCAGGCAGAGCAGTCACATCTCCAGCAGAGGAATCCAAAGCTCACTTTCCAGGGCCCTGGTTATTTACTCAGCCAACTAAAAGATAAATCTCTCTCAAAAATGAAGCAGGCTTTGCCCTAAGCAAACCAGGCTGGAGAAGAGCAAATCTGGGTGCACCGACAGGGGGATGCAAGAGCAAACAAAGCCAAGAGGAAGAAAAGAGCAGAATGAGGTCACCCACTGGAAGGAAAATAAACGTTTGGCCTGGCTGTGGCTCTGCTCTGAAGGACCCCAAGCCACCAGGAGATCAGATGGGAGAGAGCAGCTCCTGCAGGAAAGTGCAACCTGCTCCTGTGTCCCAAGCCTGCTCCAAGTCCCTGCCCTGGCTGCTTCGGTTGGGCTTCTCTTGCCAGATGACTCCATTGGATGCAAGCTCTGGAAAGACCTTCTGGATGTTATGAGGGTTTGATGGGTGGTAAGGAACACTCAAGCTCCAGTGCAGCAGCACAGAATGCAGCAGGTGGGAGAGGGACCCTCCAAGGTCTTCCTGCCCAGCTCCTCCGAGGCTTGCTGGCACTCAGCAGCTCACCCTACAGCACTGAGGTATTCAGGACCAGGTTGGATGAGGCTTGGAGCATCCTGGGCTGGGGGAAGTTGCCCCTGCTCATGGCAGGGGGTTTGGGACTGGGCAAGCCTCCAGGTCCCTGCCAAGCCAGCCCGTTCTGTGAGCCTATTCCATCACCACCACCACGGACCTCCAAAGGATGCTGCACGCTTGGCAAGCAGGCTGTGAACTGTGCCAGGAGGTGTCCTTCACAGCTCTGAGCCATTAATAACACAGCTCCACAGGCTGAGAGCATTGCAGAAGGTTGAGAATTAGATGTTAATTCATTATTTAAAGTTTCCTTCTAAAAATGAGGCATCAGATGGAGAGCCCAAGATAGTTTTTCCTTGATTACTCTGTTGGCTCCAACACAGAGTTGTTATTTAACAAGCAGGAGCAGAGGGGAGCGAGAGCAGGTTGTGCTAGCAGCTATTTATAGGCTCCAGGAGGAGAACACAGGGATGGAGAGGAATAAAACCACATCAGCAAGAGCTGGTGATGCCTCACCTGGGGTTGCTCAGCTGATGGGGAGGCCTCTCAGTGACATGAATGCCAGCTCCAGCACGCTCTGCAGCGCCGTCCCAGCACCACCAACACGTCCCAGTCACCTCCTTCCAAGTCCCACTCCTCATTAACTTTGATGATCACAGCCTTCAAGAGCCTGGGCTTCGGGTGGGTGACTCCTCAATCCTCCCTGTTCTCCTTCCTGAGGCTGAACTGCAGATCTGCATTCAGCAGAGCGTGCCAGATCGATGCTGCCTCTGAACACAAACATTTGCTGCTGCATGGGGAAATTAGCTGAAGCCTCCAAGCCACTTCTCCCACCAACACTTCCATGCAAGTGCAGAATTAGCCACGCAGAGGAGTGCAGATTCCAAGCCCTCTAAGTGCTGTGTCCTGAGCCTGGGTCACAACCACCCTGTGAACACTCCAGACTTGGGGTAGAGCGGCTTAAAAGCTGCCCAGGGGAGAAAGGACCTGAAGGTGTGGGTGGAAAACCGACTAAAGATAAACCAGTGTGTGCTCAGGGGGGCAAGAAAGCAAACTGCCAGCACCCTGGCTTGGATCAGCAAGAGTGTGAGCAGCAGGAGCAGGGCAGGGATTGTGTCCCTGGGCTGGGCACTGGTGAGGCCACAGCTGGAATCCTGGGTTCAGTTTTGGGTCCTCACTCCCAGAAGGGCACTGAGGGGCTGGAGCAGGTCCAGAGAAGAGCAACCAAGGTGGGGAAGGGCCTGGAGAACTGGGCAGGGGAGAAGCAGCTGAGGCAACTGGGGGTGTTTAGTCTGGAGCAGAGGAGGCTGAGCAGAGACCTCATTGCTCTCTGCAACTACCTGAAGAGAGGCTGGAGCCAGGGGGGGTTGACTTCTCCTAAGGAGCAAGCAATAGAAGGAGCAGAAATGGCCTCAAGTTGCCCCAGGGAGGATTAGGCTGGACAGCAGCAGCAGTTTCTTCCTCTCAAGAGTTGTCAAGCCCCAGCCCAGGCTCCCCAGGGCAGCGGTGACATTCCCATCCCTGCAGGGAAAGGAAAAGGAAGAGCCACGGCAGTGTGGTGCTGAGGGACACGGTGCGGTGGTGGACTCGGCCCGGAGCATTGCTGGCTTGGCCTGACCTGACCTGCGAGAGCCTTGCCAGCCTCAATCACTCCACCACTGCAAGCAGCCTGCAGCAGGTCAGAAGTGATTCCCCTGCAGACCCTCACAGAGATCTCCATCTGAAGTGGATTTTTGAGCCTAAATTCGACCACTTTGGTGCCCAGGAGCAGAAACCAACAATCTGATTAGCCACAAAAAACCCAAACAGGATAAATTCAAGACTATTCAGTCTGAGAAGTCCTCTAAGATCAGACTCCTGCAGGAGGACCACGGAGCTGCCAGAGCCCTGAGCTTGAAGTGCTAATTGCTTGGAGGCAACCTTCCACTGTCAAACCTCCGTGCCAGCAGCATTAGGGACTTCTAATGGCCTTAATTAAAGGTCTTATGTTTAGCCACCTCATTAGACATGAAATTAAAGTTCTACCAGCTGCCACTCACCTCCACAAAGGGTTTTCCAGGCTCTGACTTCTCAGCTCCTTTATGTTTTTAGCCTACAGTGCTGCTCTCCTGCATCCCTCCCCCCCGAGCCCTCCCCAGTAAATCTTCATTGCTGAGACACCTTTATTGTACTCGACCACATGCACCTTCCAAGGAGGGGGGTGGGGGGGGGGGAAAGCCTTCTTGCCATCAAAACAAGGCAAAAAGCTGGCTGGCAGAGCATGATTTACAGTAATTAGCAAGATGAAGAGCCACAATTAGCTGCAATTAGACAACAGAATCTTGAAGGAGAAGAATCACCCCGCGGCGCCGCAGTAAATGAGGCCACGGATGGGGAAGCTTCTCGCAGGTGAGGCAGAGCACAGCTGGGCAGCCTCAGCCACAGGCCACAAGACTCCTTCGTGCCAAGGAGAGTGTTTGCCAGGCAGGAGCAGCAGCTCAGTACAACAGCTCTCAGGGTTGATGCCACACAGCCACAAGATGCACAGATTTCTGCTGCTCTGAGGGGTCAGTCGGGTCGCAGGAGTTGGAGCTGCTCAGCTTGGAGAAGAGGAGGCTGCAGGGAGACCTCAGAGCTGCCTGCCAAGTACCTGGAGGGGCTCCAGGAGAGCTGGGGAGGGACTGTGGACAAGGGCTGAGAGTGCCAGGATGAGGGATAATGGCTTTGAGCTGGGAGAGGAGAGACAGACTGGAGAGGAGAAAGAGATTCTTGGCAGTGAGGCTGGGGAGACTCTGGCCCAGGCTGCCCAGGAGGCTGTGGCTGCCTCCTGCCTGGCTCAAGACCAGGCTGGATGTGGTCTTGAGCAAGCTGGGCTGGTGGGAGGTGTGCCTGCCCTGGCAGGGGGTTGTACTGGATGAGCTTTGAAGTCCCTTCCCATCCAACCTCTCTGTGGAGCTCCGAGTTTGTCGCACGGAGAGCTCACAGGACGCCTGGGTGCCAAGCTGGGCAACGAAGGGAGAAATGCAAGGTGGTATGAACCAGAGCAGATATCACAGAGGCACCAAGGCTGGCAGAGACCTTCAAGATCATCAGGCGCATCAACCCAACCCTAGCATGGCTGTGAAAGCAGTCACAAAGTGCCATGCCCAGGTGGTGACTGAACACCTTCAGGGATGACGACTCCGTCCAAGGAGGAGAGGGATCAGAGGAAGAGCCTCAGGTGGGTGAGGAGGAGTGAGGCAAAACAAAGGTAAGGTAGCCCTCAAGCTGAAAAACTGAATCCTTGAGTTATCAGCCTTAGGACAGGTTGGGTTTAACTCCTTATTGATTATTGCCAACCTGGTTATGTTAATTAAATGAGCTAATGGGAGCCAGGAGGGTTCAATCACATCAGGGCTGTGCCTGGGAGGAGCCACAGGATGCTGAGCCCCAGAATCCATTGTACCACTGTGGGTGTGTGGAGACAGAGCCGCAGCTATGGCTGGGTGAAAGATGAAGCTCTTTGAAAGCAACAAGGAGAAATTCTGTTCATTAGCAGGAGCTCATCAGTTAGGAACAAAAGAGGAGCCCAGGAACGCTTCACACGGGACAGGGATTTGCAGCTAAAAAGGCAGCTCAGTGCTGCTGCACATCCTTTCCCCAGCAGACAGGAGCACAAAGAGCTCAGTTCCCAGCCTCATCTACAGTGCTGGGAGCCCTTGCCCAGGAAGAGGAATTGCAACCTGCAGAAGCACTGCAGAGAGCTGCGTGGATGGTCAAGAAGTGGGAGACAGAGGAGGAGAATAAACCCAAAACTGCTGCTTTAGCCTGGAAAATTAGCTGGACTTTGGTGCCAACAAATAAATTAGGGAGAGAAAAGAAACAGTTCCGAAGTAAGAGAAGTGGGGGTGGGGGATAGAGACCAAGCTGGCTGCAAGCTCAACATTTTAAATATCAGAAAAACTAAGTCCTGGAGTGACCTCCCAGCTCCCCAGAGGAGGGAGGGAGGAGCTGGAGCAGCAGGCTGTGGCGCTCTGCGAGGAAGGTGTGGTGCTGATGCCTGCGAGAGCCTCTTGCTCACCCAGGAGAGCAGACACACAGCCAGCCGGGGCCAGCAGCCACCGCTGCCTCCCTCTCGCATGTTCTGCGGTCCTCCTACACAGAGTTATCCACCCTGGTGGGCTGAAACCGTTCCTCCCCCCCAACTAATTTGGAGACCTAACCCCAAAAGTGCAATTTGCCAGACCAGCTCAGTGGGAAAGAAGTGAAGCTCTGCTTACAAGCAAAACTACAGTCCAGAAACACCAAGGGCAATCGATGTGTACAAAAGTGCTTACAGTTTACAGAGCCACAGAGCTGCCAGGGCTGGGAGGGACCCCAAGGCTCAGCCAGCCCCAGCCCCCTGCCATGCCCAGGGACACCTCACCCCACAGCAGGCTGCTCACAGCCACCTCCAGCCTGGCTGCCACCACCTCCCTGGGCAGCCTGGGACAGGCTCTCACCACCCTCCTGGGCAACAACTTCTTCCTCACAACCAAGCTCAATCTCCCCACTTCTAGTTCTGCTCCATCCCCCCCAGTCCTATCCCTCCCTGGCACCCTCAAAAGCCCCTCCCCAGCTCTTCTGGAGCCCCCTGCAGCTCCTGGAAGGCCACAAGGAGGTCTCCTGGGAGCCTTCTCCTCTCCAGCCTGCACAGCCCCAACTCCCTCAGTCTGTGCTCACAGCAGAGCAGCTCCAGCCCTCTGCTCCTCCTCATGGCCCTGCTCTGGACACCTTCCAGCCCCTCCAGAGCCTTCCTGGCACAGAGGGTCTGGAACTGGACCCAGAGCTGCAGCTGTGGTCTGAGCAGAGTGGAGCAGAGGGCAGAATCCCCTCCCTGGCCCTGCTGGCCACACTCCTGCTGCAGCCCAGGATGAAGCAGACAGCAATTTCATGTCTGCATCAGGTTCTGTAATGTGCTGCCAGTGGTAGTTCTTTCTTTATTATCTCCTTGGAGAACATCTCCACTAATGAGCAAATTGAGACTTTGAAGCAAAGATGATTGAAGGTTCTCCTTGTACATGAAACATGAGCTCACAAACCCACTTGGAACGTCCCCAAGAGGAACTTCCTTGCTGACAAGCCCAGGGACATTCACCCCACCATCACCCACCAAGAGGACAAGAAGTCACTCCAGAGTGATTCACCCAACCAGCTCCTCCTCGCTGGATGCACCTGGCTGGCATCCAGGTCTGTAATGGTTGGACAAGGTCCCACACACCCCCAGCACTCCATCTCAGGAGGATCTTGACTAAATGAGCCTGAAAATGAACTTCCAGAGAGAATAGCCAAGGCTTCAATGCTGATAACCTCCAGAAGGGATGAGACAAACCCTAGTACGGAGCCAAACCTTTATGCTGCTGAATTTATTGTCCCTTTTGGGCTTAACTAAAGCCAAACTTCAGGCAAGAGAGTCCTGAGAGCAGTCATCTGCCAACACATTGAGATAATTAACTGTGCCTTCACATAGAGGTCTTCTGGAGAGGCAGGAAGCCCACACTGAGCACAGCTAATTACTCTACTCAATGATGATAAACTACTAATAAAGGCATTTCAGTTCTGGAGCCTCTTTTCTTCCCCAGGTTTCTCAGATTCAAGTTATTATTGCAGGTGAAAGATGAAGTCACACAAAAAAACCCCAACCACCATTTTTAATCCCCCAACAAGGTACTTATTGGCAAGCCAGGAAAATCTTCAGCCCATAATCAGATACCAAAAGGAGAATAAAAATCAATCACTCCAGAGCTGCACGCTGAACATGACACCAGAGCTCCTTGCTGATAACCCAGGAAATATCGACTACATTGCTCCTTTCAGGCACAATTTGTTGTCCCAGGAGTTATTTCAGGTCTGACAGATAAAAGTTCTCACCAATCATTTCCCTTCATCAGGCAGAGCCCAGCATTCGAAGCCAGACATCATCACCTAGGAAGAGCTCTCTCCTCAGAGCAAATAGGTCGTGCTCTGAGACCCGTAGGGAGCGCCGCCGCCGCCGGCCCCGGCCCCTCGGCGCCCCGCCGCCGCCCGCCCCGGCCCCTCGGCGCCCCGCCGCCGCCGCCTCACTCAGAAGCATCCAGATACTTCTCCGACTACAAACCCCAAGCCTAGAAGCAAGCCCGAGGAGCTCACCTCCCCCTTCTCGTGAGGGCAAGAGGTTTGCAGCTCACTTCCCCAGGTCAGCAGACACTTAACGGTTGTAGCAGCACTCAGTGGGCAACTGCTTAGCAGCCTACTCTGCTCCCAGCTCCACCAGCCCCTCCGCCAGGTACCTCACTCCTCCGCGTTGCTCAGAGTTGTCCTCACCGAGCTCCAGCTGAACCTCGTAAAGCTACCCCCACACCTTCCTCCCCTTAAGAAGCCTCCCCAGCCTCACCTCCCCGGGCCCTCAGCGCCCTGATTTGCTGCCCAAACAGCTGCATAACAAACAGGACTGACCCAAGCAGCCCAGCACCCACCAGGCTGCTTTAATTAGTGCTGATGGTTCCACTCTGCTCCAGCTTCATCAAAGCCCACCCAGGAACACCTGCCCTGCAGAAGCTCACCACAAGTCTTGGGGTCTCTGGGCTGCTTCTGTGTTACAGGGATGGAAATCAACAAGGGTTAGGATACTCCTGCAGGTCTGCTTCAAAGCTCTCATGTGCTTAACACTAAACTTTTGCAGGTCTTATCTCCAAGCCCTCTGCAGTGCTGCCATGGCGAGACTCAGTTCCCAGGTGGTCCTGGCTCATCTGTATCCCTCCCAGAGGTCTCCTTGATTGACACCTTGAGTGAAGATGATGATCAGCTACAGCTTGGCTTAATGAGCTGAACTGCTCAGCCCTTCTCCTGCCCCACACTCACAGAATCATGGAACTGTTTAGGCTGGAGAAGCCTTCTAAGGCCATTGAGTCCAACCATCAAACCACGATGGCCGTTAAACCCTGGCCCCAGCTGCCACGGCCACAGGGTTCTGCAGCACCTCCGGGCATGGGGACTCCACCACCTCCCTGGGCAGCCTCTGCCAGGCCCTGACCACTCCTGCAGCACAGAAAATTTTCCTCCTCTCCAACCTCAGCCTCCCTGGCACAATTTCAGGCCATTTCCTCTTCTCCTATCACCTGATCCTAGGGAGAAGAGCCCAACCCCAGCCCCACTGCAACCTCCTCTCAGGGAGCTGTAGAGAGCAAAGATGTCGAATAAGATCCCCTCTCAGTCCTCTGTTCTCCAGACTGAGCAGCCCCAGGCCTCTCAGCTGCTCCTCACCAAACCTGTTTCTCCAGACCCTTCACCAACCCTTCTCTGGAGACACTCCAGCCCCTCAGTGTGCTCCTTGGAGTGAGGGGAGGGTTGGTGGTGGAGTTGGTAGTGCTGGGTTAATGGTTGGAGTTGATGATCATAGGATCATGGAATCACAGAGTCATAGATTCATGGAATCACAGAGTCATAGATTCATGGAATCATTGACTCAGTATCATAGAACTTTGGAATGGGTTGGGTTGGAAGGGACCTTTAAAGGTCATCTCGTCCAACCCCCCTGCAGTCAGCAGGGATCTTAAAGGTCTGTTCCAACCAAACCAGCCCTGTGCTTCCACGACTCTAGGAACACAGAGACATGTTACAGCAGAGCACAGATGTCCCTTCCAGCCCCAACCATCCTGGGATCACAGCCTCAGGCTGCAGAACTTTATGATCCTCATGTCCCTTCCAGCCCCAACCATCCTGGGACTACAGCCTTGGGGCACAGCGCTCGGTGATCCTCACAACAGGTTTCAGCTTCTGAGGCCCAAATGAAGATCCTGAGACACAAAAGCCTGGAACTGTGAGCTGGGGACGTTGTGATTCCCTGGCAGCTTCCCACTCCGGATTGAACACCTTCCCGAGGAGCTGGGCAGGCTGCAGCCACAGCTGAGCTTGTTAATTATGTTGTGCAAGGAGCACGATGCTGAACTCCTTCCTAGTGAATGATTTATTAACTCCAGCAGCAGAAAACCTTCTCTCTGGCACTAACATACCAAAGACAAAGGAGGTAATTACCGTGCCCAAAGCACTTTAACTCCATTCCCACGCCGCACCCAGCACCACCGTGCCCTAAATCACTGCTCATTACTCCTCTTGGTGCCGAGATGTTCAGCAGCAGCCTTGGCTCACCGTGACTTTGGGGCAAATCCTGACGTAACAGATGAGGGCTGCGGGGGGGAGCTGCCAGATGTTAACAAACTGCTGGCTCCAGGAGGATTCATTGGTGTGCCAGGCGCCAGCAGCAGCTCTCATGAGTCTGCCTGGGCTGGCAGGACAGGAGTCACACTGTGAGGAGTGCTGAAGGACTTTGGGTCACTGTGTCTGCAAAGCAATTTAGCAGTGCTCCTAAAATTCATAGGATCACAGAGTCACAGGAGCAGAGAAACACAGGAGAGGGAATCAGAGAATCCTGGGTTCTAGAACTAGAGAATCATAGGTTAGAATAGAATAAACCAGGTTGGAAGAGACCTTCAGGATCATCCAGTCCAACCTATCACCCAGCACCATCTAATCAACTAAACCATGGCACCAAGCACCCTATCAATCTCCTCCTAAACACCTCCAGGGATGGTGACTCCACCACCTCCCCAGGCAGCACATCCCAGTGGCCAATCACTCTCTCAGCATAGAACTTCTTCCTAACATCCAGTCTGAGCCTCCCCTGGCGCAGCTTGAGACTGTGTCCTCTTGTTCTGGTGCTGGGTGCCTGGGAGGAGAGATTCACAGAGTGACCAAATCACAGCCCCAGAATCATAAAATCACAGATTCATAGAATCACAAACCCATGGAATTATAGAGTCATAAAATCACAGAGCCACGGAGCCACAGGATCAGAGGAACACAGGAGCAGGGAGTCAGAGAGTCAGAGATTCTAGAACTGCAGAACCAGAGCTTCACAGAGTGACCAAACCACAGCCCCAGAATCATAAAGTCACAGACTCAGGAAACCACAGAATTGTAGAATCATAAAGTCACAGAATCACAAACCCACAGAATCATGAAATCACAGGAAAACAACAGCATGGGACAAGAAAACCACAGCAGCACAAAATCACAGAAGCACAAAATCACAGCATCCTGAAGTCACAGCATCCCAGATGCATAAAATCACAGAATCAGAGAGTCAGAGATTCATAAAGTCACAGAATCAGAGAGCCCTAAAATCACAGACTCATAGAATCACAAAAATCACAGAATCTCGGCATCCCAAGCCCACAGCTTCACAGAATAACCACAGGCTTGTTTGGGTTGGGAGAGGCCTCCAGGGTCACCCAGGCCAGCCCTCAAGCCGCCCCCACCAGGGCCATCAAACCACGGCCCCAAGCGCCGTGGCCGCAGGGTTCCGGGACGCCTCCAGGGGCGGGGACTCCAGCAGCTCCCTGGCAGGCTGCTCCGTGCCTGGCCGCTCTCGCAGGAGCTCATTTTCCCCGGGCTCACACCGCGTCTCTCCTCCTCGCAGCGCTGGAGCAGCTCGCTGTGCCCGCGGTGAATCTGCAATCAGCTCCTCTCCATCACCTGCATTTATTTCAAACGCCTGCGCCTCACTTCGCTGAGATGTTTCACTTTTCCTGTCTGGCACCTCTCCCAAATGAGCAGATAAAACATCACCGTGCTGGGGGGAACAAAAGACCCAGCAGCAGGATCTGCTCAGACAAATCTCTGACGCCTGATTGCCGCTCCGAGCTCCTCTTGCGCCGGCACGTCGCTCGCCCGCAGCCTGCCTCGCCTCCAAACTGATGTGAAAAGACGAAGGGGGGGTGGGAAAGAACCACAAACCCAGAGCCGAGCTAAAAAGGGGCAGGCAAGGTGTAATTTTTAAGGTGAAGCATAAACACTGTCAAAAGCAATAGAGCTAAGTGGAGCTTGGCTGCCTCTTTGCGAGGCTGCCGCTGTGGTGGGAGTCAATCAGAGGAGATCACAGCGTGAGGCTTCGGCGTGACAGGAGGATCACTTCCAGCTCCAGGAGGCTGGAAGTCTCGCCTGGATGAGCAGCACAGCTGGCACAGCAACTTCCCTCGCTGGTTATTTATTGTTTCTGTTGCCTCAAGCAGGTTAACCCCCGCCCCCCACCCCCCAGTGACAGGCACCTACAAACATAGCCCTGAAAACATCATCACCTTCCCACCGTGCTGCCAGTTCCACCTCCTAGGACCCAGGGAAATCACTGAGAGCAAAACCACATCGTGGTTGATGAGGCTGAGCTCACACACACACCCCCTCCCCCCCTTCCTGACTGCTTCCTTCAGGAGACAAGGAGCTTCTCAGCCTCAACAGCCCCTTGCTGCCTGGAAGTCATCCTCCCTTAGAATTAAAACTTGATTCAACATTATAGGATCATAGGATGGCAGAGGTTGGAGAGGAGCTCTGGAGCTCCCCCAGCCCAAGGCCCTGCCCCAGCAGGGCTCCCACAGCAGCTTGCCCAGCAGCACAGGGACCAGGGGGGGTTGGAAGCTCTCCACACCAGGAGACTCCACCACCTCTCTGGGCAGCCTGCTCCAGGCCTCCAGCACCCTCACAGCAAACAACTTTCTCCTCCTCAGATGGAACCTCCTGGGTGCCAGTCTGTGCCCCTTGCCCCTTGTCCTGTCCCTGGGCAGCACTGAGCAGAGCCTGGCCCCAGCCTCTTGCCCCCCACAGCTCCTTTAGCTCTTGCTGAGCATTGCTCAGCTCCCCTCTGGGGCTGCCCTTCTGCAGGCTCTCAGCCCCAGGGCTCTCAGCCTCTGCTCCTCACAGAGCTGCCCCAGACCCCTCAGCATCTTCCCAGCCTCCTGTGGGCTCTCTCCAGTTGCTTCCTGCCTCTCTTGAACTGGGGAGCTCAGAACTGGACACAAAACTCCTCACTGTGCTCCCCGGGGGAAGCTGGGACAATGAATATTCATCTGCCCGAGGTTTTAAATACCAGGGCAGATTTGATGGTCTGCAGATAAGCTGAGGGAACAGCCAGCAGCTAATCCCTTGTTTGCCCAGCAGTGCAGGCATGAAGATCCCCTGTTTACCATCACCCCAGCCAACCTCCTCTGTTTACTCATCAATAGCAGGCATCTGGGAGAGTTTCAGCCTGGCACAGCTCTGCCCTGGACTCAGCAGGTTACCTTCCCTTAATGTCAAACATGCTGTAGTGAGGATAATTAGCCATGAGTAGCATATTTGATTTGTACAGTTTTGTTTCCTAGAGAAGGTAATTTGTTGCTTGGTGAGCTGGGAACATCATCCTCGATGAGATAAACACCCTGAGAGGTGCTGGAATTTGGTGGGATGAAGGAAATGGATGTAAAAGACAGGGGGGATGAGAGGGAGGTCGTGAGGTTAAAAGAGAGGCTGATTCCGAGAGCCAGAGAGGCTTTGGGGGCTAAACTGGGTTCTGCTAACAGCTAAAGCAGTCCTCATCCTCTGCTCTGCCCTAGTGAGATCACAGCTGGAGGCCTGGGGCCAGTTCTGGGTTCCCCAGCTCCAGAGAGACAGAGAACCGCTGGAGAGAGTCCAGGGGAGGCTGCAGAGATGCTGAGGGGCCTGGAGCAGCTCTGTGAGGGGCAAAGGCTGAGAGCCCTGGGGCTGAGAGCCTGCAGCAGAGCAGCCCCAGAGGGCAGCTGAGCAATGCTCAGCAAGAGCTGAAGGAGCTGGGGGGGGCAAGAGGCTGGGGCCAGGCTCTGCTGAGTGGTGCCCAGGGACAGCACAAGGGGCAACTGGAGGTGGGAATACTGCAGCTGGGGTGGTGCTGAGGAGCTCTGTGAGTGCCTCACCTCCAGCAATCTCTCTTTAGCACTTCCTGCTCCTGCCCTGCAGTGGTCAGGGGCTGGCAGAGGCTGCCCAGGGAGGTGCTGGAGTCCCCAGCCCTGGAGGTGTGCAAGAACCCTGTGGCCATGGCACCTGGGGCCACGGTTTGGTGGCTGTGGTGGGGTTGAAGGTTGGACTGGAGGATCCTGAAAGTCTCTTCCAACTGAACCAGTTCTATGACTGTGTGAATGATTATGCAACCAAACCATCCTGTGATTCATATTTTGTAGAAGGGAAAAAAAGAAGACAAAAAGGGGGGGGGGGGTAAAGGGTTATTGATTTCCTTGCTGGAGAAAAGGAAGAGGAGAGTGCAGGGAATCTGCCATATAGATATTGTTAATTGTTCTCTGCTGGTTCTGCTTCCCTGGAGAGCTTTATTAACAATCCCCTTGGCAGGGTGCAGCAGGCAGAGCACAGACACTGAAACTGCTCTGGAGGAAAGGAAGATGCAGAGGAACGTTCTGGAAGGGCACTGGGAGTGCTCTTCCCTGAGAGGATGAAAGAGCAAAGCCCTTGAGCAGTGGCCACAAGATCACCCAGGACAGGGCAGAGCCCTGCTGCCCACTGCTCCCACGGAAGAGCTGTGGCAGTCCATCACCTGGGAGGCTTTGCTCAGTCCCAGTTGGATGCCAACTAGAAATAGCAAAAGGCAGTTAGAGGAGGAGGGAAAAAGTGGAATGGTTTGGAGAGGTCTGGCTGGAGAGCTCAGCAGCAAGGCAGCAGCTGCTGCGTTCTCACCCAGGCGAGGTTTGACATCCTGCACTTGGGTGTCACTCCAGCCTGGGGCCGAAGGGCTGCACAGCCTTGTGGAGAGGGCCTTGGGGGGCCTGGGGGGTGTAAAGCTGGGCAAAGGCTGGCACTGTGCCTCTCAGCCCAGCCCTGTCCTGGGCTGCTCCCCAGCAGTGTGGGCAGCAGGGGCAGGGAGGGGATTCTTCCCCTCTGCTGTGCTCTGCTCTGTTGAGACCCTCCCTGCAGTGCTGGGGCAGCTCTGGGGTCCTCAGCACAGGCAGGGAGCTGGTGGAGCAGGGCCAGGGGAGGGCACAGCAGGGCTGGAAGCCCTCTGCTGGGAGCCAGGCTGGGAGAGTTGGCCTTGGGCAGCCTGCAGAGGAGAAGGCTCCAGGGAGAGCTGCTGGTGGCCTTGCAGTGCTTCAGGAGGACAATCAGGCAGCTGGGGACAGACTCTGGAGCAGGGATCCTGCCGGGGACAGCACAAGGGGGATGGTTTGGGCTCCAAGAGGGAGACTCAGAGTGGAGAGAGGGAGAAAGGTTTGAGGCTGAGGGTGGGGAGAGCCTGGCCCAGGCTGCCCAGAGAGCTGGGAGCTGCCCCCTGGCTGGCAGCAGGGCAGGGCAGGGTGGTTGGGGCTGTGGGCAGCCTGCCCTGCTTGGGCTGTCCCTGCTGGCTGCAGGGGGCTGCACTGGATGCCCTTTCAAGGTCCCTTCCCACCCAAATCATTCTGGATGCTATGAGGTTATGGTTCCATGACTCTCTGGTAGCTGTGAGCTGCTGCCTGAGCTGTTTCCTGAGCTGCCTTTGCCACTGCAGCCCTCGGCTGTGCTCAGCCCTGGTGGTGGTTGAGGCTCACACAGCACCTCAGGGCCAGGTCTCCTCCTTGGGCTTGGGACTGGGGTGGTTATTTTTCTCATGTCCTTACCCTATAGAAAACCAAAGCAGGAGGAGGACACACAGGAGCAGAAAGAACCCCCAGCAAGCCATGCTGCTCTCAAAAGCCTGGTAGCTGATGAGTATTGATTAGGTCAAGGTGACCTATTCCAACACAATGCTGTTCTTCTGGTCTCCAATTCAAAACAGCTCTGGTAAATAAGATTAATAGAACCAATTTGCTGCTCCCCAAGTCAGGTTGTAATACAGCTCCACAGCACTGGGTTCACATTGGCAACAGAAATTAACAGCCACTAAAGCACCATGCAAGCACAGGGAGGAATTTCCAGGGCAGTGTGCAGCCATCAGGGCCTTTATTGATGCTGAGGTCCCAGCTGATAGGAAGTGACAATGCTCTGCAGGATTTAAAGAGCTGTCACAGACCTCTCTCCTACCTTTTTTTTTGCCCTCCCCAAAGTTCCCTGTGCTCCAGGTGCCCTTCTGCTTCCTCTTGACCTGGGGAGCCCAGACCTGGCCCCACTCCTCCAGCTGTGATCTCCTTAGGGCAGGGCAGAGGAGCAGGAGATCCTCCCTTGCCTTGCTGGCCACGCTCTTCTTCATGCACCTCAGGATCCTTTTGCCCTGCTGTGTTCCAGGTGCCTTTAGCATCTCCTGGCTGGAACTATCCAGCTCCACACTACTGAACCTCTCTAGCTTCCAGGCTCTGTCTCCCCTTTGACATTCTCCACCCAGCTGCCCTTTGCCTTTCTTGCTGAGAGCTGGAGGCACAGAGGTGGTGGAGCAGCCAGGGCAAGCTGCTGGTAGGGCAGGCAAGTTGCTGGTGGGGCAGCCAGGGCAAGCAGGCTGCAGGTGGGGCAGCCAGGGCAAGCAGGCTGCAGGTGGGGCAGCCAGGGCAAGCTGCTGGTGGGGCAGCCAGGGCAGGCAAGCTGCTGGTGGGGCAGCCAGGGCAGGCAAGCTGCTGGTGGGGCAGCCAGGGCAGGCAAGCTGCTGGTGGGGCAGCCAGGGCAGGCAGGCTGCAGGTGGGGCAGCCAGGGCAAGCAGGCTGCAGGGGGGCAGCCAGGGCAAGCTGCTGGTGGGGCAGCCAGGGCAAGCTGCTGGTGGGGCAGCAGGGCAAGCTGCTGGTGGCAGCCAGGGCAAGCAGGCTGCAGGGGGGGCAGCCAGGGCAAGCTGCTGGTGGGGCAGCCAGGGCAAGCTGCTGGGGGGCAGCCAGGGCAGGCAAGCTGCTGGTGGGGCAGCCAGGGCAAGCAAGCTGCTGGTGGGGCAGCCAGGGCAAGCTGCTGGTGGGGCAGCCAGGGCAAGCTGCTGGTGGGGCAGCCAGGGCAAGCTGCAGGTGGGGCAGCCAGGGCAAGCAAGCTGCAGGTGGGGCAGCCAGGGCAAGCTGCTGGTGGGGCAGCCAGGGCAGGCAGGCTGCAGGTGGGGCAGCCAGGGCAAGCAAGCTGCAGGTGGGGCAGCCAGGGCAAGCTGCAGGTGGGGCAGCCAGGGCAAGCTGCAGGTGGGGCAGCCAGGCAAGCAAGCTGCAGGTGGGGCAGCCAGGGCAAGCTGCAGGTGGGGCAGCCAGGGCAAGCAACTGCAGGTGGGGCAGCCAGGGCAAGCTGCAGGTGGGGCAGCCAGGGCAAGCTGCAGGTGGGGCAGCCAGGGCAAGCTGCAGGTGGGGCAGCCAGGGCAAGCAAGCTGCTGGTGGGGCAGCCAGGGCAAGCAAGCTGCTGGTGGGGCAGCCAGGGCAAGCAAGCTGCTGGTGGGGCAGCCAGGGCAAGCTGCAGGGGGGCAGCCAGGGCAAGCAAGCTGCAGGTGGGGCAGCCAGGGCAAGCAAGCTGCAGGTGGGGCAGCCAGGGCAAGCAAGCTGCAGGTGGGGCAGCCAGGGCAAGCTGCAGGTGGGGCAGCCAGGGCAAGCTGCAGGTGGGCAGCCAGGGCAAGCTGCGGTGGGGCAGCCAGGGCAAGCAAGCTGCAGGTGGGGCAGCCAGGGCAAGCAAGCTGCAGGTGGGGCAGCCAGGCAAGCAGCTGCAGTGGGGCAGCCAGGGCAGCTGCAGGTGGGGCAGCCAGGGCAAGCTGCAGTGGGGCAGCCAGGGCAGGCAAGCTGCTGGTGGGGCAGCCAGGGCAAGCAAGCTGCTGGTGGGGCAGCCAGGGCAAGCAAGCTTCTGGTGGGGCAGCCAGGGCAAGCAAGCTGCTGGTGGGCAGCCAGGGCAAGCAAGCTGCTGTGGGGCAGCCAGGGCAAGCTGCAGGGGGGGCAGCCAGGGCAAGCTGCTGGTGGGGCAGCCAAGGCAAGCTGCTGGTGGGGCAGCCAGGGCAGGCAGGCTGTTGGCGGGGCAGCCAGGGTGGGCAGGCTGCTGGTGGGGCAGCCAGGGCAGGCAAGCTGCTGGTGGGGCAGCCAGGGCAAGCTGCTGGTGGGGCAGCCAGGGCAAGCTGCTGGTGGGGCAGCCAGGGTGGGCAGGCTGCTGGTGGGGCAGCCAGGGCAAGCTGCAGGTGGGGCAGCCAGGGCAGGCAGGCTGCAGGTGGGGCAGCCAGGGCAGGCAAGCTGCAGGAGGGTTTTGTCCCTTTACTGCACGTTAGCCCAAGGGCTCCCACCCACAAGGCACAAGCGTCTCCCCAAGCTCTGGCAGTGTTCAGCAATATGCTAATCTGGGTACTTAGAGGCTGCTGCTTTGATTTGTTTCCCATTTCCTCCCAGCTCCAGGAGCTCCATTAAGAGGTTGGGAAACTATTTAAACAGCTCAAGAAATTATCAGCTTTGCCTGCTCTCAATCACCTGCAAATTCCCTTTCCTCTTGAAGAGTGCAGGGTTTTTTTCCTCCTCTACCTGTCAGGCTGGGTGTAATTAATGCTGTCCGCCTGCTCTCCCAGCTGCCACATCCCTTCCTTCCCCTCTCTCATGCCACCACTGCCTTTGCAAGTTTGGAAGAGATGATTATTCTGCTAAACAGCCACCCCCCCACCCCCCAAAAGAAGGTTTTTCTCACGTGACAATAGGAACTCAGCTGCAGCTTGGCTCAAAAGCTGCTGCAGGGTGTGCTGAGAAGGGAGCTGATACCCGTGGAAGGGTTTGGTTTGCAAGAGAGCTTAAAGACCACCCAGGTCCAATCCCTCTGCCAAGGTCTCCTCCTTGCTGGAGGCCACCCTGCCTTGGAGCACTTTCAGGCTTGGAGGCTCCACCATTTCTCTGGGCAACCTTCTCCAGTGCCTCACAACCCTCATGGGGCAGAATTTCTTCCTACTGTCTAGGAGAACCCACTGGATGGGTTCTCAAAGGCTGGCCCAGGCTGCCCGGGGAGCTGGTGGAATCTCCATCCCTGGAGGTGTTTCCAAGGCAGAGATGCTGTGCTGAAGGCCACAGATCAGCACCATCCCTGTCTTGAACTGGGGACCCCGGACCGTGTCACAACCCCCAGGCATGGCCTCAGAAGGGCAGGCAGAGGGGGAGGAGAACCTCCCTTGCCTGCTGGCCACACTCTCTTCTCCATGCACCCAGGGTGCCCTTGCCTTCTTGCCCACAGGGTCACAGTGCTGCCCCGGGGTACCCTTGCTGCCCAGCGCACCCCAAGCTCCTTCTCCAGGGAGCTGCTTCCCAGCAGGCAGAAGCCTTGCAGCAGCTGAGCCACGAGGGGGGACAGAAAGCCTTCTCCTGCAATATTTATCTTCAGCTGCTGCAGATCCAAGGGGCAGGGAGCTGAATTTTGGAGCTGATTCAGCTTTCCCAGCCAGAGAGTTTCTGGGCGAGTTTGTCTGCTGGGTTGGGTTGCTGCTGGTTGTTGGGTTGGGTTTTGCCCCTACAAGGTCCATAAAAAATGGAGCTTTGCCTTTTCTTTTTAATAGGGGTGTTAAAAGATTTAGAGCAGAGACCTTGCTCCTCTCTGAACCCCACAACAAAGAGCTCCTTGGGCACTCTCTGCTCCATTCATCCGCCCCCATAGGCACCAATCAGGGAAGGAAGGAAGGGGGCGGGGGGGAGTGGGGAGGGAGGGCTGCAGCCATTTATAGCCATGGGATGGAACAGGAGAATCTGTTGCCAGGAGCAGCCTTTCCCCTTCTGTTTTCTGGGTTTCCAATATGTTCTCTGTGTGCTTCCAAGCAAAACACTCCCGACATGTCTGCCAGCAAGAAACAGAGCTGAAGGAGGAGTGCTCTGGGGGTTTTCATTTGGTGATCTCACATCAGGGAGGGGAACAGCAACCCC
>CM026892.1:28257447-28282679 GCA_015227895.2 Colaptes auratus
GAAGGATTACGCTTAAAGATTACAGAACAGGGCCACCTAAAGCTTCCTGGCAAGATAGTGCTCTGTGTTGGATAATTCTGACTAATCAAACCAGAAGAGCCACAGAAACATGTCAGGATTCACATCTTGCTTTAAACTGCAAAGAGCTGTTTGCTGGTGCTGTAAGACAACATTTTAACACGGGAAAGAGCAGGCTGCAATTTTCAGTTCGGAAAATGCGTTCTCGAGATTTTTAAAGCCGAGCATAATATCAACTCAAGAGGCAACCACTGGGGAAAGCATTCCAGGTTCATGCATCTTCAGTGGCCTGAAATAAAGCCAGCATTTGAAGATAATTTGTGGTGGGTTTTTTTTTCAGAAGGCAAATAAGGGCAAATTTTACTGAAAAAATCATTCAAAATTACAGCGTTTCCCATATTGGGAGAGGCCTATTTCCATCCAGCACTTCTCAGGTAAACACACCTAGATGCCACGAGCAAGAATACAAATGTTGTTCAAATTGCCTTTTTCTGACCTGACTTGCAATAAAGCCTTGAGCAAGCAAAGCATTTTTGCCTGTGTGTAACTAACATGCAAAACCATTGTGCACTACTGAACCATTGTGTGTCTTCAAATGATTTGCTAGTTGGAAACTAAATTCAATTTGCTTTACAAAATCCAACTGCAGCCATTCTGATATAGTCTTCACTACAGCTACAAATACCACTTGGAAAGAAACCCTGCTGGATATGTAGTAATCAAATCAGAGGCTGCCCTGACTGTGTGTCTGGACAGGCTGAAAAAAAGAAAATCAAACCACAAACAAAAAACCTGCTAAAAGGTCTGAGCACGAGAGCATTTGTCTTAACAGCCAGGTAACGTCCAGCTGGGTAAGGGGTTGCTAGAGCCTCTCAGTCTCACATAGGTCATTAAACTACATATGTGGTGGTGCAACTGTAAAAGGTGCACTCAACAGCAGAGTCCATTTAATGCCTTGTGCCCTTTTGGGTTGTTAAGCAAAGGGAACTCAACAGCAGCTCCTTAACCCTGAAACCTGCATCTCATTTGCTTCCTTTGTATGCAACACAGGGCTAACCTGCTACCCTTCCTCCTCCAACAGAGAGATTGAAGCACAAGGTTTCAACTCCCCTTTGTAGGTCAGGTGGGGTATTTTCAGATTCCCTGACATTTAGCCTTCTGAACGAGGTAGATAAAGGATGAGTATTGAATGGTGATAAATACAACACACCGAACAAAGCAGATGAAACAGCGCAGGCTGAAGATCATACCCAGCAGCAGAGTCACAGTGGTGCAGGGCAACCCAAACTGCAGACATAAGAATCAGGTTAGAGCAACCCAAACAGCTGAAATAAGGAATGGAATGGAATGGAATGGAATGGAATGGAATGGAATGGAATGGAATGGAATGGAATGGAATGGAATGGAATGGAATAAAACCAGATTGGAAGAGAGCTTCAAGACCATTAAGTCCAACCTATCACCCAACACCATCTGATCAACTAACCATGCCAGACCAGACCAGGTTGGAAGAGACCTTTGAGATGATTAAGTCCAACCTATCACCCAACACTATCTAATCAACTAAACCATGGCACCAAGCACCCCATCCAGTCTCCAAAAAGAACTAAAACCCTCATGCCAAAGGAACTTGTAATTTGGACTTACATAGATATGGATGCTAGATATGGATATTTTTTTATGTCAAAAGTATGAGCTTGCTCACAGTAAGGAATTTTTTGCACAGTCTTCATTCTCTTGCTTTACCTTGCCAATTCACCTCTCACCCCCTCAAAGCACACAGAATTATCCTTACCATGTCTTAGGCAACCCCCATATTCTGTTTTGCAGCTTCTTTTCCTTTATTTTATGACAAGCATCTGAATTCCAAACACTCAGGTGTTTTGGCTCTTCAGATCAACTATGCACCTGAATGATGCCTGCTCAGTTGTAAAACTTCAGCTTTTCATCCCAACAGCCCGCTGGTGATATAAATCCCACAGCATCATTTTGAAGCAAGTTAATTGCAGACTTGAATTTCAAATGCCTACTTCGTGTGCTTATCTTTTGAGTCAATAATTCCTTCGGACTGCATATCACCTTGTCACTTAGCTAGGCTGGTGGATAGGCACATGGCAGAGCCCACATTTTCTGTCAACCTTTCTGCCTTTCACTGGGAATGATTTAAAACTGGAGCATTCCTGTTCATTTGCACGTCCTGACCTGCAGCGATGGAGATATTTGATCACTCCAGCAGCAGCTGCTTATGTAAAGAATATTTTTTTCCCTCTGCTTTAACATATGCTAACAATGATATCTATGCCAGCACCTTCCCAAGAGCTTTTAAGAATAAGTCAGATTCATCATCATCTTTCCCGTAACTGGGATATGCAGACATATCCACAGGATTTTTTTCAACAATATTTACACTCAAAACAGGCCTCCAGGATCAGGAATGTATTTTTAAACTTTAATCCTCCCCACAGCATGCTGAATTTTGCAACAGGAGAATAAAGATGTTAACATAGTGCATTTCCCACTTTCAAAGGATTTGAAAATGTCAGTCTGTCCTGTACTGCCTCAGGGGCGGGGGGGGGGGGAAGGGTGGAACTTGCTGGTTTTCTCCATCACCATTCCAATTATTAACTGCCACATAAAGCTAAAAAAATCCTTAAAATATGGCAAACCCCATGCATGGTAGAGTCCAGAAGAGAAATAGTAGAAACAGGCTTTCATTACAAACATAACGATGATATGAGAAGGCTCCAGGGAGACCTTAGAGCAGCATTCCAGTACCTGAAGGGGGTCTTCAAGAAAGCTGGGGAGGGATTTTTTTTTACAAGGACTTGTAGTGATAGGATGAAAAGGAATGGCTTTAAGTTGGAAGAAGGGAGATTTACACAGGATATTAGGAAGGCATTCTTCACAGTGAAGGTGGTGAGACACTGGAACAGGTTGCCCTGGGATATTGTGGAAGGTCCTTTCCTGGAGGTGTTGAAGACCAGGTTTGAAAAGGTCTTGAACAACCTGGCCATGGTGGGGGATGTTAGAACTAGATGATCTTTAAGGCTCCTTCCAACCTAAACCATTCCACTATTCTATGACACCAGTGTACAATCTTTATTCCCTCAAAGTGTTCTGAGGTTAAGAAGTCCAAATTCCACAGCTGTATATACTGACTTTCCTCTTGTTGGTATTTTTTCTGGGCTTAGAAACTACAAAGGTTTAAAACAAAACAAGACAACAACAACAAAACCCACACCTACATGCAACACTTCCATTTTCTCTCCAGTCCGCAATACACTTGGACTCGATGATCTCCCCAAGGTCCCTTCCAACCCCTAACATCCTGTGATAATATATATAGCCCTCAAATCCCCCCATCTTCACTTGGGGTGCATAGAGAAGAATTAGACAACAGGGATATTTTCTGTGACTCACAATATGTGGACACTCTACTAAGTGATGGAGGAAAAGCTAAATGCACCCCCGGGGAAATGTGAAGGTTGAGGTAGACTCCAGTTACCATGGAAGGCCACGAGACTCAAGAAGTAGCAAACTTTCTCCTCCAAGGCTGCCAAGAAAGTAGGCAGGCAAGTTATATATTTCTTTTCTTTTATAGATATATATAAAAGAAGACAACAAAGCCTAGGGAATGCAGCCAGAAAAACACCAACAATAACAGATCAAAAATGACAGAAAGGAAGATAAAAGTATCTGGCACAAAACCAAGTTGTGGTTAAGGACCTTGCTCACCCTTGACACAGTGTCATGTTAGACATTCCTCTAGAAGACCTTGCTTTGTCTACTAACTACAGATTCCCCTAGATGATCCCATCTGTAGGTGTCTGTGCTGGTATGGAGTGGGAACAGAAACTGAACTCCTTTACCAGCATCATTGTTCTCTCACTGAGAGTGGTCTCAAACCCAGCAGGTTCCACAAGAAAATTCCATCATGCCCTTGACAGCTGAACACAAGAAATGTCTATCAGGACCCTTTTCATTGCTATGACTTGCCTTAAACGGTTCCTATACAATAACATCACATTCCATTTAAAACTCCAATATCCCCATGTGCCATACACTAATTGATTTCTTCCTCACAAACAGTTTAACCGTGCAGTCTCACAGAAACGTGTCTGCCAGAAAGGAAACACAAGTTTATCTCTGAAACTAACCTATCATTTCAGGGCTGCAAAAAGAAAAGATTAATATTGGCACATTAACTGATGGGTGCAGGGGTTTTGTCACTAAAATGAGTCGGTTTTGTACTGTTTCTCCATCCTAATTATAAGCTGCCAAGAGACTGATGTGAATTACAGTGCTGTGATCAACAACGTTGACCTTTTTGCCTTTTTGGTACTTCTGTTAAGTCAGTTAACTGGGAGAGCAAAATTAGAATGAGGACTGACACTGGAGTAACACCAGGAAAGCAGTGAAAATGGTGGGAAATTACTGTTCTCCCTCCTCTTTGCAGCATTAAGAGCAGAGTCTTACTCTCAGCTGAAACCTTAGTCTGCTAAATTAGGTAGAGGTTTGGAAAAGAATGTTCTGATTGTTAATCATGAAATGTGCTGTAATCTTCTGCAAGGCAGCTCTAACCTCCTCAATCAGCAGCCTTTTCTTACTTAATTGCATGATTTTAAGTACCACTAAGGAGGTGCTGTCAGATTTACATTGGAGTTCTCTTAGAGATTACCACTGTAGTCATGGTGATGATATATAGAAATGGACAAAATGCCAGAGACTGGAGAAAATGTCAGAGTTATGGTACTCCCACACTTGCTCCTTGCCTAGAATTTACTCATTTTTTTTATTTCAGTTAGCCTGAAAGATGATCTTACCCACTGTATTAATATACCAAAACAACAAGATTAATAGTACATGTGTAATCTTCTTGCTAAACATTCGCACACCGAGGCAATTCTCACTTCTAAGCATAACTCGTAACAGTTTGGGAGACCCATGACACAGGACCAGGGTGGGAAAAGGGCAGAGGTGGGTGCAGGACACGAGGTGAGACTGGGTACACAGTCAGTGTTCTGTTCTTGCTGCAGGCAATGCAAGCCTGCAGGAGCAGCTTTGCTTTGCAGAAACAAATCACTTCTGTGATGCCAGTTGGCTATTCTGGCCGGGGAGCCAGGTCCCATTGTTCTGAGCCCTGAAGTCTGCTTTCAGGCTAATAATTATTCCATCCTCAGATGCAGAAAATTATTATTACCTACATATTTATAACCAGGGGAAGGAAAATTAGTGGTTGTGAAGAAAGCAAAGTACGAGTATCTGTTCATTTAGCAAGCTCTTGGCAGACCTTCATTTCCTTCAGGTATTCTGACTGACAGCACCCATTTTATAAGTCCCTTACTACTGGTGAGCAGGATACTTTGATACCATCACAATTTCTCATCACCTGCACAGATTCATAAGAGAAAGGCTACAGCATCATGCTTGTTGCCCCAGGAGGTCCCTCAGCTCAGTCCTTGTGGTTTTGTAGAACACCGTGACTGCCATTTAGCCCCAAGGAAGATTCCCTCATTTAGGCCAAAGCAAATACGCTTTTGAAAGTCAAGGTTACACAACAGTAACAAGCAACAGACCAAGCTCCTGACTTCCAGTTGCTAGCTAAGGTAAGAGTTAAATACCCTTGATTAGCTCTGCAGTTAGTGTGCACCCTCTCCAAAGACAAGGGGGTTCTAAAATTCACACCAGCTGTAGATCTCATCTCCAGCCTCTGCAATTACCCCAGCTGAATAAATGGATGATTAACAACCATCCTGGGTTATTTCCCTTTTATTACTAGTTCCCACACAGGCTGACTTCCATTTCTGTAGTGCCTGCACAGTTCACACATGTAAAAAGGTGGTTTGTGCTACAATAGCATCTCAGAGCTCCAGGATAGGGAGAGGGCTCTGCTGCAGAAGGTTCAACATGACCCACGTGCTCCCTATTACAGGGGGATGGTTATGAGCACATCATTCCTCACCATACATGAACAGAGCTGAAATTCTTGTCTTTATAGAGTAAGAAGGTCAACATTTACTGCAGCACGCACAGGCAGCACACAGTACTACAGGCACAGCTCACCTGTTCATAATTTTTATGGTCTGCAACACATTTCAGAGTGAAACATTGCCATCTTTACAGGGGTCAGGTGGACAATTCTCTTATGCTGTTCCAAAGAGATTTTTGTTGTGTTTTCTTTCCTCATTTTGCAATGAACAAAGGTACAGAACACCCCAAGGAAACATGAAACTGGAGGCAATCAGTTCTCAGATTCAAGGGGTAACGACTCTTCTGTGTTCTCAGAGAAAAATTAGAGGATATAAATCGCGAAGAGAGCCAGGAATTAGAAAAGACCACATCAGCTAGAAACATGCTACAAGTGGCGCAGGAGCGGTTACCAAGGTAAAGCAGTTGCAGATAATAATGTCCTATCCATCTACATTTATCAGTGCAAAGAGGTATTCTGGAACAGAAAGTAACTACCTGTGCTCAAGCTGCAGAGTTCACAGTACATAATACGTGACATCCACGTAATGGACCTTATGGGAGTAGGGGCTGAAATCCCATTTCCTGGCTGGGGCATGGTTGTTGGTCCCGATGCCTCTTTCCTTCATCCTGCTGATCACTGATAAGTATTTGCTTATTACAACTATCTTGTCAGTTACAAAGGCCATCACTGCAAGTTAATAATGTACCATTCTGCTGGATCAATATCTTTACAGATTCTCCTGGCCCTGATACAGAAAAATTATTAGAAAGATTAGACTGCTTGAGCTCAATTCACTCATTCCGTAATGCAGGTGGCTTCTGTGAGCTCACTCCAGGGACAATCTAGTCTGTTGTGAATAGACACAATGAGAAACAGCTTGAGAATATGATCATGGCACAAATGAAAGAGGAGATGGCTTTTTTCTCTAAGATTAACAATTAAATCAAAGCAGCAATTACAAAGGTAACTGTGAGCCTTCAGTAAGCTTCATGCATAAAACCCTACTTCATTACAAAGTACTTTTTTTATGTGGGAGTCACAGCTACATTCTTGCTTTTGTCTTCCCACGATCTAGCAGAGCTCTTGTGACCAGCTAAGATGCTTTAGCTAAAGCACCTGTTTTACTGGGAAATAGAGTCTGGAATTTATTCCTACATCGTTCAAAAATCACAGAATGGTAGGGGTTGGAAGGGACCAACTGCTTTGGAGCACCTGAATGAAGATACAACAGGTTTCAGTAGAGCTAAGTGCAGAACAGATGAAGTTTCATAGGACAGTTTGTGTCAGAAGGGACCTTAAAGACTCTAGTTCCAGCTCCCCTGGCATTGGCAGGGACAGCTTCCACTAGACCAGCTTGCTCAAGGCGCGATGGACGCGATGATCTTGAAGGTCTCTTCCAACCTGGTGTATTGTATTGTATTGTATTGTATTAAGGCCTCCTCCAATCTGGCCTTGAGTTGATTAGTTTTCAAGATACTCAGAGTTTTCTTAAATCTGAAAGCCATCCTCCAAACTGAGTGCTTGCCCTCTAGATCACAGAACTACAGGATGGTGGGGGTTGGAAGGGACCTCTGGAGATCATCTAGTCCAACCTCCCTGCTATAGCAGGGTCACCCAGAGCAGATTGCACAGGATCACATTCAGGCAGGTTTGGAATTTCTCCAGAGGAGGAGACTCCACAACCTCTCTGGACAGCCTGGTCCATGCTAATTATTATTCACATCTATAATTCATATGTTTATTTATGTATGTCTTGGGTAGTTGAGGGATGAAACCCCTGCCAGCAACCTTCTTTCAGAAAAACAGCTGTCTTCTTTTACACTGCTTGACACCCCAGGGATCAGAGAAACAGCAATTTTGCTCTTCTTGTGAGAATGTATTATATTAAAAAAGTGAAATATTATCATACCTTATACCACAATAATGCCACAAATGGCCAGCAGCTGTCTCCAGTGTCATGCTGGGTTTAAAGAGCCATCTCCTCAGCATTATCCCTGCTCCACATGGAGCATTTATCTGCTATTGACATGCCTGGATTTCATTACAGAAGGCCAAGAAGTATTAAAGACCTCCAGAGGGTTTGCTGCTCACTGCCTAGGACTGCTGCACTCTTCAGTGAAGTCATTACTACATATCATTTCCTTGTCCATAATCATTTTCTAGCAACCACAACACATCACTCTATGCATGGCCTTCTGAAATTCCAGAGCAGCACTAGGTTTTTGGAATTAGGAGCAATTCCCCTGAAATACAAGAAATGGTGTTGGCAAATAAAAAGGCTGCAGAGTTACCATGATGTAGGATTGAATCCATCCATAATGAAACTTCTCAGTTGGTAGATTCCTGTATTTAATTTTGCATACTTAACTAACTTGCCTTTACAAGTGACACAACCCTAATTAGATGTTCCAGGTAAGATTAAAAATAAAAGGTTACTGAGAAACAAAAAAGGCTTCTTTGCTTCTCTGTTGTGTATTAAAATAGCATTAAAGAATGGATTTATAATTGGATGGTTATAATCTTGCAGCAGCACTGAGATTGTCAAGTTCCATCTTTGCTATTTTTCCTACAGGGCTTGCTGAAAGAGTAGACATGGTTTGAAAAGTGATTATTTTCATCCAAAAATACCCCAACAATTAAACATGAACTGCTGAATCTTGCAGAGAAAGCAAATTCTTGTTTACCCAAGCCAGCTATTCCAAAAATCATGAAATATTATAGAAGCATAGAACTGTCCAGACCAGAAGGGACCTTCAAAGGTCATCCAGTCCAACTTCCCCTGCAGTCAGCAGGGACATCCCCAACTAGATCAGGTTGCCCAGGGCCTCGTTGAGCCTCACCTCAAATATCTCCAGGGATGGGGCCTCAACCACCTCCCTGGACAACCTGTTCCACCACCCTCATAGTGAAGAACTGCCTCCTGATATCCAATCTAAATCTGCCCTTCTCTAGTTTGAAGCCATTGCCCCTCGTCCTGTCACCACAGACCCTTGTAAACATCTTTTCCTCTCTCACCTACTTAAGATCTGTGTGATCACAATACTACCTCTGTCCCTCTAGGGAAAGGAAAGGCATGACATGACTTCTGTGGACAAAAGGTAAGGCTTTTAAATAAATCAAGTAATTTTATATGTCAAGAAGAAAATCAGGCATAAATTTCTTGTCTTTTGCTTTAAGCACATCGATATTAGTAACAAGTTACCTTCTCATTTCTTCTGTTTACATACTGATAGTGTAAAAATAGTCTGAAAATGGTCCTTAATTCCTTATCATAGAATCAGTCAGGGTTGGAAGGGACCACAAGGATCAGCTAGTTCCAACCCCCCTGCCATGGGCAGGGACACCCTGCACTAGATCAGGCTGGCCAGAGCCTCATCCAGCCTGGGCTTAAACACTTCCAGGGGCAGGTCCTCAACCACCTCCCTGGACAACCCATTCCAGGGTTTCACTACTCTCATGGTGAAGAACTTCCTCCTCACGTGCAGCCTGAATCTCCCCACCTCCAGCTTCATTCCATTCCCCCCTACTCCTATCACTACCTGAGATCCGGAGCAGTCCCTCCCCAACCTTCTTGTAGCCCCCTTCAGACACTGGAAGGCCACAATGAGGTCCCCTCAGAGCCTTCTCTTCTCCAGGCTGAACAGCCCCAACTCCTTCAGTCTGTCCTCACAGGAGAGGTGCTCCAGCCCCTCTGATCATCCTCCTGGCCCTTCTCTGGACACCTTCCAGCACCTCCAGATCCCTTTTGTAATAGGGGCTCCAGAACTAGAGGCAGTACTCCAGGTGGGGTCTCACCAGAGCTGAGTAGAAGGGGAGAATCCCCTCCCTTGACCTGCTGGCCACACTCCTCTTGATGCAGCCCAGGATCTGATTGGCTTTCCTGGCTGCAAGTGCACAATGAGAGCTCATGTTGAGCTTCTCATCCACCACCTTGACAGTTCTACCTCCTGAAATTTGACTCTGATGACAAAAATAGAATTTGGGCTTCTGTGGAAGGGGACAGGGAACTAGGAAAACATTTTAAATCAGAATTTAATGAAATCCTGGAAGATAAAAAGCATCCACGTTCCAAAAATCTGCCGCAGCGGCGAGAGATCATCTCTCGTTCTGTAAAATCCCATTACATTAAAAGGCAAGGCTAATAAAATGAACTGTTTAAAATTTCATCTGAAATAAATTAACTATGCAGTGGGTTTAGGGTATAGTTATCAACAGCAGCCCAGCACTCCCGACACCACAGGAAAGATGCTTCTGAACGGATGGGTTTGAAACATCCTCGCATTTAAACATCAGAAGACCTCAGTAACAAAGGAGAGAACTGTGACTGCTGCTGTAAAGCTGAAAATATTAATAGTCTTATGTTTAATCTTCTATAAATTTAAAATAAAACTCAGGACTGATGACCCACCAGTCTCCAGTCCACATACTCCAGGTTAGAAGTGTTTCTGTTGAGCTCATTTCTTCAGCAAGAAGAGAAAAGCAATGATAGTCTATTTGAAGAATTCTCCAACTAAATTACATCCTTCCAGGGCTTCATATTCAATAAGTTAACAATGTGGGATCAATATTCTGTTAAATTATCTCATTGAAGAGATTATAATGCAAGAGCTGCTCTAAGTGGTCTGTTACATTCTTCTGCTTCTGGAAACCAGTCTCTACTAGACAGGCACTGAAGCAACATCAAACAGACTGCCCGTGGAGAAAGACTGCAATAACTAATGCAAAGGACTGTGGAAAAAGAATCTGTAACAAACACAGACTGATGCAATGCTCATTAAGTTCCTAAAAATTTCTGTTCCTGCAGCCCTGCTGATCTATAAGGCAGGTCTATGTTGAGTGGTTCAGCTCTTCTCCTGCCTCTCTTTGATAATTCATCAGCCCTCTTCAATTCTCAGCCCTGTGCAGTTTTGCTGAAGTTTTGTTTGGCAGGAATATGGAAGTGTTAAATAATGTGAAGTGTTTCTTAAAACAAACAACCAACCAACCAAACAAACAAACAAACAAACAACCCACCCACAAAACATAAAACCCCACAAATATTTATCTCACAATGAAGTTTTGTGGGAAATCTTGGGATAAGCTACACTTGGCAATATTGTTTATTTGACATGGTCAAAACTCAACAACTTATTAATTATTCACTCCAAGGAACCAGTAAAAGGGGACTCAAATCCCAAATTCACTGCTGATCTCTCACAAACCTGCATGAGACCTTCCATCCAGGTCCAGTCTGTATTTCTTGCTCTGAGTCCTCCTGACATTACTCAAGCCCATCTTACTGAATGCCATCCCCTGCTCCCTGCAGACCAACAACATAATAAAAATTCAGTGCCAAAGGCCATACAAAACACTTCCCCCTGCACTCCTGGCAGCACAGATCACACCACAGTCTCCAATGGTGCTTAGACTATGAGGGCTCTAACATTGTGCCAATGTGATTCCTTTACAACAGCAAAGAACTGGGAAGTGACAAACTGGAAAAACTCGCAGCTTCTGTAGGAATATGCTCCTGGGTTTCCATCACAGGAGAGAAACACAGAAAACACCTTTTTCCTATAGTGCAGGCAGCCAGGAAGTTTACAGAAGTCTTCACTCCTAGGAGAGCCCATCACACCTCACCCTACTCAACTGATGCTCCTGCATTGAAGGGAAAGTCTCTGCTGCCCATGGGATAGCAGAGCTCTGTTGCTCCCCCCTTCCCTACACCTTTCCCTGAGCTCTGTAAACATTCTGCACTTCAGACATAATTCCTGTGGTCACTAGAGAGCAGGTAGCACAGGGGATCTGAAGCCTGCAGACACACACAGACCAGGATTTAAGCTGGACAGGGGCAGCTTGTCTCTTCTTGGGTGTATGCTTATTGTCTTAAAGCCTGTAAATAACCGCACAGTTAATTCAGGAATTGCTGAGCAGGAAAGTGGCTGCTTACCCATGAAAAATGGGAGCAATTTGCCAGCACCATCATTCATTCCCATTGTGGAAAGAGTGGTTTTGGTGCCTCCTTAGGAATCTGCTATCTCAGCATCTTTGCTCCAAGATTGTCAATTTATGTGCAGTGAAGTGTCATCCATGCTCTAACAAGTGGTTTTAGGTCCACTCACACTACACAGGAAGTTCCTGGGGCCAAGGGTGAGCATTTTGCTGCTTGCACAACATCAAGAACAGAGAAACTCCACCTGCTTGGTCAACTCATGTTGATTGCACAGAAGGAAAGTTGCAAGTGCTGCCAAATGTTAAATCTCTTTTCATAACCTGCTTGTTTTCATCAAATACTTTTGTTCAAGGATTTCACTTTCAAGGATGCTTTTAGCTACTTTCAAGGATGTTTGTATGAGCATGAATAAACACAGAGATGGAAGCTCAACTCCTGTGAAGTCTTTCCTTTCCACTCTAATAGGTGGGTCCAGGCAACAGTGGTAAGCAGACAGCAGTGCAACAGCTCAGCCAGGCATGGGGCACGTTAATCAAGAGAGACTTCTAAAAGAGAGCATCATCAGTATAAATCACAGAATGGTAGGGTTTGGAAAGGACCTCTGGGGACCATCGAGTCTAATGCTCCTGCTAAGGCCTGTTCACTTCGAGCAGGCTGCCCAGGATCATGTCCAGGGGGAGTTGAAAGTCTCCAGAGAATGAGACTCTACAACCACTGTGGTTGCACATGTTCATGCAAAAATATCAATACACTAAGGGAAAATAAAAAGAAAAAGGCTTTCCTTTCTTTGCATGAAGTCTTAAATGAAGTCCAGCAAGTCTGACTTCCCTGGTTTATGAGTTTCAGCTTTCCTCCCTTGTTCTAAACAGAAGCTGTACCATGAGACCTGCGATCTGCAAATGTGAGTTAACAGTGCTGCAGCTGTGGGGAGGAAACAAATCAGTTTAGCAGTTTTATATTTGAAAGTCTCTTGCCTGCTGATGTTCTCTTCCCCCTCTGCTCATTTCATATTAAAGCTTTATTGTTGCTCAGCTCCTGCTTTTATTTGTTAGTATTACAGTAATCCGATTACAAAACAGGAAAAGAAAATAGCATGTAGTTTAGCAGCTAATCACAGCCTGAATGTCAACTTGCAACACCGGAATCCCTATAAAAAGGCAGTTGGTGGCTGATCCAGAGACAGCTGATATTAATGGAAACAGCACCAGGGTGAGCACAGCCCATGGTGAGCAACCAGAATCCTTGTAACTACATCTTTATCATGTGAATCTGGTCAAACACGTGAATGGGCAATTTTAGCCACCCAGCCACAAAGAGTTAAGTTCAGCTATAAAAACTGTTTACTTCATGTCATTTTTCTTGATCTTCTCCCCTTTGTCTAAACTATCAAGTCATGCTACAACTGACTAAGAAGCCAGCTTCTTTGCTGGTGTAAATGCACGTCCCTCTACAATTTTCAAAGCAGTAGCTCAGTTGACAGCAGCAGAGAGTCAGAGTTTCTCTCAATCTTCAGTGGGACAAGCTGACGTGCTACATCTGACCAGAGCTGAGCAGCTCCCACATAGGTGTGAGACAGTGAGACTCTGCCTTAAACAGACAGGACATCCACCACACCATCATAGCACAACATCCACCAACTGCAGGAACTGCTTTGCCTTGCACAAGATTTAGTGGATAAATGCTTCTAGCTGTAACATTCTACAAATGTTAATGCTTAGATTATTTTCTTTCCATCTCCTGTGAATCTGATTGGGCACAAAATGTTTAAGAGAACACCAGGAGTTACATAGCAATAGAAGACTGTACCCAAGAAGCTGTCTGATGTCATACAGGGATAAGAACATTCTTGACACTCAGACACTAGATGAAAACTTCTCTCTGGGTTTGATACCCAAAAGCAGCATGGGATTTAATGCAATCTTGGACCAATATTCAGCAAGTTACAAGGCAAGCAAGGTACATCATTTAAAGAAAAGCTACACTGCTTTGTGCTGTCCTGACTTCACTCTGTAAGTGCCCAGACTGGGAAGATGGGGAAAAAACATGACAGATGGGAAAGCTTTGAGTTGATTCAAGGATCTCAGTTTATTTGCCTAAGTCCACACAAGGAGATGATGGCTGGATCTGAACGAGGGCTTGTTTGGTCTAACAGCATAGTGGTGTTAGCTGAGAAACCTGCACAGTGCCCCACTGCATGGCATAAGAACATCCTTATTCTCCTCATGCATCCATTCTCCTAGTTCCAACATGGGGACAATCACAGCCTAGCTTATCATCCATTGTCCCTTTTGTCTATTTAGATGGCATTATATCTGAAACAGGACAATGACTTCCATTTGTAGAGCACACAGAGCAGTGACACCAGTGGTCTGATAACACAAATATAATGTAGCTAAATAGAAAACAAAATGTACCAGAATGTCCCACAGGCTGATCATATCTTTTTCATAAGCCTTCACTTGTCCTGTTGTTAGAAATGAAGAGCCAGAGGATATTATTAAAACTGCAGAAACAAAGTACTAGTATAGGTGGAAATCCAACAAATCTTCTAATTGCCCTGCTATTTAGTTTTCAGTAAATAGATGCAGTGATCTTCTTTCATCATCTGTTGACTGACAGTAGCCCAAACAGATGTGACTTGGTTTGCAAATATTTCTGGCAGAACTGACAGAGCTACACGAGTAATGAGCATTGCAGGGAGGCAAAGCAGGTCATTCTTTCCTTTAAGAACTAGCAAGGATTTTGAGCCATTGAAATGCTGACTTATGAGAAGCTGATGGCACTGAAGACCTGCACAGAAGCAAACTGCTTCACAGATACTCTGCAGAAGTTTTCTATTACTGGAGCTAATCACCAAAGAGCCAAATTCACTGTGGACCCTGGTGGATTTAGAGACCTGTATGTGCAAAAGTGGCAATAAGATGCTCTTCAAGCTTTGAAGTGGTTCAGTCCATGTGGAATTTCATTACCAGGTATAGAAATATTAAAGATGCCATTAAAGAAAAGAAAAAAAGGGGGGGGGTGTTAAAAGATCTGTACTCCCAAATAATGTTTCTCTTAGTAAAAACTTCTGATAGTGTATGCTCAAGAAAACTATAACAGCCTTTAGAACCCGCAGAGGGAAGTAGCACAGGCCTGAAGCAAAGAGTTTCTGTTTAGCCCAAAGACACTCACCAGAAAAGAAGGAAGGGGAAAATAAATAAAGAAAGAAAATAAAATCACTTAAGCAAGAATATAAAGAGGATCTACATTTAGAGACTGAGTATGGAGCTCCTCTCTTTCTTTAAACCAAGTAAGTTATTCCCACTTTTTCTCCTTTGGGGCTTTATGTTAAATTATTTTAATACATTAACTCCTCGCACATCACTCTCCAACCTCCTCTGGTTCCTGGGCATGAACAGTAACATGGTGCAGGTAGCACCATCCTTTGTTTGTTGTTCACCTCAGATTTCCTTCTCTTTGTATTTTACATAACCTGAGGCATCTTTGGAAGATGACCTCACAGGCAAGATGTTGCCTATAGACAGGACAGGTTGGGTAGTGCCAAGCAAGAGACTCTTAATTTTCCAGCAAACACAACTCCAAGCCATTGATCTAAGATATTAATTGCTTACTCAAGAGTCTTCTCTCTAGGTGCAAACAGCAATTCACTTTTCAAATGCAAGGTTCTCTGTCCACCTGTATTCACTTCCATGCATATGCCAATAAACACCAGTTTGCTGGATTAATAATTTGAAGGAGTTAGTTAGGAGTCAGTGGGAAGACTTAAGAAGTTAGTGTCAATTCCAAATTTCAGTAGTAGTTTTCTCCCATTCATCACAGCAGCTGGATACTCTATTCATGCTAAGGACTTGCACATGCACCTTAAGAGTATGTTTGAATTCCCATCACTTTCTGGGGCACATTGCAATACGTGGAGTTGAGCAGAGAGATGTCTGAACTTCACCTGTGCAAAGACAGTCCCTTCATTCTCACAGGCTGCTACAGAGAAACAGATCGCCTTGCAGCTGGCAAAGATGCATCTGGCAGGGGAGAGAATTCCAACCAGCTCTATAGACCACAACAACATAAATAATTCATGTATCTGCTCAATCTAACACGGGGATTGTTTCACTGTTTCACACCGCCACTTAAGCCACCCACGCAAACCATTTACAACTTCCCCTCTCATTCAGCCTTTCACTGAATCAGGGGTCTGTGCTCTTCACGAGTCTTTTGCTTTGTGTTTCTAAGCAATTCCTTGTTGGCAATTGGCGTGTTTGTTCTTTGGCTAAACTTTACTTTCTCGTGCCTGGTTCAGGCTCTTTTTGATCTGTCAGGCTGATTTCCATGGCGTCTCACTTCCACTGCTTTCCACTCATTTGCATTTCAGCTGCTTTCACGGTTCCTAGCGTTGCCTTGCTGACAACAGCGAGCTCCTCTGTGTGCTTCTAGCTATTGTATACAATTTCTCCAACGAACATAACACAGGGCCAGTATTTGTGTTAGCCTAAAAAGCAATTCCTTCTGTACCTGCAGCCTTCACATCCAGTCAGCAAGTAATCTACAGCTTTCTAAAGCCCTGAGACAGATATCAACATCCCAGGTTCTTTCTTAAAAAAACCACCTTTCCAGCAGGGATGGAAAGGGAAGAACAAGAGATGTGTTTTAAAACTGCCCAAACTGCAGCAATAATCTTAATGGTCACACAGGCATGATTTCACTTCAATTTTCTCCCCCATACCCAGGAATGTATTTGAATACAGGACAGTAGCACGAAAGGCAGCTCCACTGTAGACTTATTAATCTATTTGGTAAAGAAAAAGCATCTACAAAACAGTCCTGCAGGAAGAGATTAGAGAGCAAATCCCAGGCTCTTTAGGGAAGGAAGGCAGCCTGGCTGTTGATACATTGTCTGCTGTGGCTTTATCTAGAGAATGATCTTGCAGAAACTGCTGCACTCTGCATTGCTCACCACTATACATCCTGGTAATTTAAGGCACTTTTCCAAGGAGGGGGCCATCATTTTTGTCCTAGAGAACTATTTATAAAATAAAGCTGATGTTTGTCAAAACCTCTGACTCCTGGTACAAACCTCGCAACTCTGGGTTTCTTCCATTAACCATCCAGAGACTTAGGGCTGAATAAAACTTCACCGTATATCTGAACGGCAGCTCTATAAATGTCAGCGTAATGGAAGACGGGAGTGGAGTCGCTTCGCTGTGAGATACGCAGGTGCAGGTGGGCTTCTGGCTCTGCAAAGCCCCCTTCCCTCCTGCCAAGCCTCCTCCTTTGCTCTCTATGAGGAATAGCCTATCATTTTTTTAATACTGATGGTATTAAATATTTCTGAAGGATGTTGCTTGGGTTTTCTTCCAAAATGGCTGTAAATTGACACCCACCACTTCATTTACTCTTCTCCATTAAAATTTTATCCAATGATCAGAAAATTACTTCCCCCCTCCACCACCTCCCCCCTTTAATAACTCTTGCATGACAGACAGCCAATCTCCATGACACTGGATTCTTGCAGTGCATACTGAGGACCAGGAGGGAAAAAGCCCAACAAAACAAATCACAAAAAACTAGCAACTACAAGACAAATCACACATTATGGAATCAATATGACATGATGTATCCAACCATTTTTTTCCCCTGAAGACAAGAAAGCACTCTATCAATTCTGTCTCCAGAAGAAGAAATCTGCAGTGGAACCTTGAATAATCACAAGCTTAATTACAGTGAGCAATATAACAAGGGTAGCCAGGACACATCAGAATAGGCCTCCAAAATGCTAATGCATTATGTTTTAATTTTAGCAGGCCATTTGCAGGAAAAGTCATGAGGTGACCAAGAACTTGTGTGTACTGCAAAGCCAGGCTAGGCTCCACGTGTGTGCTTATGTGACTTCCAATGTTTTGCCACAATGACACAGCGCCAAAGAAGGTGTTGTTCACCAGCAGGAGTACTATGAGATGCCCCTGCTTTGTTTATAAGAGTTCAGGCAAACATTCATTGCACAACATGCACAGAGAAGGGCAAGAAGACAGCGAAGGACATGGGATGATACCTACAGAGAGCAGGACCCTCAAAGCACGCTCTGTCACACCAGTATTTGCCATTCCATCCCTCAGTATCATGTGCTAAGACTTGGACAATCATTTGAGCAGAATGGAGAGCTAAGAGCTGGAAGGGGCTACAAATGTGCATGTTGGGAAGGATGGACTCAGACTTTACCCTGTTTTCATCAGGATGACCACCACCCCAGCCTGCATGCCCTACTCTGACTGAAACAAGGGGCAAGCAGGGTTTCATCTTTTAGAGGAAACTTACCACTGCATTAGCTTCATTTGAAGTGAGGCAAATAAATGATTGGCAACTGTCAGAGAACAGGCCAGATGATTCATATTGAGTTATATTCTTTTCCAATAACAGGAAGCATCAGATGTGCTTTGAAAGTAAATCATCTAGCTAGAAGATAAATGATCCTTTAAAATATGTACCATGAACCTTCTTTCATTTCACCTCACTGAAGAGCTACAGGGAGATTTAAGGTGATGCTACTGTGTGCCATTGCTTTGTCTCCAAGGCTTGAAGCCAAACTGTGGCTTGCTGCAAGGTGCTGATATCACACATACTCTATATACATGCCACCAACTATGGATCCAACTTCACTTTGGAGACATCATCTACACATGTGGCACAGGGACAGACTCTTTCTTTCTCATTCAGGAAGTACAGGACAGAATTTAATTCACTCTTACAACAGCCTAAACTATTCTGCCTCCACTGCCTTGAGAGACACTCAGCACTCTGTCATGTCCCTCTCAAAGCAAAGGGCTCTTTGGAGAGTCTTACAGGATGTACCTCTCTGTAAGCAGTGCAACATGAGTACATCTACAAGGCGAACAGTAAAGTCCATTCAAGCACCATTCAGACCTCTTTCAGGTACTGCCTGCTAGCAGTTAAAGCTCTTATGGGTTCCTTCATTCAAAAGGAAACCTGAGCTTTTGCACTTGGAAACAGCTGTGTAATGTGAGTCAAAGCATGGTAAATGGGGACTATCCAAAGATATTCCAGAGTGCGCTCCTAGTCCCTTTTGGGCTAGATCAAAATTTGAAACAAAAAAATAGCCCTTGGATACAGCTAGGTATAGCACTGCTCAGGTTTGAGATGGCAGTTTCAGTACTGAGTTAGACAGTCAAGCTCCTCACCCACTGGAAGTGAATTAGGAGCCACAGAACAAAGACCAGCAGATCAATATGCTACCAGCGAGTGGGAACAGAGTGCAAAATGACAGCACTGATAATTAATCAAATTAGGAACATCACTGACCAATTCAGCCCTGACTAGTCAGAAGCGTTTCCAGCACATAGAAAGAAGCCAGCTTTAAGAAGAAATGTAGGAGGTAAGATCCACCAAGATACTTAGGAAGTTTGGCTGCTCCTGTGCACAGAAGGCTGGTGTACAAAGCTCACCAGACAATCCATCTCTTCTATACATACCTCCAGACTGGCCTTCTCTGCTGTCCTCTGGGGAAATTGCAAGTTCATACTCGGGCTCAAGACACTGCTTTTTCTCAGCAAACCTAATTTGCTTTTTAATCCATGTTATCATGAAGTAGCTTATGAGCAGGGGTCCCTAAAGGTAAAAAGCAACCAACACTATCCCCTGCTTCCCTTCTGGCTTTTTTTGCTGAGTGCAGCTGCAAGGTTACTAATAAACATTGAGTCAGTCTCAAGGGTGAAGTTACTGAGAAGCAGAGCAGCATTAGGCTCAAATGAATACCTTCACAGCTGCCTGCAACTCTGACAAGATAATAAAATGTTTCTGCAATCCAGCATTGTGCAAAGCACAGGACAGAGCCTCACTTTGTGTGATGATTCCAGTGAGATGAGGATGCTGCTCAGAGTGGCCACAGAACATAAACACCAGCAGGACCCCAGCTTTCCCCATCTCTCAAGTTTCTGCCTCCATTATTTGTTTAAGCTGCAGACCATATTTTATGCAGGAGGACTGAACAGACACATTAAAAATGAAATTTTTTAAACAACTCTGAGCTATTGGGTTTTAGTTCTTCCTAATCAGAAGGAAATAATGGAATTGTAGGACTCTGGGCTGTGGAGGCTTGGCTGTCAAAAAGTGCTGCCACTACTTGCTTAAAAGAAATTCAGGTTGGTTTGCATGGTGAACACAATGAAAATGCACAGCAGTCTTCTCTAATAGCCTGTAAGAGACTTCAGTAGGATTGTTTGGCTGTGACTCTGCATTTTCCCTAAAATTCTCTCTCTATTTACATCATTAAAATGCTTTTAGAAACTCTAAATAAACACCACAAAGTGCCTTTTTGTTTTTTATGGCACCTAACTGTAAAGCAGGGCAAACCAGCAAAAATGCCTGAATTTCAACAGGTAGCATCTCCAGATTTCCAGAACAGATGATACAGATAATAGAGGCATTCATAAACATTTTTTCCTATCCAAGGCTGAAGAACCAGTGGCAGCACCTTGTTTATGGGGTTGATGAATCAGATGGAGCACTCCCTGCTTTTGTCTCTCTGCTAATTGCCCTTAATGGAGACTACTTACTTATGGGTGGGAAAAGATGCCTGAAAGTGTGTTTTCTAGGCAAAAAGCCAGTACTCTAATTAATACCTCGAAGTGATCACTGATTAATGACACTGGTTTGGGGCTGTTGCCAAAAGGGGGTTTGTTTGGTTGGGTTTTAATTTTTCCTAAAACCAGGAAGATTAATGATGTTATCATTAGTAGAGGAAGCTCCCACCCTGAAAAATTTTGTGGTGGGGAAACACAACACTAACGATTGCTATGGAGCTTGTGAAGGAGGAGAGAGGACACCACACAGGGTGCCTTCAGGAGGAATAAACTCAGTGTTGTGAATCTTTCCCACAGACTTGGAGATCACCACATTTTTCCCCTCCATCTTGTAACTAGTATATTTGTAAGAAGATTGTCATCTTTTATTCTTTCCCCCTCAATAAGGGGGCTGGAGAGCAGACATTTTAAACTCTCAAACCCTGATTTATGTTAGTCAATACACTTGCTTCTTGAATGTGGAAGGAAGCTAAAAAACTAAAATCTGCATTAAGCACCCATTTGTTTCCAGTTTAATGCTGTAGGAATCACAACTGCTACACCATTCAGGTATGTCAGAATCCACTCTGTAGGGCACAATCCATTATCTGATAACAAAATTATGAAAAACAGAGGGTATGAGGATTGTAGAAGCTACAGGCAGATCAGCTGATAATGATTGTCTGCTGAGCTGCTGTAGGTGCTGCCATCACAGCTGTGTTGAAACCCAAGAGCCTTAGTCCCTTATATCCACTGAAGACAGTTTAAGCTCTGGCTCACACCAGCAAGGCTGCTCTCACTGTTCATATATGGCTCAGAGACATGGCTCAGCCAGTACAAACATTCCCTTTCTTGCACCTCCTCCTGACATCTGTGTCTCTGTTCTTACATCAGTACTGTTCAGCACAGACTGACACACAAGAGCACTCAAAAAACCTACTGAAACCCTCCCTCTCCTAAAAACACCAAGACCCAGCTGGGTCCTAACGATGAGGATGTCACGGGCCCCATGTCCTGCTCAGGGCAGGACATGAGGACAGGCTGTCCCTTTCTCTGCCATGAGCACATACGCTAACACTGCTGGGCACACTGGCTGTCTGTGGAATAGCTGTTTTGTACATTTGAGCTGAGTCTCAAAGCCATAGATCATCTAAGAAGCCTAAACAGACTTTCAAGCATGTGCAGCTGGACTCAACTAGGAAAGTCTGTCCCTAGTACAGCTGTGCTCTCCCCATGCCATCAGTTTGCCTCCCAGCTCAGAAACTTTGCCATTTTCCATGACGGGGGGGTCTGAAGTGCTCAGTGTCCTGGAGCTACCATAAAGGCTTATTCAATTATTAATAACAAATTAAAACAGCAGGAGCAAATACTGTGCCCTTGGATGCTGGGCAGAGGCATCCACAGCTTTTACCCATTCCCTTGTCCTCAGGATGTCTGGATGCTGCAATCCTTACACAGGCAAAGCTCCCACTACAGAAGGAGCATTTTGCTTGGTAAGGACAAAGCAGCAGCATGGGGTTGCCCAGCATCAGTGCCCATTTAGCCACAAAGCTCCCTTCCCATTTCCTGCCTTGAGAACATGTGAGGCTTTATTCAGGGTCAAACAGAGTCAGTAGAGTTATTTGCCAGTGCTGCTCTATGGGTTTTGTTGTTGCTTGAAAATGCTGTTCATTTTCAATGCAAAGAACACGAGGGGGAAAGTAGAGCCTGTGCTATGAAAAGAATGTTGCTGTGTAGGAGGAACATGCAGGATATAGAGAAATCTAACTCATTTAAGATATATTGAAGACTCTTCTTATCCCTGTGCCTCTTCTCTATCCTTGTTTAACTGTTTGAAACAAAGGAAAGAGATGTAAACTAAACACGGGACCTTCTTCCATCACCATCTGGCAGCCTTCTCTTCATCAGAGCCACAACTGTGTGGTGCACAGGGAAGGATCTCCCATTAGATCTCTTGGTACCAGTCATCAGCTCTAGAACATACTCCAAAATCCTCTGCATCTTGTCCTGACAGAGCAAATTTGCCTGCCAAAACACTCATGTGAGCTGGGTCTAGCAGAACGCAGCATCAGATAAAGCACTTCCTCTAATGACATTGGATAACAAGACTGTAAAGTAAATGTAAATATAATCTTGGTTCTTTCTGCCTTGAAAAAAATAAGAAAGGCCAGGGTGAGTACAACTGAACATTATTTCCTCCTGAAGGGCCCCTCTGCAATTAGAAGCTATACCTGCAAACATGGCCAGTACAGAGATGTTGTGGCCATAGAGGATTGTTTGCTGTTATGATCCGTGACACTTGGCCAAGTGAGATAAGCAACCCACCCAAAATTACTTCTGTCAGAGTAAATAGGAGCACATAGGGACTCTGAAAGTCCAGTGTGCCAGAAAGCAACTGGAAATGTAGCAGACATGATGGGATTGGCAATGCTGAAGCAAGGGTAAATTCCTGCACATAAAAGCTACGTGCTCGGTAGTTCTCTCCACAACACATCATCGCACTGGAGAAACTGTCAAGAATTACAAGTCAGGGATAACTACTAGTTCTTATCTAATTTATCATCAGTTACAACCTTGCTTGTGCTATCATCATACTCCTTGATCAGAGGAGAGATCTCCTCTTTATTTACACTGTGGTCTAGTAGTGCAGCATATTCAGGTACTGGAATTATCCCGCTCAAATAGGTGTAGTACCGTCCTTAGAGGAAAAATTACTGTGAATTCTCCCTTTCGTGCTGTAAAAAGGCAAGCAACAGATGGCAGTGCAAGGAGGGCAATACAAACCAGTCCTTGGCTTCCTGCAGTTCTTAGATCCTCCTTAGAGACAGCCTCAAGAGATACACATAATGATGAATAGCAGGGTGCTATCGTCATCCTTCTGTTTTCCCCTTTTCTCAGCTATTGTTATAGAGCAGAGAGCTTCTGCACCTGGACCACAGCCATCCCAGTGTCTTTTAATCCTCAACAGATCCTGGAGCATCAATGTTTGCACCATAGCTTTGCAGAAATATATTTCTCTAGGGAAAGGAGAGCTGCAACCAATATGCGTAGGCAAGGATTTCATTACCTCAGAGCTTTTCGAATATAGAACTTTCCCAATCCATTGAGATGAGGGAATCTGCATTGGGGATGGGCAGGGTGCCCACCTGCTTTGGATGCTGTGACTGACAGGTTCCATTACCCAGGAAAACAAGCCAGCTAAGGGTGCTTCCAGCCAGATTCACAATAAAGATCTCAGAGCTACTATTTCTTATTTTCAATCAGGTGCAGCATCACATCTGTACTGTGGGGTTCAACTCTGAGTATTCTCAGGGTTTTAAATTGCTCCTCATAAGAGCATTAGTCCACATTGGGATGTCTCATTAAACAAAAAAAACAACAAAACAACCACCAAAAAACCACCAACAGAAATGCTTGGAGAGAAACGCTGTGAATAAACAACATCACCATTTCTTCGGCATTATGATGACAACACTAACATGAAAAGCTGTAAAACGTTTTTAGTGCTACTGGGTTTGTTCATTTAGTCTTGTTGTCTTAGAAGTAATTCAGAAAAAGAGGCTTTGGAATGGAAGCCCTCTCTGTAGCTTAGCTGTGCCACAACAATGAAAATAAGCACAGCTCTTTTTCTCCCGCTGCCATTACATACTCAGCAAGCATAAAACGCCAAATGTGTTGCCTGAGAAATTAATGTCAACTTTCCACTATGGAGTTCTAACTACTGATCTAAACTTTAAAACAATTTGGCTTTGATCTAAGGATCTGCTGAGCAGCTACGAATCCCACAGAAATCATGAATGTAGGCTGGGTACCACCTCAATAGCAGATGCTTCAATAAAAGGAAATGTCATAAGTTGGCTAGTGTCCAAACAGTTCGGTCCTCCCAGAAGCATCACTTCCTGTTTATGATATACTGCAGCAAGTACAACTCCTGGTAAAACAGCAGCTGCAGAGACAGTGCCTGCAACATACAGGAGAGATGTATATTTAGTTTCCTGTTCTTCTCATTGGGTTCATTTTGCTTATAGGCTGGTGGAAGCATTCATCAGGAGTGGAAGCACTCACAAGGCTTTACAATTGGTCTCTTTATAGTTGTACAGATACCACTGACAAAACATTTGGACATTCAATTACTTCTTGTGTAGTAAGAAGAACATGGTTCCAAGTTGAGGGAGTTTGCCCTGGCAAGGTGGAGAATATCATTATTTGCACAAATGGTGCAGTGATCTGATTATAGCTGCTGCTGGTGCATGCTGTCGTTTGCTTAAGTTAAAGCTTTGCTTTTTCATTTCTGTTATTGGTGGCTAAGTAGATTGATTATGTATCAGTTGAAAGAGCATGGAGAGCTTGCCAATGCTGATGTTAAGAGTACACTTTGTCTTGCAGCATTAAGTGAATGGAGGAAAGAATGACAGAATCGAGTGGTCACCTTAGGAAGTCATGAAAGTTTGTAACTCACCTCAAACATTCCAGGACACAGCATCAGTGAGCACTAAGAACTCTCAGCAGCTGTGCTAGGTTCCTGCAGTTGAAGGTTCACTGTTTTTCTGGGGTTTTTTTGCTTGATTTCCTCTTGGGATCATATAAATGAGCCAAGGTAAAATGAGAGTCAAATCCCCTTGCTGAGACTATGAAATTCATTCCATTCCAGCTGAGATGCTGGTGTCCACATGCTTCCTCGCCCTTACCTCACCAGAGGTCATGGGACTACTCCTAAACAGAAAGCCAAAAGAGCACG
>CM026892.1:28283179-28336514 GCA_015227895.2 Colaptes auratus
GTTGTCCTTCAGTGAGTCTCCTCTTTCTGATCTCTCTGGCACTTTAGAAGAAGAAAAGCATGACAATAAAGCCCCTGGGTGGAGGGTGGATACCAGTGGACACTCAGGCATTCAACTGAACTGCATCCTCATCATCACGATCCAGTAGGAGTTTGATCTAATAATCTATGTCAGCAAGATCTCCCTTTGGAGACTCAGGGAGACTTTATTGCTCTCTACAACTACCTGAAGGGAGTGTAGCCAGGTGGGGGTTTGTCTCTTCCCCAGGCAACAGAACAAGAGGACACAGTCCAAGCTGAGCTAGGGAGGTTTAGGCTGGAGGTGATGAGGAATTCTTCCCAGAAAAGTTGTTTGCCATTGGAATGTGCTGCCCAGGGTAGTGGTGGAGTCCCCATCCCTGGAGGTGTTCAAGAGGGGACTGGATGTGGCACTTGAAGCCATGGTTTAGTTAGTCATGAGGTGCTGGAAGCTTGGATGATCTTGATGATCTCTGAGGTCTTTTCCAACCTTATTTTTCTATGAGTCTCTGCTTAATCCTGCAAAACAGGCAGGTTCCACAACATCCTGCTTTCCTCAGCTGCTCAGACAACCAGTTTGCTTGCCTTGAAGTCACAAACTTGAAAGCCAGACTGTTCCAGCCTGCTGTACCATGCATGCTCCAGTCCATGAGTGGCTTCATGAATGGAAACCATGTTCAAAGTGTGCTAAGTTGGTCAAACTCTTTCTGAAAGTTCCCTGTTCTTTAAATCAATCAATCAATCAATCATAGTGCTCCTATAACTACAATACACCATCTGATCCCACTCTACTACGCCTTTGGTGTCTTCCCAGCACACTTTTCTGTAGGGGGTGTTCCTTTATCTCCTGTAACTTCGTTTCTACAAAACACAGAAGAAAAGCAGAGCAAGCTGTTCAGCTTGATAACAATACACAAGGCATGATGGGGTGTCTAAATGATGTGACTCACTTGTCATTAGCACAATCCTACTGAGACACTCAGCACACAAGGGTTTTTGTTCATCATCTGAATATTTATTTAATCACATCAGATCTGCTCAGTCTCAAACCTGTGACCCCCAGGCAGTGCTCTAAAATCAGGGACTCGAGGTGCTTCAGCCAGCAGCATCCATGCTGATTTTGCCAAATGATGAGTTTAAACTCACACTAATGAAGCTGGGAAAGAGAAAGAGCAGCCAGGAGGCTCTTTTGGTGGATGCACAAACTCTGGAATGAGAGCCTCCATTTGATGGGATACATGGCAGCACAGCCACAGGTTTCACAGAGCACCTGGGCAACTCTCCTAGCTGTCCTTCACATCTATGGAAAAAGTGAGGGGAAACTGCAGGGTCACATCCATAGTACTTACATGGCTTTAATATGCTATTATTATTACTACTATTGAGGAATGAACCAGGTTTTTTTCAGTCCAAGCTGTATAATGCCAACACATCCCTTTCACCCTCTAGTCTGTCCTCCCATGACTAGAGGGAGAACGAAATTGCATTTCCCATAAGAAAGTCTTTACATCCTGGAAATATGATACCTTTTTTTTTTTTCCCCTCCAGGAAACCTTGGAAAGGCCTCTGAGATCAAGTCCAGCCATCAACCCAACACCACCATGGCCACTAATCACTGCCCAAGTGCCATGTCCACATGTTTTTTAACGCCTCCAGGGACAGTGACACCACCAGCTCCCTGGCAGCCTGTTCCAATGCCTGACCACTCTTGCAGGGAAGATTTTTTCCTAATGCCAACTTAAACCTCCCCTGGCACAACTTAAGGCCATTTTCCTCTGACTCTATCACTTGATACTAGAGATATCAACCCCCACCCTCCCTACAACCTCCTTTCAGACAGCTGTAGAGAGCGAGAGGTCTCCCTTCAGCCTTATCACTGTGTACAACTACCTGAGCCAGCAGCATGTCCATTTTTGTCTTTCTGTCACAAAGCTTCTGCAACCCTACAGGTAATGACCAGCAAAGTTGTCCTAGGTACTGATACTTTTCACAGGATCAGTGATGCCAGGGGTTAGAAGTGGCCAAGAGATCATCAACTCCAACCCCCTGCCAGAGCAGGACCGTACAATCCGCTCAGGTCACAGAGGGACACATCCAGACAGGCCTTCAAAGTCTCCAGAGCAGAGACTCCACAACCTCTCTGGGCAGCCTGTTCCAGCGCTCTGTGACCCTCACAGTAAAGAAGTTCCCCTTGTGTTGAGGTGGAACCTCCTGTGCTGCAGCTCACATCCATTGCTTCTTGTCCTATCCCAGGAGCAAGTGAGCAGAGCCTGTCCCCTCCCTCCTGACCCCCAGCCCTCAGAGATTGATAAACATTTATTAAATCCCTTCTCAGTCTCCTCTTTTCCAGACTGAAAAGCCCCAGGTCCCTCAGCCACTCCTCACCAGGCAGTGCTCCCAGCCCCTAATCCTCCTCATAGCCCTCTGCTGGACCCTTTCCAGCAGATCCCTGTCCCTCCTGAAATGGAGCCCAAAACTGAAATGCAGCATTCAATTACTCAAGTACTTTTACCAGGGACTGGTGCCTGGAGCATCATCACAAGTGTCTAAACCTCTCCTAGGCTGGGCTTAGTTATAGGCTCCTCAAAGGCTCAGATTTCCAGCAGTCATGGCCAGAGAGATGCTATCTCATCCTAGGTAGGAGTGTTTAGATCTGCCCAGCTGATACTCCTTGAAAGAAATCACAGTTGTGTTACTGTGAAGGATTAAGAGAGAGAAGAAAAAAAATCATCTGATGCTGGTGTTCACAGACAAAAGCAGGAGCAGAAATAACTACAGCTACAGCTTGACTAAGGCATTATATAATAGAGAAGGACATTTATACAGACATCTTATTACAATTCCAACAATAAGGAAAAGGAGCAGGCTGATAGAGAAATTCAAAAGGCCAGAAAATGCTTTAGGAAGATGGGGGAAAATAAGACAACCAAAACCAAAAGCCAAAGAAGTGAAAAATCAATAGACTAAAATGCCTCCTATTCCACTTCCTTTCTGCTCTCCAAAACCACAACAAGCTTCTCTGGCTTTGACATCCAGAGCGGGGATGACAGCAACAAGGCAGAAACTGCAAGACTCTTTGGGACCCATCCTGAATTACAGCAGGAATACAGAACAATAAATACTTCAAAAGCATCATTTTGACTATCTCCCTGGAAACACCCGTGCCAACCACACCGAGCCATTAACTGTTTAATTGTTCAACCACCGCAGTTTATTTTACTGGCTCTGAGGCCATCAGAGGACACCAAGAAACTCACTAACAGCATCACATAATTCAGTTTATTAAGACAAATGTGAGGAGAAAAAAACAACCAGTTGGAACCCCCACAGTGAGCTGTTGGGATAAGATTTTGTTGGGATTATCCCCCACTGTACTGTGTCCAGTTCGGGTGTCCCCAACAGAAGGACATTGAACTGTTGGAGCAGTCCACGAAGAAGAGCAGAGGGCTGGAAAATGCCCCTGTGGGGAAAGGCTGTGAGAGTTGTTCAGCCTGGAAAGAGAAGATCCAGGAAGGCATTGTAGGGGCAATAGCTTTGAGCTGGAAGAAGAAAGATTTGTACTGCAGATTAGGAAGAAATTCTTTACAGTGAGGGTGGGGGACACTGAAACAGGTTCCCACAGAGGTTGCAGATGCTCCCTCCCTAGAGGTGTTCAGGCCAGGCTGGACAGGGGAAAGAGGCTGAGGGAGCGGGGCTTGCTTAGCCTGGATAAGAGAGGCTCAGGGGAGACCTTCTTGCTCTCTACAACTACCTGAAGGAGGTTGTAGCCAAGTGGGGCTTGGTCTCTTCTCCCAGGCAACTGACACCAGAACAAGAGGACACAGTCTCAGCTGTGCCAGGGGAGTTTAGGCTGGAGGTGAGGGGAAAGTTCTTCCCAGAAAGAGTAATTGGCCATTGGGATGTGCTGCCCAGGGAGGTGGTGGAGTCCCATCCCTGGAGGTGTTTAAAAGAGCCTGGAGAGGCACTTATTGCCATGGTTTATTATCAGATGGTGTTGGGTGAGAGGTTGGACTCGATTCTCAAAGGTCTTTTCCACCTGGTTAATTCTGTGTTCTGTAAAATGGAAAGTACAAACCAAACTGGTAAACCAAAGCTAATTGGAATATTATGCACTCTATTCATGTTTTGGCATCTTTTTATTACAATGAATTCATGTCACCAGGTTTGGAAGAGCTCTGCAGCCTGCAAAACTGATGGCTTTTGTGGCTAATTCAGCAGATGTAGAAAATACATTCTTGGTGCTGTTAACATGCCACCCTAACCAGTGACAAGATCCCCAAGTCCACCTGGTAACCCAGCACTGCCAGCACCACTAAACCACATCCCTCAGCACCCATCTGCATGCTTTAAAGTCTCTCCAGCAATGGGGACCCTGCCACTGCCCTGGGCAGCCTTTCCCAGGCTTGACATGACTTTTGTGGTTGAAATTCTTCTTCATGTCCAACCCTGGTGCAACTTAGGCTGCTTCCTCTGCTGTCCTGCCACTTGTTACTTGGGAGAAGAGACCAGCCTCCACCTCATTCCAACCTTCTTTCAGTGAGCTGTAGAGAGTGAAGAGGTCTTCCTTCAGCCTCCTTTCTCCAGACTAAAGATCAGCCACTCTTGTAAGATGTGTGCTGGCAGCACACATCTCACTAGCTTCACTAGCTAATCCTTCACTAGCTTCTCCCCTCTCCTGGGTATTTTGTCTAGAGGGAGGTAAGTTTTTCCCCAGGACAGATCTATTTCCATCTCTCTTCATATGGCACCTACTGCACTGGAGCCATGATCACTGCTGTGTTCATTACAGTATCTCAGCACCACCACAGAAGTAGTAAAAGCACCGTGAATTAAAGGACCATCTGTCCAAGTGTAATTTGTTCCCCTGCCCACTCAGTTCCACAGTCTGTCAAAACCATCCAGTTGAAAAGGAAACCAAAAAACCTCTACCATTAAAAGTGCTCAAATTAACTGGATCTTTTTTGACAGAATTGGGTTGAGGACCAACTACAGCTGCAGCATGGAGGATCTGGCAAGCCAGAAACTTTGCTGAAGAAGCAATGATGGACACTTGGGATGATGAGCAAGAGCAGTTCTTCAATGGTTAAGCTGCTGTCACAACACATAGCCCAGAAGCAGGGCTGGGGAGCAGCCATGGGAGCTGGGAAGAATCACCCTTTTGGTTAGGAACTGAGATGGTAACAATTCATTTCTCTTTGCCAACTCTTCCATCTTCATGTTGCTCCACAGCAGGGGAAAAGCATGTTTGGCCTTCCACGGCTGCAGAGTCAAACTTGTACAAGCTTTCTCCCACTTTAAAAAGGAAAACAAAACAAAAAAAATCTTCTCCCCTTCAATATTTGAAAGGATAAGGAAAGTTAAAGGGAAAATAAAGCAGTAAACAGATCCATCAGCAGGGAGCCCAGATCTGAGCCAGCTCATCACTTCTGTTTTAGAGAACAAAATCCTGCACTTTTCAATAGTTTCTGTCATAATGAGTATTCTCCTCATGCTTTTTTCCCTTGCTAGGGACATACAGCATTCTTTCAGCTTTTCATCTCCATTTTATTAAGACCTGGTTTATTTCCCCTGTTCAGCTATGTCAATCAGGGTTTTGCCATGCACAGTCAGTTCTGCTGCCTTGCTCTCCCAATACACACAGCAGTAGGATTCCCAGAAGCGCCTAAGCCCCACTGGCAGTTCCCAGTGGTAATGTTTGATCTAGTTCAGGTGGACTGCAGGCTCAACCCAAGAGACACTTGGAATGGTAACTCAGTTGTTCTGAGCTATTGGAGAAAATAGCAGCACCAAGCAGCTCCATGGAGAAGGACCTGGAGTCCTGGTGGACAACAAGTTATCCATGGCACAGCATGTGTCCTTGTGGCCAAGAAGCCCAAAGGTATCCTGGAGTGCATTAAGAAGAATGTGGCCAGCAGGCCAAGAGAAATTCTTCTTACCTCTGCTCTGCCCTGGTGAGACCGTGTCTGAGTATTGTACCCGTTGTGGGCTCCCAGTTCAAGAGGGACAGGGGTATATTAGAGAGTGTCCAACAGAGAGCTATGAGGAGGATTAAAGGACTGAAAATTTGTCTTATGAGGGAAGGCTGAGAGAACTGGGCTGCTTAGCCTGGAAAAGAGAAGAGTGAGAGGAGATCTTACTTATGTGTCAGAAGAATGTGCTACTATCCTGTGATAGGACAAGGTGCAATGAATACAGACTGGACCCAGGAATTTCTACTTCAACATGAGGAAAAATGTCAGTACTTTAAGGGTAACAGAGCACTGGAACAGGCTGCCCAGAGAGGCTGTGGAGTCTCCTTCTCTAGGGATCTTCAAAACCCACTGGATGCATTCCTGTGTGACCTGCCCTAAGTGTTCCTGCTTTGCAGGGAGCTGGACTTGATCTCTGGAGGTCCTTTCCAACTCCTACCATTCTGTGATTCATTGCAGTAAGTATGCTTCCCGTGATTCAAAATCCTCCAGTGGTTTTGAGTACACTGGAATGTGAGGAACCTGAGCCATCCAAACCTGCTTTTCACCTCCTGCGAGGCACATGACAGGATTACCTTGAAAAGAACATTTGCAAAGGGCAGTTTAGGTTCAATACAGGGTGTGGTGATCATGATGGAGGCCAGACCTTCTTCACATTGCAAGTCCTTCAGCTGCCTAAGTAGTGGAAATGCCCACCCACTCCACTCATCACTTGCTGCTCCATTCTGCCAGAGATTGGTACTTCCAGAGGGGGGGTCTGACTCAGAATCTGACACACCCCTTGCACTTGGTTGAGCTGAGGGTCTCAGCTAGAAATAAAACCCTACACTGCAGTAAACACAAACTCCTTTACAGGCACCTGCAATTGAGACATTTTACTCTCTTGAGATTATGTAAGCCATATGCAAAAAATAAATCCCAAACATCTGTCTTCAGGATAGAGTTGAATCACAGAGCCAAGTGGTGGAAAAGACCTCCAAGATCATCGAGGCTAATCATAAACCAAACATCACCGTTCACCACTAAACCACGTCCCAGAGTGCAATGTCTACACATTTTATGAGCACCTCCAGGGGTGGAGTCCCACCACCTCTCTGGGCAGCCTGTTCCATGCCTGACCACTCTTTTAGTGAAGAAATGTTGTCCTAATATCCATCTAAACTACCCTGGCACAAACTTTCTAGTCATGAGGTCTGTGGTGACAGGTTGGACTCGATGGTCTTTAAGGTCCCTTCCAACCTTGGTGATACTGGCAACTTGAGGCTCTTTCCTCTCATTCTATCACTTGATACTAGAGAGGAGACCACCCCCCACCTCAGCAAACCTCCTCCTTGGCTTTTGAGTGACATCTTGCAAGGCAACACACAACACCAAAGGCAGAGAGCTTTTCTGCAGGCTGCATCACCAAAGGTCTTGGTGCTTCCTTCCTGCTTCTCCTCCCCCTCCCTTCTCTCGGTTCCTCGCTCTCATTAGGGATGCAGGGACTGCACTGTAAATTGGATCAGCAAATGATCCGAGTTAAAAAGAATACAACCTGAAGGTTTGTTGTGCTTTGAGCTTCTTAATCTGGATAATTATACCTGTCCTGCTTGCAGCACAGCCCCCAAACAGGAGAGATCAGCACCACGGAGACTGCAAGCTGCAACAGAAGGAGGCGGGAAGGAACCAAGGGGAAAAGCTGGAAGCAGCTTTGCAAGTGGAGAGAAGTGTTTGTGCAACCTCACCCTGAATTTTGAAGCTACTTTAGGCCCTGTGATCGTGCAAGTCTTAATTATTTGCACTTCAGTGCATTATGCAGATAACTCATCACACTTGAGACTCTTCTGTCAGCTGCTCACTTGTAAATTCAAGATTTTTGAAGCTGAAGTGGTCTCTCACTCTCAACCCTGACTTGTTAACGAGAGGAAGATTTAGTCTCCTCCTAAGGAAATCAGTCAGTGATAGGGGGGCTTGGATGAATCTGCAAGTTAATCATTGTTACCTCACTCTGGCTACCTTAGAGCTGTGTTTGTGGGTTAGACTAGATGACCTTTCAAGGTCTCTTCCATCCCAATGCATTCTATGAAAGCTGTTCAAATACCTTTTTCTTCATGGGAGCTTTAATTCATGTATATATACACACACACCCCTATAAATAAATGAAAAACTGTATTTTCATATCATCCACTCTATTTCATGGTAAAATAAGCTCCAACTAAAGAAAAAAGGACAAAGAATCCCATGAATCCCAATTCTGCTCTGTGGACAGCAGGAGCAAGGAGGTCATTCTGCCCTGTACTCAGCACTGTTACCCACACCTTGAGTCCTGCATCCATTTCTGGGCCCTTCAGTTTAAGATGTTGAGTTGCTTGAATGTGTCCAGAGAAGGGCAACAAAGCTGGGGAGGGTTTGGGGCACACCCCTATGAGGAGGCTGAGGGAGCTGGGGTTGCTTAGCCTGGAGAAGAGGAGGCTCAGGGGAGACCTTCTTGCTCTCTACAACTCCCTGAAGGGAGGTTGTAGCCAGGTGAGGGTTGGTCTCTTCCCCCAGCAATCTGTGACAAAACACAGTCTCAAGCTGTGCCAGGGGAGGTTTAGGCTGGATGTTAGGAAGAAATTCTTCCCAGAAAAAAGATTGCCCATTGGAATGTGCTGTCCCAGGAGGTGGTGGAGTCACCATCACTGGAAGTGTTCAAAAAGAGCCTGGATGAGGCACTTGGTGCCATGGTTTAATTGATTAGGTGAGGGTGGATGAAGGTTGGACTCAATGATTTTGAAGGTCTTTCCCAACCTGCAATTCTGTATTTCTGCATGAAATGGGGATTCACTTGACACAATGTCCCTTTCTCAGGGATTCTCTGTAGGGAAGTGTAACTGGATTTCCAAGCCAGCTTGAACTTCTTCCCCCCCCCCCTTCATTTCCACCATGAAACATGAGCACAATGGAGAAGATGCAGTCTTCTTGGTTGTTCTTCATGTCTTGTGATTCATCAGATGTGATTCTCACTTCCCAACCTGCCCCTCTTCCTGAAGGCTTTCTAGTTCAGAGCTGCTTGATAAGGGAATGCCTTTCCCAGAGATACTTTATTGGGTTTTTTCCTCCTTTCCTTCCTTATTTCTGAATGGAAGCAGAGAGGGGGAAGAAATGGTCTTTAAATGAGGCACAAAAACAGATTTATTGGATGAGGAGAGCAGACTCAGGAGCCTCCAGGTGAAAGTAGTGGAATTAGCACAATATCATATGACTAAACAGCTCCTGCTCCACCACCCCCATTTTTGCACCCATCCCAGAGCCAGGGGCAAAGACCCTCACCAGCCAGGATCACAGCATGCCAGGGGGTGGAAGGGACCCAAAGAGATCATCAAGTCCAACCCCCTGCCAGAGCAGGGACAGACAGAGGAGCTCAGCCCCAGCAAGGAGGCCCAGCCAGCACCCATGGATGATACTGGAGGAGTCATCAATCATTGCCCTACCTAACCGGGGGCACCAGGCCCCCCGGCCTTTGTTGTCACCACCACCATCACCCAGTGTGCAGCAGGGGCACTCACCAGCGATGAGAGGAGGATCCCTCACCCAGATGGGCTCAGCTTAGGCTGCTGCCTTTCCTGGGGGGAATTAAAAAGGGGAGTGGGTGAGGGGCCAAATGGCCACAGGTGGGATGGGAGGAGACTCCAACAGAGCCCAGGTGCTCTGGGTTTAGGGAAAAAAGGCAGGAAATGGGGTGAGTGGGTCACTACTATTGATTATTGGTTAAACTAGTGATACCACACGAGGTTGTTGATGCAGGTGTGCGTCCTGTTATTCCAGATAGTTCTCTATGTTTATAGCTACCAGTGTCCTGCTTTAGTTGCATGGTGCAGGCACAGCACTATTCTGCCACACTGTCAGCCACCTCTGCACCCATGCTGGACATGTCCTACCACCATCTCAGCTCTAGGCCTAGACTGCCAGACTGCTCACACTGCTTGTTGCCAGCATTACCAACAATTATCCAGCCATCAAGTCTGCTGCTAAACCTTGCTCATCAGCACACATCTAAGTTTCTGCTACTAGCAGAGTCCGAAATCTTGAAAGACTTCTGCTTCTCCTGCAGTATTTTGAGAGCCTTTTATGACAAGGACACTGAAGAGGAAATGAAAAAAACTCAGTTTAAATCTCTGATCTATGATTTAATCCCATTCAGGCATTCTCTGCCAAATAAAAGCTTTGCTGTCAGCTTGCAAGAAGAGTCCTGCTCAGAATCCTCACTTCAATGTAGCTGGGTAGAAAATAAAAGCTGTCCTTGTGGTGTTACGTGATCTGTTACACACAGGGTGGGCTTCTTTGCATTAGACAAAATTTTGCAACTGTAAACAAATAATAATGGATAAAATTAAATAAAAACGAAAAAAAGAGTCAAAATCTAACTAAAAAATAGCGTAAAAAAAACCCCACCATAAAACCCCTTAAAATTAACTTAAACTAAAGTAACTAAACCTGACTAACATTAACTAAAACTAACATTAAGTAAAACTAACATTAGCTAAAACTAACAAAACTAACTAAAACTAACTAAAAAACTAACAATCACCAAAATTATCAAAATTAACAAAAAATAAAAAAAATTAACAAAAATAACAAAAATCACTAACTAAAAATCACTAAAAATCACAAAAATTAACAAAAAATAAATAACAAAATTAAGAAAAATTAAGAAAAATTAACAAAAAATCACTAACAAAAAAATCACTAACAAAAAATCACTAACCAAAAAATCACTAACAAAAAAATCACCAACAAAAATTACAAAAAATAAACAACTAAAATAACAAAAATAACAAATAAAAATAACAAAAAGTAACTAACTAAAAGTAACTAACTACAAGAACTAACTAAAAGTAAAACTAAAAATAACTAACTAAAAATAACTGATTGAAAATAACTAACTAAAAATAACTAACTAAAAATAACTAACTAAAATAACTAACAAATAAATATGAATAACTGAAAATAATTAAAAAATAACTAAAATAGATAAAACAATTGAAATCAATAACAATATAAAAGAATTAACTAACAATAGCGAACCAATAAATAACATAACTAAAAATAAATAGCTAAAAATGAATAAAAAATAATAAATACGTTAAAAAAAAGAAATACCTGACTAAAAAATAAATAAAAAAATCAAAAGGAACCTAAACAAACAACCCAATGCCTATAATAAATAGATAAGCAAAATTTCCAAGGTAAGCCCCAGCCTGTACATGCTTGCCTCTCTCATTTAAGTTATAATTGCTTTTATTGACTGTTGCTTCTTCCTTCCCTGAGCAGGGAGGTTATTAAGCAATCTATCTTCTTTTTTCCTTTTTTTTTTTTTTTTTTGGGTACAAATGATAATTTCAGTGATTAAAGCAGTTCCATTGTCAATACAGCTCCACATGAGATTCCAATCCTGCACACCACCCTGGGCTTCTCTTATTTATCTACGTTTTGTCAAACGTCCCCATTGGAAGACGTTTTCGACTGCATGGTGACAAATAGGGCACTATTGGCTTGCTTTTTTTTTTTCCCCCCTTCATTTCCCTTTCTCTTTAGAAAATTACAGCTGTTGGCATTAAAAATGCAATGCATCTCCCTACAATAACTGCTGTCACAATATTAATTTTTCTAAGCAGCTATTATCAGTTTTAGAGCCTCGCTCTTGCAGATTACACAAACACTTAGTGGCATGTGCAGATGTTTGGAGCTCTACCTCAAGCCCTCTGTTTAGGCTTTCCACCAGCTGCTTGAGACCCTCAAAGGCATCTATCCAAGTAAGGGAAAAAACTATGCAGGGCCTTGACTTTCTGATTTCAACTTACTCAACAGTCTTATACCACCCTGGAGTGTTCAAGAAACATGTGGGCATGGCACTTTGGGACATGGTATCACAGTATCACAGTATTGCCAAGGTTGGAAGAGACCTCAAAGATCATCGAGTCCAACCTGTCACCACAGACCTCATGACTAGGCCATGGCACCAAGTGCCACATCCAATCCCCTCTTGAACACCTCCAGGATGGTGACTCCACCCCCCCCCCGGCAGCCATTCCAATGGCGAACCACTCTCTCGGTGAAGAACTTCTCCTCACCTCAAGCCTAAACTTCCCCTGGTGCAGCTTGAGACTGTGTCCTCTTGTTCTGGTGCTGGTTGCTAGAGAGAAGAGACCAACCCCTTCCTGGCTACAACCACCCTTCAGGTAGTTGTAGAGATCAATGGTTTAATGCCACGGTGGTGTTAGGCTGATTGTCGGACTTGATGACCTTAGATGCCTTTTCCAACCAAAACAATCCTATGAGTCTATGAAAGAGTTATAATGGAGTGATAAAGAGGTGAAAACCAGGACATAAAGAAGAATGATGGTGTGGCTTAAGGCCATGCAACAAAAGAGGAGCTAGATCCACACTGCTCTAATGATGAAGGAAGAAGGAATAAATAAGCTTTGACACATCTGTCCACCTTCTCCCTTCTTAATTTTAGCATCCTGCAACTGCTGCCAAAAACTTCTCACCCTACCAAATGAGGCAGTTGTCTAAGATCTGATGTGTCAATCAATGTTTGCAGTGTTAATTACCAGACAGATTAAACAGTGCAACATTAATTCCCAAAGCCCTGCTCAGTCTCTAGCAGCAGGGCTCCAGCCTGCTTGGATTTTGGTCACATGGAGATGAATGCTGATCACCATGGTTGCATTGTTACTGAGATTGTTCCAGTCAGCAACAAAGCCTGGCCAGCCAGGGCTGCCTGGTAGATGATTTGGGTTAGAAGAGACCTATAAAGCCCATCCAGTCCAACCTCCCCTGCAGAGAGCAGGGAGCTCTTCAACTAGATCATGTGCTCAGACCTGCAGACAACCTGACTGGAATTGTTCCAGAGATGAGGCATCTACCACTTCTCTAGGCAACCTGAGCCAGTGTCTCACCACCCTCATTGTACAAAATTTCTACCTTCTGTCTAGTCTAAACCTCCATCACCCTTTGTCCTGCAAACAGCCCTGCTATAAAGTCCCTATCTTCTGATTAGCCCTTTAAGTATCGAAAGGCCACAAGATGTCCCCCTCAGAGCCTCCTCTGATGAACCACAGCATGCAGAAGCTTGCCAGCAGAGCTTTACAAACCCCCAAAGCACAACCACCCATCTTCTGTGTATCACAGGTCCCTGTAGTGCCCCCCAAACAGAAGCTGAGTTGTATCCACCAGCCCCATCCAGAAGTTTCAGTAGTTTGATGATGTCTTTCCAATGCTGGGCAGTTTTTTTCTCAGAAGTTTACATTTCATTATCTTAGAAATGGTTTCTGCCCTGAAGCTGCAGGGGACACAGCTGGAAGCTAGTTACAGCGGGTACAAACTCAGTTCCCTTCCCATTTTCTGATTTACACAAGACAGTAAGAAAGCATCAAGTCCCTGTTGGTCTTTTTAACACAGGCTGTAAAAAGGAGAGTTTTCAAGCACTGCTGTTGTCACCTTGCAACAGCAAGCCCTACATATCTGAAGATACCCAAAGATAAGCTGCTTCACACACAACCTTAACCTTCAATTGCCTTTCCTCATTCTGTGCTGTACTCACAATTTATATCTATGCTAAAATTGAAAGAGTTTGGGATAGTTAGAAAAAAACAAACACACCCCAAGCAACCCTATCTGTACCATGATAACATCAGTTCCTGGAGGAGAGCCATCACAGAGTCACCCTTCACACCCTTTTTGTGCCAGCAGCACCGTTATTTCCCAGAGCACCCTTCATTTCTTACGTCCTGCTGCATTTGACCACCAGCACCTGAGGCCCTGCAGAGATATTCTGCAAGCATCTGCTCAGAAATCTTTCTTTTTTCACTGCAGCTCTGAATGCTCCTTAGATCTGCTGCCTTTCCCCCCCAAGTTTTCATTCCTCTCTTTCTTCAAGAATGGCATGGTATTACTCATTTCCCCTTTGTTTCTCCTGCTGCTTCTTCTCTCTCAGGGAGAGGCTGACCTCCTCTTCAGTTACTCCAGGAATTCCAGCAAAGCTCTGAAACGCAAGGAAGCCTTATTCAGTGTGTTACAAGAAATTCCTTTCAATTAAAAACGTTTTATGTCTTGTTTAAATTCAGGTCACTCAGCTTACTATGAAGTACCTGAATCTAATTTACCTACACTTTCCCAAACTTCTGAAGCACTTTTAAACACTCTTTCAAACTCCTTTTTCTTTATCTAAGTGTATCTCATGTCCATTTGTAATGGTCTGCTGTATTCATTAGATACTGGAACCATCTGTTAGGATTTTGCCCAGAACAAATCCAGTTTGGGAAGATAAGGAGGCATAGCTGTGACTTTCTCCGAGCTAACAGCTAAAATTCTGTGGAAGGGTTTTGGATCAGATGCACTTGAGATTTTCACCTTATTTTGAGAAGATGGAAATGGTGGTTAATTAAAAGAAGAAGAAATTTCCTTAGTCTCCAAAGAATATTTATAAATCACATGTGAAATTGGAAGTAATTTATCATTGATGCTCTCTGAAATTCAGCCGTATATCCATCTGGCCATGGTGCTTTAGCAGGTAATATCGCTTGCAGGGCACTTTTTATTGCTTCTCTCTCATGGGGGTTATCTAAGTATTGCCTTGATAATACTGGCAGCTCGACTTCATCCACAAAATAATAATGGATCACTTCTGGTTCTGCTGCATGTAATTCAAAATAAGGGGGAAACCACTTTTTTCATTTGTTTCCCTTAACTTTTTGCATATAGCCTCTTACAAGCTGAAATCCACTGACTGGTTGTCCTTTTACAGGAGCACGTGGCTCTGGAGGGCTGCTGGCGAGATGTGGGCTCTGGGGATGTTCACCTCCATTTTGTGCAGAGCCCTGACAAGTGACAGCAGAGTGGAGCTGACTTCAAAAATGAGCCAGACAAATTTTTGGGTCTGATAAAACCTTGAGCTGCATTTCATAAGAACAGATTCGAATGAGCTGATTCAAATGGCGTAAGTCTGGAGAAAAGGAGGCTGAGAGGAGACCTTCTTGCCCTCTACAACTGCCTGAAAGAAAGTTGGAGCCGGGGGGGTCTTGGTCTCTTCTCCCTAGTAACAAGGGAAAGGATGAGAGGAAATTGCCTCGAGTTTCACCAGGGAGGTTTAGGTTGGATATTAGAAGAAACTTCTATCACTGAAAGGGCTCTCAAACCCTGACACAGGTTCCCCAGGGAGATGGTTGAATCCCCATCCCTGGAGGGGTTTCAAAGACACAGAGATGTGATGCTGAGAGACGTGGTTTAGCACTAGGCTCGGTAGAGTTAGAGAATGGTGGACTCAATGATCTTAAAGTCTTTTCCAACTGAAATGATGCATGATTCTGAGATTCTAAGGTATGATTTTGGATATATTGATTTTAGCACGTTCCAGTGCATTTAAGACTAGAGATCATATTTAGCTTTGTCAGTAAGGCAAGTGTATGGACCCAGAAATATTTAGGTCTGTATTCTAAAAACAAATAGACATCTAATCAGATAAGTTTGAAGTCCAATTAGGGGTTGTACTGAGGTGATAGCTAAGAAAAAGCCATTTTTCAAGTTAAGCTTCGCTTTGATGTCAGACAAGGCTGAATCCAATTAGGCATTAAGCAGAAGGGCACTGGCAGTGTGCAGTGCTGTGGGACACGTGCAGCCTTACTATAAGCAGCACAATTTTACCCAATATCTCTCCCTGCCTTTTCCTCCCAACACACCCAGGGCACGTATGGTAGGAAATAGAAAAGCACAGTAACAGAAGCATGGTATTATTTTAGTTGGAAAAGGCCTTTAAGATCATCAGGCCAACCTTCTCTAACTCTACCAAGTATGGTGCTAAAACATATCCCTCAGCACCACAACTCTGTCTTTGCAGCACCTCCACGGATGGGGATTCAACCACCTCCTTGGCAGCCTGTTCCAATGTTTGAGAACCCTTTTAGTGAGGGATTTTCTCCTCATAGCCATCCAAACCTCCCCTGCTGCATCTTGAGGTCATTTTGCCTCATCCTGTCACTTGTCAGAGCATCTTTGTTAAGAGATATCAACAGATGAACCCTGTTAAGGTATATGCTAGATTTATTGAACGTGGACATCACATCCACAGCGATGGTTTCTTGGGTCCATCCCTATAACACCACACAGCTCCAGGCACTGCATGGACTGGTGGGCACAGTGGTTCACAGACGCGTGGTCATGATGCTTGCCTGTACTTCTCTGTTTCCATAGAGAGCTTGCTTTGAAAAGTAGCTCAGGTAAAGATTTTTCTCCTGTCTGCTCTTTGTGAGAAGGAATTGCTCCCAGAGGTCCTGAATGCTGTTTACTGGTTTTCCTGCTTTTTGATTAGATATATCTGACAACTGCAGTTGCTAGGGGTTTATCCCAGTATGAACCAGGCACCACAGTTATTCACTGGGGTTTAAACACAGTTTCCAGGACCAGCCCCCAACCCTTTGCTGTCAATGAGAACTTCCAGCAAACCTCAGGAAAAAAAAAGAGAAGAATTCAAACTTTCAACTTGGAGGGAAGTAATTTGAATTTTAATGTTGTGTCACTTTCAACTCTTGCTGTAATCATCACTCTCTTGCTTCCCTACTGCTCCCTCCAAGAAGAAAACAAATCCCAGCCACATTTCTCCCTTTCAAGTGTTAGTGCAGTGTGACCGTATTGAAGTCCCAGCACAATCGTGGAGGAAAAGAAACGGCAGAAGTGAGGTCAGGTTTGCTCCTTTCCAGCCTGTTCAATTCCAGCTCAGTATTATCCACTTAAACGCTGTGTGTCCGGCTTAAAACAAATGCGAGGGTATTGCTGGAATCTTCAAGGTGAGGATCTCGGGAAACAGCGACGGGGAGTGCAGTGGGAAGAGATCGAAGCCAGAGAGAGGCAAGCTTGCGGTTATTCGCCGGTGACGGCAGGCAGGCTCGGGGCGCAGGCCACAGGCAGCGTGAGCATCTGATGCGGCAGCAAAGGGATGAGGCTAGGACCCAGCGCGGCCTCGTCGGACAGCCCCACGGAGCGCCGGCGGCGCAGAGCGGCGGGGATAGGGCGGAAGAACAGGGCAGAAGGAAAGGGCTGGCGCTGCAGTTCCTGCGGGCACGGAGAAGCCTCCCTCAGCTCTGCAGGTCAGCAGTCTTGGCAGCCCCCTCTCGGGCAGCACGGTGCACACTCGACGGCGAGCAAGAGCTGCAGTGCCGCTAGTTGGATACGCACCGCCTACCCCGGTGGGCTTCCAGCCAGGCAGAGTTGCCGCCGGTTAAACAGCTGTGCCACCTCGAGCTGTGGAGTGCAGTGGAGATGGGGGGTAACCAACCTGCCTGCAAAAGTGTGCTCAGGCGGAGGATCTCCTGCCGCAGGTGGCTGAGCTGCAGGAGACAGTCAAATGGTTGTGCAGTGTAAGGGAGGCAAACATGGAGACAGACAAAAGGGATTATAAAACCCGAGGTGCACAAGGCCGGGGGCAGTTCTGGTGCCTGCAGCGTAGAGGGACATAACGCTGCTGGAGCTGGTCCAGAGGAGGGCCCCGAAGATGATGAGTGGAGCACCTCCCCTGTGGGACAGGCTGAGAGGGTTGGGCTGTTCAGCCTGCAGAAGAGAAGGCTCCAGGGAGACCTTAGAGCACCCTTGCAATACCTGAAAGAGGCCACCAGAACACCAGGAAGGGACTTTTTACAAGGGCATGTAGTAATAGGATGAGAGGTCAGCTTCAAGCTTGAGGAGGGTAGATTTAGACTGGAGATTAGAAAGAAATTCTTTACAGTGAGGGTGGGGAACAGGTTGCCCAAGGGACATTGTGGATGCTCCCTCCCTGGAGGTGTTCAAGGCCAGGCTGGATGAGGCCTTGAGCAACCTGAGCTAGTGTGACGTGTCCCTACCCATGGCATGGGTTTGGAACTGGGTAATGTTTAAGGCACCTTCCAACCTAAACTGTTCTCTATGAATTTGTGTGTAATTTCTGATAGTCTTCTGAAATCTAGAGCCCAGATGCCACCTAACCATGTAGTGGTGACACCAATTTGCATCATCTTGGTAGATGAGAGAGGAGGAGCTCAAGAATGAGTTCACTGGTAGGTGGGGAGGCAGTGGTATTGCTGGAGACAATTGTTCTGTTCATACTGGCGTGTTGCTTGCTGATAAAGTGACATTAGCAGAAGTCACAGAGCAGTAAATCAGAGAATGAGAGGTATTCACTCAGGGCTCAGTCTTTCCTTTGGTTGCACATGAGCACACATATGCTGGAACTAATTTTACAAGGGATGTAACACACTGAAGAAGCTCAAATAGTTTCTTAATGTAGCTCTTGGATTGCTGCAAACAAATTCTGAAGATGTTCCTTTGAATTCCAGGGACTAATTCGGCTTTGGCTGTATTTGAGTCCTTTAAACATTCAATATACAGAAACATTTCTGTAAATAACATATTTTTTATGTCTTTGAGGGTGAGAAACCTGAGGCTGTTCATCCTGGAGAAGAGCAGCCTCAGAGTGGATCTTCTCAGTGCTAATCAATAGCTAAAGGGTGAGGAACAAGAGGATGGGACTGGACTCTTCTCAGTGGTGCCCAGTGACAAAACAAGGGGCAGTGGCCACAAACTTGAACCCAGGGAGGTTCTGTCTGAACAGGATGGGAAACTCTTTTACTTTCATAGTTTCATAGTTTCATAGTTTCAGTCAGGGTTGGAAGGGACCACTAGGATCATCTAGTTCCAACCCCCCTGCCATGGGCAGGGACACTCTACACTAGATCAGGCTGGACAGAGCCTCATCCAGCCTGGGCTTAAACACCTCCAGGGACGGGGCCTCAACCACCTCCCTGGATAACCCATTCCAGGGCTTCACCACCCTCACGGTGAAGAACTTCCTCCTCACCTCCAGCCTGAATCTCCCCACCTCCAGCTTCATCCCATTCCCCCTAGTCCTATCACTCCCTGATAGCCTGAAAAGTCCCTCCCCAGCCTTCTTGTAGGCCCCCTTCAGATACTGGAAGGCCACAATGAGGTCACCTCAGAGCCTTCTCTTCTCCAGACTGAAACTTTGAGACTTTGAGGGTGCTGAAGCCCTGGAGCAAGCTGCCCAGAGAGGTTGTGGAATCTGACAGATTCATAGAATCATAGAAGTGTCAGGGTTGGAAGGGACCTCAAGGATCAGCCAGTTCCAAACTCCCTGCCCATGGGCAGGGACCCCTCACACTACATCAGGTTGCTCAGAGCCACATCCAGCCTGGCCTTCAAAACCTCCAGGGATGAGGCTTCCTACCTGTCTGGACATGATTCTAGGCAATCTGCTTTGAGTGACCCTGCTTTAGATGAGAACAGAAACTGAAGGCTTGGGCTTTGAATGGATCCTATGAGTGGGTTCAAATATCATTGTAACAAACAATTCTGTGATGCTGAAAACAATATCCACTCCTGAAATGTTACTGCAGCTTTTGTGATCCCCACAAATTCATTTAATTACAGTTTGTTGGTTTTTTTTCTTTAAACATTGAGCTGCTGATTTTTCATGTCAAGCCCCATTTTGGTTCAAACAAAACTAAAATCTATTTTCCTATCCTCTCTCTCTATACAAACAAGCAAACAAAAAAATTGCAGTGTGAAGCAGGAGGAATCTAATCTAGAAAACCAGGAAGCAAATCCAGAGGATCAAGAATGTTTTGGTTGGGGGTTTGGTTTTGTTTTGCCTTTTTTTTTAAAGGAGATTTATTAGCCAATCTCAAGATGTTATTATGCTGGATGGAGTGAAGTGGGATTATTATGTTTTGCAGTGGTGTACAGGAAAGCTGGAAATCTACAGCTATGCAGAAATGGAAAAGCACACAGAGGAATAGCCACTTGAAATAATTCAGTGAAATAGGAAAGAGCTTGATCGGGCAGGAGTTTCATGTTATCAGCAGTTGTGGGGATTGATTGGTTTTCCTGCAGAATACCAAAAAACAAGGCCAGGGAAAGGCTTGAAAAGTGTCATAGAATCAGAGAATCAGAGAATCAATAGGTTTGGAAAAGACCTCAGAGATCATCAAGTCCAACCTATCACCCAACACCTCATGACTAATTAAACCATGGCTCCAAGTGCCATGTCCAATAATCCCTTTTTGGACACCTCCAGGGATGGGGACTCCACCACCTCTCTGGGCAGCACATTCCAGTGGCAAATTCCTCTTTCTTGGAAGAACTTTCTCCTCATCTCCAGCCCAAACCTCCCTTGGCACAGCTTTGAGACTGTGTCCTCTTGTTCTGGTGCTGCTTGCCTGGGAGAAGAGACCAACCCCCACCTGGCTACAACCTCCCTTCAGGTAATTGTAGAGAGCAAGGTCTCCCCTGTGCCTCCTCTTCTCCAGGCTGAACACCCCCAGCTCCCTCAGCCTCTCCATACAGGGCTGTGCTCCAGACCCCTCCCCAGCCTCCTTGCCCTTCTCTGGACATGTTCCAGTGTCTCAATATCCTTCTTAAATTGAGGAGCCCAGAACTGGTCACAGGACTCAAAGTGTAGCCCAACCAGTGCTGAGTGCAGGGGCAGAATGACCTCCCTGCTCCTGCTGGCCACACTATTTCTGATGCAGGCCAGGATGGCCTTGGCCTTCTTGTCCAAGTGCACACTGCTGGCTCATGTTCAGTCATCTGTCAACCAGTACCCCCAGGTGCCTTTCTGCCTGGCTGCTCTCAGCCACTCTGCCCAGAGTGGGATCTGAGAAATGCTCAGCAGGGAGCTAAAGGGTGAGGGGCAAGAGGATAGGACCAGATTCTTTTCAATGATACCCAGTGATAGGACAAAGGGTACAAACTGGAACCCAGGAGGCTCCATCTGAACATGAGGAGAAACTTCTTTGGTGTGAAGGTGCTGGAGCCCAGGAGGAGGCTTCCCAGAGAGGTTGTGGAGTCTCCCTCACTGGAGAGGTTTCAAACCCTCTTGTCCATTGCGATCCAGGGCAAGCTGCTGTGGGTGACCCTGCTTTAGAAGGGTGGTTGAACTGGATGATCTCCAGAGGTCCTTTCCAACACCATACTGGGATTTTCTCACTCTGTGATGACCTTCATGATCACTTAACATGTTCTCTGAGCTATTGTACTCCTTGCCGGTACCATTTCAATGTCCTAGCTGGTTGCTTTATACATGTTTTAGGGACAGATTCACCTGTGCTCAGCAGATTTACCTGCCTACACTGCTGATGAAGATGCAATTGCCTATCTCAGCCTACCAAAGACCAGTTCTCCAGGAAAGAGGTCAGACTGATGCTCTTTGATTTCCTAAAGAGAGAGTCTGGGTGATTGGAAAGAATGGTACTTTCAATCAAACTGCACTGCAGAGGATCCTCAGGTCAAGGAGTGGCCAAAAAGCCACTGAACTATAAATCAGTTCAGGATGGTGTATAGGACTCAAAGTCATCAGAGCAGATTTGTGCCTGAACTGAACATGGAAATGTGGGATTTCTACAGCACAACCTCCACAGAGATCAGAGGTATTAGCAAGGCTTTGGTCAGAGTCACAGATGGCTTGAAGCTGGAATATGCCTCTTGATAAAAAATTTACAAAGGCATCCAGGAGAGAGCTGCTGTCCAGCCAGGCAAGCCATCAGTGGGCCCCAGGGTGGTGTGAAAGCTGCCAATGTGATTATTTGAGATGACTGCCAGAGAAGCAGAGCTGCTGGAACTCATGCCAAAGCCCAAGCTCAAGCTCAAGATGGGTGTCTGGGTCCAGCAGGTGCTGCTGAAAGGGGACAATGGGATTTGATGAGCAAAATTGCACCATGGCAAGGGAATGCATGAAGGCCCTTCAATCTCCAGTGGCTGCTCCAGTGATGAGTAAGGGAAATACTTTTTCTCCCCCTAAGGCTATTAATGCCAATAACAAAAGCAGCTCTGTAGTTTTCTTTAGACTGTATTATGGGTTTTGGCAGCAAGGCTTTGCTTCAGACACAGAAAGCAATGCACACTGCAGCCAGGTTTCCTTCTCATCCCTCACTCCAGGAGATCTGTTTTCCTCAGGGCAGATCAGAAGACACATGTCCTGGGGCTGTCAAGAAGCCTATTCAGAAACACCAGCTACTGCACCTGAAGGAAAAGAAGAAAGAAAATAATTGTGCTTTGGGCTCCTTGCCAGGGCAGAGGTACAGGTGAGGATGTTCTTCCTGTCTTGGAGAGGGATGATAATGGCTAGAAAGAGCCTCCCTCTAATTCCACTTTTCTCAGTGGACCACATGCAGCCTTTAAAGTTGGTTTTTCCTTACAATTCTTAACTTAGTAATTTGTGCCATTGAATAGTCCAATCACATTTCACTGTGTCTAAAGGGGAAAAAAGAAAAAGCAGGAATTTTTCCAATTAAAAAAAAAAACCAAGAAAGACAATAAAATAACTCAAGGCTGGATTTCAAAATGCAGCCTTTGGAGCAAGGTAGAAAATCCTGATGAAACTCCAAGCAGGCATTAGAATAGAATAGAGTAGAGTAGAGTAGAGAAGAGAAGAGTAGAGAAGAGTAGAGTAGAGTAGAGTAGAGTAGAGTAGAGAAGAGTAGAGTAGAATAGAATAGAATAGAATAGAATAGAATAGAATAGAATAGAATAGAATAGAATAGAATAGAATAGAATTAACCAGGTTGGAAAAGACCTTTGAGGTCATAGAGTCCAACTTACAATCCAACACTAATCAACTAAACCATGGCACCAAGTGCCTCATCCAGGCTCTTTTTAAACACTTCCAGTGGTGGTGACACCACCATCCCCTTGGGCAGCACATTCCAGTGGTCAATCTCTCTTGCTGGAAAGAATTACTTCCTAACTTCCAGCCTAAACCTCCCCTGGCACAGCTTGAGACTGAGTCCTCTTGTTCTGCTGCTGGGTGCCTGGGAGAAGAGACCAACCCCCACCTGGCTACAACCTCACTCCAGGTAGCTGTAGAGAGCAAGAAGGTCTCCCCTGAGCCTCCTTTTCACAGGCTAAGCAACCCCAGATCCCTCAGCCTCTCCTCACAGGGCTGTGCTCCAGACCCCTCCCCAGCTTTGTTGCCTTTCTCTGGACACCTTCCAGCATCTCAACATCTTTCCTAAACTGAGGAGTCCAGAACTGGACAGAGGACTCAAGATGTGGCCTAACCAGTGCTGAGCACAGGGCAGAATGACCTCCCTGCTCCTGATGGCCACACTGTTCCTGATGCAGGCCAGGATGCCATTGGCCTTCTTGTCCACCTGAGCACACTGCTAGCTCATGTTCAGTCATCTGTCAACCAGTACCCCCAGGTGCCTTTCTGCCTGGCTGCTCTCCAGCCACTCTGACCCCAGCCTGTAGCACTGCATGGAGTTGTTTTGGCCAATGTGTAGAACCTGGCACTTAGATGTCTCTTTCCCCTCAAACCCAGAGCACCTGGGCTCTGTTGGAGTCTCCTCCCATCCCAGCTGTGGCCATTTGGCCCCTCCCACCCACTCCCCTTTTTAATCCCCCCCAGGAAAGGCAGCAGCCCTAAGTTGAGCCCATCTGGGCTGAGGGATCCTCCTCTCATCGCTGGTGAGTGCCCCTGCTGCACACTGGGTGATGGTGGTGGTGACAACAAAGGCCGGGGGGCCTGGTGGCCCCCCGGTTAGGTAGGGCAATGATTGATGACTCCTCCAGTATCATCCTTGGGTGCTGGCTGGGCCTCCTTGCTGGGGCTGAGCTCCTCTGTCTGTCCCTGCTCTGGCAGGGGGTTGGACTTGATGATCTCTTTGGGTCCCTTCCACCCCCTGGCATGCTGTGATCCTGGCTGGTGAGGGTCTTTGCCTCTGGCTCTGGGATGGGTGCAAAAATGGTGGTGGTGGAGCAGGAGCTGTTTAGTCATATGAAATTGTGCCAATTCCACTATTTTCATCTGGAGGCTCCTTGAGTCTGCTCTCATCATCCAATAAATCTGTTTTTGTGCCTCATTTACAGACCATTTTCCCCCCCCCCTCTCTGCTTCCATTCAGAAATAAGGAAGGAAAGGAGGAAAAAAAACCCAATAAAGCATCTCTGGGAAAGGCATTCCCTTGTCAAGCAGCTCTGAACTGGAAGCCTACAGGAAGAGGGGCAGGTTGGGAAGTGAGAATCACATCTTATGAATCACAAGACAAATGTCATGGAGAACAACCAGGAAAAGACTGCATCTACTCCATTGTGCTTATGTTTCATGGTGGTAAATGAAGAGGGGGGGGAAAAAAAAGTTCAAGCTGGCTTGGAAATCCAGTTACACTTCCCTACAGCAAGAATCCCTGAGAAAGGGACATTGTGTCAAGTGAATCCCCATCCTTCATGCAGAAATACAGAATTAAGCAGGTTGGAAAAGACCCTCAAAATCATTGAGTCCAACCTCTCATCCACCACCACCTAATCAATTAAACCATGGCATCCAGTGCCTCATCCAGGCTCTTTTTGAACACCTCCAGTGATGGTGACTCCACCACCTCCCTGGGCAGCACATTCCAATGGGCAATCTCTCTTTCTGTGAAGAATTTCTTCCTAACGTCCAGCCTAAATCTCCCCTGACACAGCTTGAGGCTGTGTCCTGGTTGCTGTCTACAACCTCCCTTCAGGTAGTTGTAGAGAGCAATAAGGTCTCCCCTGAGCCTCCTCTTCTCCAGGCTAAGCAACCCCAGCTCCCTCAGCCTCTCCACGCTCTGACCCCAGCCTGTAGCACTGCATGGGGTTGTTGTGGCCAATGTGTAGAACCTGGCCCTTAGATGTGTTAAATCCCTTGGCTTCTGTCCAGCCTGGCAAGGTCCTTCTGCAAATGGACCACAGGACCATTTTCTTCCAGCCCTTTGCCATGAGTGGTGTGGTGGGTTGTAGTTTCCCCCCCAGCATTAACTTTGCCAGACCAACTCAGAAGCAAATGGACTGTAACTAAATGGTAAAGGCGCAGCCTAAACCCACCCTGAGTGGCCCTTTTCTTCATTAACAGTGAACCTGTGCCCCACACTTGCAAGCAGCATGATTTGCATGCCTCTTGCCAACATGCCTCATCTCATAGCCATGATTGTTCATGCAAAATGGGAGTATTAAATTGCAAATGGAAGACTTAATTAAAATGCTCCTTTTCCTAAGATCAATAATCTAGGCAAAACAGTTTTACTTTCCAGTGATATATCTGGGTTTTCCCCTCATTTAAAGCAAACTGTAAATTACACTTTCTAACATATTGCTGCCAAAAATGCCCCAAAAGCAAATTGCACCTTCTGGCAGCCTTTGATTCATTGTACATATTACATAGAATAACTTAACAGACATAGTAGAATACAGCACCAAAATAGCATAATTAGGCAGAGTTTCATGCCTTAAATTTTGAAAGGGTGGAAGGAACTTTGGGTTTTAGTTTTTTTCTAAGCATTTGATTCATTTAGTATCTCTCCAGTGCTGCAGAACAAACTGTGGGTATTTTGATCTATGTTGAGTCTGCTTCCAAACTCTCAAGTCTCAGTGGAGCTTACTTCCTAAAGGAACTTCTCCTTTAAATTCTGTGTTAATGTCAAGTAATTAAATCATGAATCTGGAAGCAGTTCTACATAGTCAGGTGGCAACAATGGAATAAGACCTGTCAAATAATTTCAGTCAAAAGCAGGGAATCACAGGATGTTAGGAGTGGGAAGGAAGATCATGGAGTCCAACATCCCCTGCCAGAGAGCATCACCACCTACAGTAGGTCACACAGGAATGCATCCCAGTGGGTTTTGAATGTCTCCAGAGAAGGAGACTCCACATCCTCTCTGGGGAAGCCTGCTCCAGGCCTCTGTTGTTCTCACAGTGAAAAAGCTTTTTCTTCTGTTCCTGTGGAACCTCCTCTTCTCCAGCTTGCCCCCATTGCCCTTTGTCCTGTCATTGGACATCCCTGAGCAGAGCCTGGCTCCATCTTCCTGCCGCTGCCCTGCACATCTTTAACAACATGAATGAAGTCACCCCTCAGGCTCCTCTGCTCCAGGTTAAAGAGCCCCAGCTCCCTCAGCCTTTCTTCACAAGGGAGATGATCCACTCCATCATCTTTGTGGCTCTGCACTGGACTCTTTCAAGCAGTTCCCTTAGGTCCAGAAGTGGACACAATATTCCAGATGTAGCCTCACCAAGGCAGAGACTTTTGCTCTCTGATTACTATTCTCTTTGCACAGGAGACAGAGCTTTCAGCATGGGCTCTAAGACCTTAAAGGTCTTTCCCAACCCAAACCATTCTATGATTTTATTATTTGGACTTAAATAATATTGTATCACATGAAAGATATTTTTTTAATTAGTATTTTTTTTAAAAGGAGATCTCAGAGTTCATACAAAATCTTCAAGTTCATTTTGCTGTGGTTATAAATCTTAAGTAGGAGTCTCTTAGTTTCTGTGGGATGGTGCAAATCCAGGGCTGGACTACCCCCAGCTCTTAATTCCCATGAAGAAGATCCCAGTTTTATGAAGCTCTGTCAGTTTATATGTACAAAGATTCCATCTACAAATTTTACCAAGATACTTATTACATTTTTCAATATTTGGGGCATTTCCTTGTGAAAACTGAGTCTTACATGCTTAATGCATGAGAGTATTTCTCATTCTGAGTGTAAAGAAAAGGAGCTGGAAATGATGTTGATCATACCTGACTGTTTTAGTCAGTGTTCCTGCAGTGATTATTCTTTGTATTTGCCTTTGAGAAGCATGGAAGTAGGGTTTGGGTATCTGCTCAAGATAGGAGAAAGTGTCACTGTTCTCATCTGAATTGTGGATTGACCAAGCATGAGGAGTGTTTGAGCTTCACTGCTTTTGAATTGGTCTCCATACCTTTGAAAGTTGCAGCTCAAGTTTTACCTTGTGGCACATTGTGTGAGTCTGTGCTTCAGGTTTATGCACTTTATGCACCCAGCAAATCATAATTTTCCAGAAGCAGGAGGCATTCTGTGGTGCCATGCCCAGGGACACCTCACACTGCAGCAGGTTGCTCACAGCCACAGCCAGCCTGGCTGCAAAAACCTCCAGGGATGAGGCTTCCACCACCTCCCTGGGCAACCTGTGCCAGTCTTTCACCACCCTCATGGGGAGCAACTTCTTCCTAACATCCAATCTGAATCTACCCAGTTCTATTTTTTTCCCTCCCCCCCCAATCCTATCCCTCCCTGACACCCTCAAAAGTCCCTCCCCAACTTTCTTGTAGCCCCCTTCAGATACTGGAAGGCCACAATTAGGTCTCCTTGGAGCCTTCTCTTCTCCAGACTGAATAGCCCCAACTCCCTCAGTCTGTCCTCATAGCAGAGCAGCTCCAGCCCTCTGCTCCTCCTCATGGCCCTTCTCTGGACACCTTCCAGCACCTCCAGATCCTTCCTGTAATAGAGGCTCCAGAACTGGACACAGTGCTCCAGGTGTGGTCTCACCAGAGGGTAGCAGAGGAGGAGAATCGCCTCCCTCAACCTGCTGGCTGTGCTTCTCTTGCTGCAGCCCAGGATGTGATTGGCTTTCTGTGCTGCAAGTGCTCACTGCTGGCTCCTGTTGAGCTTCTCATCCACCAGCACCCCCAGGTCCTTTTCTTCAGGGCTGCTCTCAAGCCAGTCACACACTCAAAAGGCTACTGTTAACTACAAAGCTTTTCATTCCCTCCCTTAAAACTTCGATGCATTTAAAACAAAAGGGAAATAAAGGTGAACAGCACAACCACTGCAAGTCTCCACATTGTTACTTCAGTGATGCACAATCTGTTAGCTATCTGAAGACTGTAAACAGACTAATATTTCGAGAAGTATGGGATAAATCACCCATTTAAAAGCAGTGAAGAGAAAATGATGGAGCTCCAAGTGAGTTGTGAAGCTGTGAATAAGGATGTATTACACCACAGGAAACCATGAATATTTGTTTATTATGTCAGTGTGAGAAATAAATCTGTTAGCTAATTTGTATTCTCTTTGCCTAATTCCACTGTTTCAGCCTGAGTTTTTGTGTTTTGCTTTAAGTGCTCCACAGCTGCTTAATGGTGCTATCAAGCATGCTGAAGTCATGGTCTCCTGGAGATAGGGAGACACTGCAATGCATCATCTCACTCCAGAAACAGCAGTTCCTTAGGTGTCACTGCAACACCTTGTACCTCTTTGTCTTGCTATGGATGGTATTTATCTGACATAGTCAAGATTTTGGCCTCTAATGGGTCCAATCTCTTTGCAAACCCCAGTCCCAGAATTAGTTATGCTGCAGACAACAAAATGGCTTAGCACAGGACTGCTGAGTTGATGCTTTGACTTGTGATAGCTCACACTTTCAGGTGGGCATTGATTATAGCTCCATGGGCCTCATCTACAGACACATCATTTGAATGGACAGTCCCACAGATCATCAGCATCTCAGCCCCAGCAAAAGTGAACTTGGCAACATGAGCACCCTGACACCAACAAAACGTTTTGCTGCTGAATTTTTGCCCCTTTTGTCTTGTTTTGGTGAGATTTCCATTTCCAGTTTTGAGCTGCCAAGCTGATCATCATAAAGGTGTTTTGGCTCATATCTGTTGGCTGCTAAAGATCAAAACCTGGCTGGCTGTGTGCTTGTGTTTAAGGAAGGGAAAGAGAGAAGGTGGCATTTTGTTCTGCAGAAGGCAGTGTTGCTGGATGAGCTGGAAAACATGTTTCAAGTTTTCATGCACCCAATCCCTATTCAGTTTGATTTGCCCTCAGGAGGTTCTCTTGGAGAGGAGAGCCAGGTTTTCTGCTGGGTGCTCAAGACCAGCTGACCACTTTATGAAGCCTGGATCAGGAAGCAGAGCTCATTTAGTTTTCTGCTCCTCTCAAATTCTTCTGCCAACAAATATTATCTGAACTGTTTGTCCATGAAAGATTTCATAAAGGCCTTTTTTAAAAAAAGCCCTTCTATTTCCAAATCATGTGGCAAAAAAGGGCAGCAAAGGTTATGTGGCTTTGCTCTGAATCCCACTATCATTTCTGCATTGATCATCTAATTTTTGCCATTTAATAAATGCCTCTAGAACTGCGAGACAGAAGCTGGAAGGATTCTAATCAGCTTGGACTGAAAGTATTTCTGCAAAGCAAAGCAAACAAATAGTGGTGTGACAGGAAATGAGCATGGGAGGAATATTAATCCACCTGAAAAATATGTTCTAGGAGTGCATGGAATAAATGAGAACAAAAGAGGAAGATATTTTCCTGTGAAGATAAAAGGGGTTTGGTTTTTTTTGGTTGTGTTAGGCATTTAATAAATGTTAAAGACCTTGGTTAGTGACATTCAGCTGTGGCTAAAGGCTTCCAAATTTGTATCCAAAATACATTCAGCTCCAAGATGCAAAATATTCCTTTTTGAGTGCATGTGCAGATGATTAAGAAGAATGTAGAGAACTGAAGAATTAGGAGTAAATTTAATTAACTAGCAGATAGCTGCCAAACAGAGAGGGACCTGGGGGTGCTGGTTGACAGCTGCCTAAACACGAGCCAGCAGTGTGCCCAGGTGGCCAAGAAGGCCAAGGGCATCCTGGCCTGCATTAGGAATAGTGTGGCCAGCAGGGGCAGGGAAGTCATTGTGCCCCTGTACTCTGCATTGCTTAGTCCACACCTTGAGTACTGTGTCCAGTTCTGGGCCCCTCAGTTTAGGAGGGACATTGAGACACTTGAACGTGGCCAGAGAAGGGCAACAAGGCTGGGGAGAGGCCTTGAGCACAAGCCCTATGAGGAGAGGCTGAGGGAGCTGGGGTTGCTTAGCCTGGAGAAGAGGAGGCTCAGGGGAGACCTCATTGCTCTCTACAAATACCTGAAAGGTGGTTGTAGCCAGGAAGGGGTTGGTCTCTTCTCTCTAGCAACTAGCACCAGAACAAGAGGACACAGTCTCAAGCTGCACCAGGGGAAGTTTAGGCTGGAGGTGAGGAGAAAGTTCTTCCCTGAGAGAGTCATTCATCTCTGGACCAGAGGGTGAAGCCCATCATGGCATGGTCTGAATCACACAGACTGCACAGAAACCTGACAACAGCTCCTCTGGCCTTCTGCAATCCAAAGACATGCCAAGGATGCTTCCGAGTTATTATTGCCCTGAGACCCTAAGGAACAGTGTAAGAACCACTCCCCAGGTTTCTTGGCCACCAGCTTTTTATTTCCAGCTCAGCAGGGCAGCGGCAGTGCTGTCAGAAGGATTGCACACCCTTCAAAGAGATCTGTATTGTGCTGAGTTGAGCTTGTTCATACCGCTGGAGCTCTGCAACATAAGGTGAACAGGCTCCTTTCATTTCCATATTGCACTAAGAGTCGATGTATTGAATCATAACAGGTGCAGTGGCAAAGATCTCCTTGTTTTAATTGCATTTCCCCATGAAAGGAAAAAAAACAAGAAGCAAAAAGCCCCACCAAACCCCACACTCAGCTCTTCAGAACATCCTTGACCTCTGGATGCCTTTCCAAATAAAATCCTTTCAAATTGCATTACTTGTTTTCAGATTTTCAGGTGCATTGTGCCTTCATTGGTGCATTTAAAGCTCTGCACATTCCACAGAGTCATCTCAGTGTTGACTTACTAGCTGTTAACTCTCAGATAGCGAGAGGAGGACAAGGACAACCACTGGCTGCACCTGCAGTAGAAAAGTATAAAATCTATGGAGAAGTTAAAAAGTAATTAAAAAAAATAGACCTAAACAGACAAAAGCAAATTCTCAAGGTCTGATCCTCAACTCAAGAAAATCTGAAGTGCTTAATAAGAAACACAAAGCAGAGGTAAACCAAGAAGTAAACAATGAGACACAAGGCAGTGGGGTAAGGAGAAAGGTGCAGAGGGATTAGAACACTGACAATGTGTTATTTTTATCAAACATCCTTCAGTGATGTGGCTGTTGGGAAGAATCATAGAATTGTTTCTGCTGGGAAAGGCCTCTAAGATCATTGAGTCCAGCCCTGCATACACTGGGAGCAAATAAATCAATTCCAAATTCAACTGTTTTGAAAGAAAACACTCCAATGACTCAGCCTCATAATCTATTAATCAGGTTCCACAGTTAACACAGGATGAGGAAGAATGGCTGCAAATACTCTTTATCTGCTGCTTCCTTTGGGACATATTAATGTAATCCTTTTAGGATGGATAGGATACAAAGAAAGAAAGAAATCCTACTCCCTTTTCCACAAGTGCAGGAAAGGCCATGGTTAAAGAGCAGGCATTTCCTCTCAGCTGCTATTGCATGGACTGGGATATTCCCAATTGAAAACGCCATGGATATCAATAGATATCTGTAGGCCCAGCCTGCTCTTGGAAGAAGCTTTTGGTACCAGAGGCATTGATTGGAAGCTTGTCTGTAAACTTATACTCAGGAAAAGAAAAACTCAGTTGGGAGTAATCAATTCTCTCCATGCTTTCTCAATGCACATCATCAGGAAAGCTTCACCAGCAGTGGCTTGAAGGAACAGCAGTGTTGTCTGAAAGGCTCCAGTGCATCTCTGTAATACAGTGTTTCCTTTTGAACTGGTTTCATTGGTGGAATCAAGACAAGAGCTCCATATTTTGGTTTGGGAAGTGTCTCTTTGATTCAGCACCCGCTGAAATCGAGTGTAGATGTATTCCACATCTGTGATACAGAAGCAGTCCTAAAGAGCCTAATCCAGGCAGGTATTCGTGGAGGCAGAGGTCAAGGTTCTCAGCTGTAGACACTCAAGCTAGAAAACGAGGTTGTCAGGTTTTTAGCCTCTTCAAGAGAGAACCAATACAGAATCCTGCTGAGACAAATATATTATGGATCTGAGGAGCTGCTCTGTGGGTTCACTCACAGAGACTAATCTGACTCCTGGCTAAAAGTAAACCTCAAGTAAAGAAAGGTTTGGAAGGAAGGTGAGCAAATATCAAAGACCTGTGTGCAGCAGTTCCATAATCTTTTAACACTGATCTTTGGGGTAGAGATGATACAAAGAAGAAGGCTGCTAGCTAAAATTCAGCTTTAAAAGGTCATTTGGAAAGAATCCATTGATGAGTTACTTAGGCCCTTCTCTTCAAACTGGTGGAAAAAGTGTAAGGCTGCCTTACCAGGCTGACACTTTTTCCACCCTCAGCCATCTTTGGTTAATATCAGCAAATCAGGCTGGACAGATGGGCAGAGTCCAACAGGATGGCATTCAACAAGTCCAAGTGCCAGGTCCTGCACTTTGGCCACAACAACCCCATGCAGAGCTACAGGCTGGGGTCAGAGTGGCTGAGAGCAGCCAAACAGAGAGGGACCTGGGGCAGGAGCTTATTAGCATGTTTAGGATCCCTCTCCTAAGTGGTTTTTGTTAGGGTAAAACCAGTATTGTAAAAGAGTTCTTCAGGCTTAAGAGTTTTAACATCTGAGAACTGAACATTCCTTACAGTTGAGTTTCCTAACCTTATAAAACTCTTTGTGGAGATCAAACTCTTCAGGCTCCCTGTGATGCATGGGAACAAACATCAACATTTCATGCTCCTTCTTCTGGGCCACCTGGTTTAAAGACACTTCCCCCCCTTTTCTTTTGCAAACCCATGACACCCCTGGACCAAAGGAAAGATTCAGCTTGGAATATTTCAGCAGAATTTGCAAATCATCTATGAGTGAAAACATCTCTGGGGAAAAAACAAAGCCAGCATGAGACTGGACAGATGGGCAGAGTCCAACAGGATGGCATTCAACAAATCCAAGTGCCAAGTGCTGCACTTTGGCCACAGCAACCCCATGCAGAGCTACAGGCTGGGGTCAGAGTGGCTGAGAGCAGCCAAACAGAGAGGGACCTGGGGGTGCTGATTGACAGCTGCCTAAACATGAGCCAGCAGTGTGCCCAGGTGGCCAAGAAGGCCAATGGCATCCTGGCCTGCATTAGGAATAGTGTGGCCAGCAGGGGCAGGGAGGTCATTGTGCCCCTGTACTCAGCACTGGTTAGGCCACACCTTGAGTGCTGTGTCCAGTTCTGGGCTCCTCAATTTAAGAAGGACATCGAGACACTTGACGGTGCCCAGAGAAGGGCAACAAGGCTGGGGAGAGGCCTTGAGCACAGCCCTGTGAGGAGAGGCTGAGGGAGCTGGGGTTGTTTAGCCTGGAGAAGAGGAGGCTCAGGGGCGACCTCTCTACAAATACCTGAAGGGTGGTTGTAGCCAGGAAGGGGTTGGCTTCTTCTCTCTAGCAACCAGCATCAGAACAAGAGGACACAGTCTCAAGCTGTGCCAGGGGAGGTTTAGGTTCGAGGTGAGGAGAAAGTTCTTCACGGAGAGAGTCATTCACCATTGGGATGTGCTGCCCAGGGAGGTGGTGGAGTCACCATCCCTGGAGGTGTTCAAGAGGGGATTGGACGTGGCACTTGGTGCCATGGTTTAGCCATGAGGTGTGTGGTGACAGGTTGGACTCGATGATCTTTGAGGTCTCTTCCAACCTTGGTGATACTGTAAATCATTCATCCCTTTGCTGAGTGTGCATCGATACTCACCCTGAGTGTGGTAATCCTAACATGCATGCTGCTGTGAACACAGCCCTGCGCTGCAGCTCCTGAGCAGTTAGGGGAGAGTGTAGAAGAATTAAAGGTAGTGTATCTCAAAGAGAATCAGCCCTGAGATAAGTGGCTCTGTGATTTCTCTTTATGCAGGGACAATATGTTTTTTAAAGACTGGGAAAAGCCAAACATCATTTCCACAGGCTTCAGACGGTGTGTATCAAAAGCTTTATTTGCAGAGAACAGTTTTTATCTGATCTCACATAAAAACCACCCTGCAAGAGCATTCAGCCAGAGCATTTCAATACAGATCTTTGCACCTAAAATCTGCAGAGCTGCTCTGTGCTCCCCTCTGGTTTTATGCATTGTATTAAATACACCTTTAAGTGCTGTTCAGCAGCCATTGGGTCCTCACACCATCTCACTGAGATGCCTTTTCAGCCTCACCGGTAGAGAAAAAATAATGTGAGCACAATATATTTGCCTAAGTATGTCTAATTATGTTTCCTTGTAGTTGAGTGATGCTGTGACTATTCCAATTTACCACTTAGCTGGAGAGTTTTCTTGAAGATGAAAAAAATAAAGGCTTGTTTGGTTGTAAGTGAAGTTCAGTTCTGTTTGAATGCATCCATTCTCTTCTCACCTTTGTGTGACAACTGCCTTTCTCCCTTCCATAGTAGCAGCTACAATGAAGTGGCTTTCAGTCTCATGGTAAATCTGTACATAGGTGATAACAGCTGGACTGAGTGTGACAGCTTTCTTCTTACAGCTGCAAGCACTTCCTGACAGCATTGGTTTCTTCTCTTGGTGTTGATGACTGCAGGTTTGATTGCAGCAGATAACTTCTGGCTTTCATATACCTACAGTGAAACATTTCTTACATTGAATTGCCATCCCCAGATGTGTTTAAAAGCTGCCTAGATATGGTGCTCCAGGGTCACAGAATCACAGTGCATGAACACCAGAAGTATCAACTGCAACCAAAGATGCAACCATCAACACCAAGAGAAGAATCCAATGTTGTTAGGATATGGTGTAGCAGTGGCCCTGCTAGAGATAGGGAATGGATGGACTTGATGATCTTAAAGATCTCTTCCAAGCATTGGGATTCTGTGATGTGTACAGTCAACCCTTTCCCTAAAACACTAACCATGCCTCCATGCTCACTGCAGGTCCCATTTTTGCTGCTCCTGGGTTTTGGGAGCTTGAGTTTTAGGTTGTGGGGGTTTTTTTTTTAGGAGTCTGAAGAACAGGAAGAAAAGGAAGTGGACAGAATGATCTTTGTGGATCCAATTTCAAACTCTCTTTCATTGGTGTGAGTTGAGAGCCACTCCAAAAGATATTTTCATTTCAATGGGTTTTCATCTTGTTTCACCCACACCAAGTCCTGAACCTGCCTTGCTTTCTTTTATTTTCTGGGTTTTGTTCAGGGTGGGAACGTTGCTAAGTCTCACTCTGAGTAGGTCATGTTGCACTGAGACAATTGTCTTGTCTTCCCTGTAGTGGAGCTGAGAATATCTTAAGCTGCTTTATTTTTTATGAAACAGAAGTTCAAAAGTTCACCTTACACAGACTACAGCTGTGGTGAGGAAGAAAGCAGAAAGTCCTCTGGAGAGAAACAGTGTAAGAATGAGAAGCTCAAAGACAGACTCACCTAAAGGATGACTCCTTTTAATTAAGCCAAGATTAAAGTAATTCTTCCCTCTAGGTCTGGAGGTGTGGATATACAAGCCTTATAAGTAATCTTATAGATGGTTGGAACTGATGATCTTTAAGGTCTTTTCCACCCCAAATCATTCCATGATTCTAAGCAACTTGTAATCAGGAGAGGGATCTGGAGTGTCTACATTTCCTTAGGAGGAGAATTGGGGAGTTTTATTTCAGCTCAGCATTTGTGATATAAAATTGTGTTCTGCATTGCTGAGAGAGACCTAAAATGATTTCTAATTATCTGGAACAGATAGAGAAGAAAAACTTTGCCTTCAATTCACCTATGCTCCAAAATCTTTCTTCTTTCCTACTTTCTGTTTGCAGTGCTCTTTGAAGCTGTGAGTCTGTTATGAAGGGCAGCACTTGATTTTTATGGAAGAACTTAGAGCTCTAATTGCAAGCTTGACCTGGAGAAGCTGGCTAAGTGGGCCCAGGTGAACCTCCTGGAGTTCAGCAAGACCAAATAAAAAGCCCTGCCCCTGGACTGGGACAATCCTCCTTATCAGTCCAGGCTGGGACAAAATGTGATTAGAAAGCAATCCTGCAGAAAAGGACTTGTGAGTACTGGTGAATAAAAGCTGGACAGGAGCAAATATGTGCACCTGATGAAGAGGGTCCAGTGGAGTGCCATAAAAATGATCAGAGGGCTGGAGCACCTCTGTTATGAAGACAGTCTGAGAAATTCGGGGTGGTTCTGCCTTGAGAAGAGAAGGCTGCAGGGAGACCTCATAGAAGCCTTCCATTACCTGAAGGGGACCCACAAGAAAGCTGCAGAGAGGCTGTTTATAAAGGCATGTGGCAATTGGACATGGGGCAGTGGTTTTAAACTAGAGGAGGGTGGATTTAGATTGGACATTAGGATGGAGCTCTTTATGGTGAGGGTGGTGGAACACTAGAACAGGTTGCCCAGGAAGGTGGTGGAAGCCCCCTCTGTGGAGACATTCAAGGTCAGGCTTGATGGGGCTCTGAGCAACCTGATCTACTTGAGGATGTCTCTGCTTACTGCAGGGGGGTTGGACTAGATGACCTTCATAGGTCTTTTCCAACCCAATGTATTCCATGATTCTAAGAAGGGCTCTGGGCCTCCTATTGATTATCTCAACAAGTTGGTGTTGTGCAGTTCATAGTATCATAGTATCAGTCAGGGTTGGAAGGGACCACAAGGATCATCTAGTTCCAACCCCCCTGCCATGGGGGGGGGTTAAAAGCAGGCTCCATCTAATTTTGACCTTACCTGGATGCCAGACTCAGTTATCCTTTATTCATGGTGATCTCTCTGTGATACAAGCCTCGTGGCCTCTCTTCATTGCTTTCCAGCTCCCATCCTTTGAACTCTTGCCCTACCACAAACACTTAAAACCAGGATGAAGCACAGTGCTGATGATCTAACCCAGCAAAGCCAGGGGCTTTTTTCAAGGGGGAAGCCTTTGCCCTTTGTTCAGTGAAAGGTCAGATTAGATGATGGTAATAAACTCTTCTGTCCCCACAATCTCTAAATTAATCCATACACTTTGCTGTGCTGCCTGACCTTGTAATGGAGAGCTCTCCCTTAAATAACAGATGATATCAATCACTGTGGAGAGCCAAAAGTCACACATTTAGGCAGCTAATGAGAACCCTCACTTGGTGGTTTTTTATGTGCTTTTTAGTCCTCTCTTTGGTTACATGGCAGATGATTCTATATAATTGAACCATTTCCTGTGTTGACCTATTGTTAACAAATTCTGTCCCTGGCACAGCAGATATTGCCACTGGTCCATCCATGATGAATACAGCTTCTGCTGTGTTTCATTTTAATCCCTGTCTGCACAGTAAAACTCTTTGTTCTGTCTCATTGACTGGGGCTGGTTAGAATCATAGAATTGTTAGGGTTAGAAGGGACCTCAAGGATCATCCAGTTCCAACCCCCCTGTCATGGGCAGGGACACCTCACACTACAGCAGGTTGCTCACAGCCACAGCCAGCCTGGCTGCAAAATCTCCAGGGATGAGGCTTCCACCACCTCCCTGGGCAACCTGTGCCAGTCTCTCACCACCCTCCTGGGGAAGAACTTCTTCCTAACATCCAATCTGAATCTACCCAGTTCTAGTTTTGCTCCATTCCCCCCAGTCCTATCACTCCTCAAAAGTCCCTCCCCAGCTTTCTTGTAGCCCCCTTCACATACTGGAAGGCCACAATTAGTTCTCCTCAGAGCCTTCTCTTCTCCAGACTGAACAGCCCCAACTCCCTCAGTCTGTCCTCATGCTCCAGAGAGCTCTAGCCCTCTGCTCACCCTCGTGGCCCTTCTCTGGACACCTTCCAGCACCTCCAGATCCTTCCTGTAATAGAGGCTCCAGAACTGGACACAGTGCTCCAGGTGGGGTCTCAGCAGAGCGGAGTGGAGGGGCAGAATCACCTCCCTCGACCTGCTGGGCACACTTCTTTTGCTGCAGCCCAGGATGTGGTTGGCTCTCTGGGCTGCAGGGGTTCGTTCAGACTAAGTTCTAAAGCCTAAACACTGTTCTAGTTTGTTGCTTGTAAATTCAATAGAAGTTGTTATACATTTGGGACAGATCAATCTGTGTGTCACATCTTCAGTGTTGGTAGTAGATAGTGAACATGCACACATCACTCAATCACAAAGTCACTTTTTGGGCATACTGTTAAAGACAGAAAGTTGGCCAGCAAGCTGTCTTGCCCTATAAGCCAATGCCCACAGCTGAGTACTCGTTTGAAGATAGCACCACCACTATGGCCATTAAACCCTGTCCCAAAGTGCCATGTCTAGAAGGTTTGTTGAGCACCTCCAGGATGGTGCCTCCATGACCTCCCTGGGCTGCCTGTTCCAATGCCTGGCCACTCATTCAGGCAAGAGATTTCCCCTCATGTCAAACACTTGATATTAGGTGCAGCTTGAGGCCTTTTCCTCTTGCCCCATCACTTCTTACTCGGAGGAGGAGACCAAATCCTACCTCGCTCTAACCTGCATTCAGGGAGCTGTAGAGAGCAATGAGGTCTCCCCTCAGAGTCCTCTTCTCCAGATTAAACAGCCCCAGTTCCCTCAGCTGTTCCTCTCCAGACCCTCACCAGCTGCATTGCCTTTCTTTGGACACCCTCCAGCAACTCAATGTCGTTTTTTAGCGAGGGGCCCCAAACTGAACACATTATTGATGGCTCTGTGTTGAGAAAACACCACAAGTGAGGCTTTTATTTACTGTCTACTTCCTTTTGGAACAGAGGTGTGCTCTATTCAGCATTCCCCACTTGACCATTTATGGCATAGCTCCCACCAACTAATGTCTAATTCCCTTTTTGCTTGAGAATGCCACATTTGCTTTTTTTTTTTCCCCCTCCCCCTAAAACCCTACAATTTTCACACTAATAGGTCAGAAATCAGAAGGGACTGGTGAATTCAGTCTCAGTAATGGGCCCAGGTAATTCCAGTGTGCTGTTTTGGAGTCTTCTGTAATTGTAGCAATTAGCTTCTCTCTTTTGCCTCTCAGCAGGTATCACTATTTAGCATGTCTTGGTTTTCCTTCAGTCATTTATCACTCCAGCCCAAAGGAAGTTATGCCAAGTTTTGCCTTCAGTCACATCAAAGGGATTCTGTCCCACCATGCTATTGACAGAGTTATGGTACTACAGAGGGAAGAGGGCCCTTGTCACCAACTGCAGGTATTTCCCTGGCCAAATAGGACACCATGTAAATATCTGAGGGCAATGAAGCAAGTGAGGAAGGAAATGAGCAAATCTACCAGCTTTAGGAATGAAATCTCTGCAGAAAATAGAAATGAAGGTACAGATCTGTTTGTAGGGAGAGAGATTGTCTTTACCCAATTTAAAGGAAGCTTCTGTAGGCATTGTTTGTGCTGTGCATCTTTTTTATCTCACCATATTCAGCTTTGCTTGTCTAATATCTGCTCAGCTAGTGACTGACTTTATTTATCTCTATACCCCCATGTAGTCCCTGTAATAATCCTTTGATATTATTAATCTTTGTTTGACTTACATTTCCTTAGCAGTTTTTCTCTGACGTCGTTCATCTTCATTCCCCAAATATCCACTTAGCAGGGGTTGTCTGACAGTGCTCAGCTTGGCTCTCCTCACTTGCAGTCAGCAATAGCCACCTGAAGCCATCCTTCTTCATTTGCCTACCACTCAACCAGCCATCTTGTAGCATCACTTATGTACATTAGGAGCAATCATCTCACAGACTTCAATTTCTTTTCGCTTCCCAGTGTATCTGGCAGTCATCATCTGGCTCCATCTGATTCGGTCTTCAGGAGTGCTTCAGGATTATTTGTCTTTATCCTGGATCCTTCAGCTTCCCCAGATGTGCTAGGGACATTCCTGCTCTGGATGTGCCACCTTGGGTTGCCACCCCTCCTGAATTCTCTGCTGTGAAACCCTGAGTCTGTTGGTGGGCTCTTTGAAGTGGGTATGATCCTTGTAAAAAAGAAAAAGCCACCCAACCAAACTGTGTATGGAATAAAGAATCAGGCTCCTGCCAACCAAAATTGCTGTGATTGTTAACCAACATTCACAGCACCTGTGGTGTTTGTGCTAAAAGTAGAACCACAGAATCAGATTTGTCAGGGTTAGAAGGGACCTCAAGGATCATTCAGTTCCAACTCCTCACACCACATCAGGTTGCTCACAGCCACATCCAGCCTGGCCTTAAAACCCTCCAGGGATGAAGCTTCTACCATCTCCCTGGGCAACTGATGCATTGAGGAGAATGTTTATCTTTGTAAAGTTTCTCACTCAGCTTGAACATAAGGAGAAGGAAAATGGATATGAGTCTTACCAGTCTCCAAAGAGATCTGACCAAACTCCAGCAGCAATGGCTGTGGTGTGAGATCTTTGGGAATGGTCTGCCACAGAGCACCAGCCCTTGGACAAAAATAGTTATAGTTTCATAGTTTCAGTTAGGGTTGGAAGGGACCACAAGGATCATCTAGTTCCAACCCCCCTGCCATGGGCAGGGACACTCTACCCTAGATCAGGCTGGACAGAGCCTCGTCCAGCCTGGTCTTAAACACCGCAAGGGACGGGGCCTCAACCACCTCCCTGGACAACCCATTCCAGGGCTTCACCACTCTCACGGTGAAGAACTTCCTCCTCACATCTAGCCTGAATCTCCCCACCTCCAGCTTCATCCCATTCCCCCTAGTCCTATCACTCCCTGATAGTCTGAAAAGTCCCTCCCCAGCCTTCTTGTAGGCCCCCTTCAGATACTGGAAGGCCACAATGAGGTCACCTCGGAGCCTTCTCTTCTCCAGGCTGAACAGCCCCAACTCCTTCAGTCTGTCCTCATAGGAGAGGTGCTCCAGCCCTCTGATCATCCTCGTGGCCCTTCTCTGGACACGCTCCAGCACCTCCAGATCCCTCTTGTAATAGGGGCTCCAGAACTGGACGCAGTACTCCAGGTGGGGTCTCACCAGAGCTGAGTAGAGGGGGAGAATCACCTCCCTTGCCCTGCTGGCCACACTTCTCCTGATGCAGCCCAGGATCTGATTGGCTTTCGGGGCTGCAAGTGCACATTGAGAGCTCATGTTGAGCTTCTCGTCCACCAGCACCCCCAAGTCTCTCTCCTCTGGGCTGCTCCCCAGCCAGTCACTGCCCAGCCTGTATTTGTGCCTGGGATTGCCTCGACCCAGATGCAGGACCCTGCACTTGGTCTTGTTGAAGCTCATGAGGTTGGCCTGTGCCCACCTCTCCAGCCTGTCAAGGTCCCTCTGGATGGCATCCCTTCCCTCCAGCGTGTCTGCTGCACCACACAGCTTGGTGTCATCAGCAAACTTGCTGAGGGTGCACTCAATGCCACTGTCCATGTCACCCACAAAGATGTTGAACAAGACTGGTCCCAGGACTGATCCCTGAGGGACTCCGCTTGTCACTGGCCTCCACTGGGACATGGACCCATTGACAGCCACTCTTTGGGTGCGGCCATCAAGCCAGTTCCTTATCCATCTGGTGGTCCATCCATCAAACCCGTGTGTCACCAGCTTGGAGACCAGGATGTGGTGTGGGACAGTGTCAAAGGCTTTGCTCAGGTCCAGGTAAACGACATCAGTTGCTCGCCCCTCATCTATTAATGCCGTCACTGTTCATAGAAGGCCACCAGGTTTGTCAGGCAGGATTTGCCCTTGGCAAAGCCATGCTGACTGCTCCCAATCACCTCTTCACTACTCTTCTGAGTCAGTAGTGCCTCCAGGAGGATCTGCTCCATGATCTTTCCGGGCACAGAGGTGAGACTGACCGGCCTGTAGTTCCCTGGTTCCTCCTTCTTACCCCTTTTGAAAATGGGAGCAATATTTGCCCTTTTCCAATCTGTGGGGACTTCCCCAGTCTGCCATGACTTTTGGAATATAATAGAGAGGGGCTTAGCAACCTCATCTGCCAGTTCTCTCAGCACCCGTGGGTGTATCCCGTCGGGTCCCATGGACTTGAACACTTTCAGGTTCTTCAGGTGATCACGAACCTGAGCTTCACTTATGAAGGGCAGTTCTTCCTCCCCATCCCTGGCATCATCTGCCATGACTCCAGGAGTGTGGCTGGAGGCCCTTGCAGTGAAGACTGAGGTAAAGAAGTTATTGAGTACCTCAGCTTTTTCCACATCCCTTGTGACCAATTCACCAGTTTCCTTTCTGAGGGGGCCCACACCTTCCCTACTCATCTTCTTGCCATTAATATACCTGTAGAAATTCTTAGTGCTCCCTTTGACCTCCCTGGCTAGATTCAATTCAAACTCTGCTTTGGCTTCTAACCAGGCCTCTTGCTGCTCGGGCAGCTTCCTTATATACCCCTGTTCTATCTGTCCTTCCCTCCACTGCCTGTAGAGTTTCTTTTTAAGTAATAGTGTGTCCAGGAGCTCCTTGTTCATCCAGGCAGGCCTCCTAGCGTTCTTCCCTGTTTTTCTCTTGTTGGTATACATAGCTCCTGGACACAGAGGAGGTGGTCCTTGAATACTGACCAGCTGTCCTGGGTCCCTCTTCCCTCCAGGGCTTTGTCCCATGACACTGTGGCTAGCAGACTCCTGAAGCGATCGAAGTCTGCACGCCTAAAGTCTAGGGACATAAGCTTAGAATAGGTCCTCCTGATAGCCCTGAGGATATTAAATTCAACTGCTTCATGGTCACTGCAGCCAAGGCAGTCTCTGAGCCTCACATTGGTTACCAGCCCTTCCCTGTTGGTGAGAACAAGGTCCAGCAGAGCCCTTTTCTTGTTGGTTCCTCTACCATTTGGAGGAGGAAGTTGTCTTCTATGCAGTCCAGGAACATCCTGGATTGCTGGTGCCTTGCTGTGTTGTCCCTCCAGCTGATGTCAGGGTGGTTGAAATCTCCCATGAGGACCAGGGCTTGTGACCTGGAAGCCACTTCTATTTGCCTGTAGAGGGCCTCATCTGCTTGGTTCTGCTGGTCAGTGGCCTGTAGGAGACCCCCACAGTAATATCTCCTTCCCCTGTCTTGCCTTTAATTCTAACCCATATACTCTCAACCATCTCATCATCCCTCCCCAGGTGGAGTTCTGCTGACTCCAGCTGGTTCTTGACATAGAGGGCAACCCTCCTCCTCTCCTTCCCTGCCTATCCTTCTAAAAAGCTTGTACCCATCTATCCTACATTCCAATCATGGGAATCATCCCACCAAGTTTCAGTAATGCCCACTATGTCATGGCCTCCCAGCAGCACGGTGGCCATTAATCATCCTGTTTGTTGCCCAAGCTGCGTGCATTTGCATAGAAGCACTTCAGCTGGGCTGGCCCTGTCGTCCTCTTGTGCCAATTCCCCTTGGTTTTCACAGGGTGTCCTGGTGTGTCATCTGTGTCTGGCCTCAGGGCAGCAAGTTGAGAGCCCTTAGCAGCTCTCCATCCCACTGCCTCTGGTGAGCTGCCCCTCTGCTTCTCACAGGCCAGCAGGAGACTATTACCCCCTTCCCCCTTCAAATCTAGTTTAAAGCCCTATCAATGAGCCCTGCCAATTCCTGCCCAGGATCCTTTTCCCCCTCTGGGACAAGTGTGCCCCATTAGTTGTTTGCAGCTCTGGTGCCTTGTAAACCAAGCCATGATTGTAGAACCCAAATCCCTGTCGATGGCACCAGCCCCGGAGCCATGAATTGACCTGTTGGCTCTTCCTCAGTGTTCCCTCATCCATCGCTGACATTAGAGGGATAGCAGAGAACACAACCTGAGCTCCTGATCCCTTTAGCAGGTGCCCCAAGGTTCTGAAATCACTTTTAATTGATTGCGAGCCTCTTGTTGTTGCATCGTCACTACCCACCTGAAAGACCAGCAGTGGTAGTAGTCTGAAGGACTCAGGAGGTTGGGAATTTTGCCTATAATGTCCTTTACTTGGGCACCAGGGAGGCAGCAGATCTCCCTATGAAAGGGGTCTGGTCTGCATATTGGGCCCTCTGCTCCCTTCAGTAGGGAGTCTCCTATAACGATGACCCTGCGAGGTTTCTTTTCTGGTCTAGTTTTGATAGCTGGCCTGAGGCAACCTGTCATTGGTTCAGCTTCTGCCTTCCTTGAGTCCTCGTCCTCACCTATGACCTGTTCCTCCTGAGCCTCATACCTATTCTGTACCTGCACTGTAGGTAGTGTGTTGCTCAAAGTAGCAGGCTTGCTCCGTCTGCGTTTCTTCCGTCGGGCAGAGACCTGCACCCATTGGCCCTGCCCTTGTGGGTTACTGCAGGGAGGCTGAGAGGCTTGCTGATGAGAAGGTACCAAACTCCCTGTTTCACTAAGAGTCACCCCCTGTTCTAGTTTAGTAGAGGTTAGATTTTGGAAATAGTCAATGTTCCTTTGCTGTCTCTTACAGCTCTTAGCCTTTCTACCTCTTCTTTTAGTTCAGCCACCATGCTCATCAGATCACTGATCTGCTCGCATCTGACACAGGAGTTGTTCCTTCCATCCTCCATGTCGAGTGCCAGATCCCAGCACTCACTGCAGCCACCCACCTGAACACCTGAACACCTGCATGCTTGTCTGAACACCTGCATGCTTCTCACAGAGATGTAGGGAGCTATCTCATTGGCTTCACTAGGAGCTCTAAGTCTGTCTCACAGTATCACCATGGTTGGAAGAGACCTCAAAGATCATTGAGTCCAACCTGTCACCACAGACCTCATGACCAGACCATGGCACCAAGTGCCACATCCAATCCCCTCTTGAACAACTCCAGGGATGGTGACTCCACCACCTCCCTGGGCAGCACATTCCAATAGTGAATGACTCTCTCCATGAAGAACTTTCTCCTCACCTCCAGCCTAAACTTCCCCTGGCACAGCTTGAGACTGTGTCCTCTTGTTCTGCTGCTGGTTGCTAGAGAGAAGAGACCAACCCCCTCCTGTCTACAACCACCCTTCAGGTAGTTGTAGAGAGCAAGAAGGTCTCCCCTGAGCCTCCTCTTCTCCAGGCTAAGCAACCCCAGCTCCCTCAGCCTCTCCTCACAGGGCTGTGCTCGAGGCCTCTCCCCAGCTTTGTTGCCCTTCTCTGGACACCTTCAAGTGTCTCAATGTCCTTCTTAAATTGAGAACCCCAGAACTGGACACAGGACTCAAGGTGTGGCCTAACCAGTGCTGAGTAGAGGGCAGAAAGACCTCCCTGCTCCCACTGGCCACACTATTCCTGATGCAGGCCAGGATGCCATTGGCCTTCTTGGCCACCTGGGCACACTGCTGGCTTGTGTTTAGGCAGCTGTCAACCAGCACCCCCAGGTCCCTCTCTGTTTGGCAGCTCTCAGCCACTCCCACCCCAGCCTGTAGCTCTGCATGGGGTTGCTGTGGCCAAAGTGCAGCACCCAGCACTTGGATTTGTTGAATGCCAGCCTGTTGGACTCTGCCCATCTGTCCAGTCTCATGCTGGCTTTGTTTTTTCCCCAGAGATGTTTCCACTCATAGATGATTTGCAAATTCTGCTGAAACATTCCAAGCTGAATCTTTCCTTTGGTCCAGGGGTGTCATGGGTTTGCAAAAGAAAAGGGGGGGAAGTGTCTTTAAACCAGGTGGCCCAGAAGAAGGAGCATGAAATGTTGATGTTTGTTCCCATGCATCACAGGGAGCCTGAAGAGTTTGATCTCCACAAAGAGTTTTATAAGGTTAGGAAACTCAACTGTAAGGAATGTTCAGTTCTCAGATGATAAAACTCTTAAGCCTGAAGAAATCTTTTAAAATACTGGTTTTACCCTAACAAAAACCACTTGGGAGAGGGATCCTAAACATGCTAACGAGCTCCTGCCTCATCAGTTTTAAATAGCTTGTTGGTTTGGGGTTTTTTTTCTGATTCTTTTCATTGCTTTCCTTGAACTCAGACTAAGACTCAAACATCCCTGCATGCAGTTTGATAGGTGAGAAACTCGAGCTGCTCTTGAAGCTTAAGTGAAACCTTCTGCAGTCTTAGCAGTAGAATCAAGCCTCAGAGTTTTGTAATTCAGGATGTTGAAACTGGACTTTTTTTTTTTGTTAATGAGTGAAAAGAGCCCTTCAGAGAGCAGATGTTATGCTTTCTGCTTCACCCAGCAGAGAGCATCTCCTGCCTGAGTCTCTGGTGGCTCTGTTTGGACTGAGATGACTTAGACACCCTGCATCTTCTTTAAACATTTACTCTTTCTGTCCTATTTTAGCTGAGAGCACGATTTCACACGTTGAAGTTCTTGAAGTCAAAATCTGCTTTCCCTTTGTTTCCTCCTTCTTCTTCTTTTAGACAAGCCCAACACTTTGTTTCTAAATTAAACACAGGCTAGGGGAAAGAGAAGGCTGATTGGATGCTAACAAAAGGTGACTGTGAGTTGGAGAATGTAGAGACATGTCAGCACTGCCTGCAAAACCACACAGGGCTTCTGTGACACTTCTGATTGTAAGGAGGTGGCAAAACAGGCCAGGGGTCACCTTGGGCAAAGGAGAGGTCACAGCTGGAAGTGCTGGATTCTACACACTGGTCACAACAACCCCAGGCAGTGCTACAGGCTGGGGTCAGAGTGGCTGAGAGCAGCCAGGCAGAGAAGGACCTAGGGGTACTGGTTAATAGTAGGCTGAACATGAGCCTGCAGTGTGCCCAGGTGGCCAAGAAGGCCAATGGCATCCTGGCCTGCAGCAGGAACAGTGTGGCCAGCAGGAGCAGGGAAGTCATTCTGCCCTGTGCTCAGCACTGGTTAGGCCACACCTTGAGTCCTGTGTCCAGTTCTGGGCTCCTCAGTTTAGGAAAGATGTTGAGATGCTGGAAGGTGTCCAGAGAAAGGCAACAAGGCTGGGGAGGGGTCTGGAGCACAGCCCTGTGAGGAGAGGCTGAGGGAGCTGGGGTTGTTTAGCCTGGAAAAGAGGAGGCTCAGGGGAGACCTCATTGCTCTCTACAATTACCTGAAGGGAGGTTGTAGCCAGGTGGGGCTTGGTCTCTTCTCCCAGGCAGCCAGCACCAGAACAAGAGGACACAGTCTCCGGTTGTGCCAGGGGAGGTTTAAGCTGGATGTTAGGAAGAAGTTCTTCACAGAAAGAGAGACTGACCATTGGAATGTGCTGCCCGGGGGGGTGGTGGAGTCACCATCTCTGGAAGTATTTAAAAAGAGCCTGGCTGAGGCACTTGGTGCCATGGTTGAGTTGATTAGATGTTGCTGGGTGATAGATTGGACTCAATCTCAGAGGTCATTTTCAAACCTGGTTAATTCTGTATTCTACCTGCACTGCATGCTGTGGTTGTTGCCTCTTCCCAGCCCAAGGATGCAGTTTTGTAGCAGGAAAGACTGGGAGATAAATGTCTGTCAGGGACAAGAAAACTGAAAAACAACCAAACAAAAAGCCACAAGGAGGAGCAGAGGGCTGGAGCTGCTCTGCTGTGAGGACAGACTGAGGGAGTTGGGGCTGTTCAGTCTGGAGAAGAAAAGGCTCCCAGGTGACCTCATTGTGGCCTTCCAGTATCTGCAGGGGGCTACAAGAAAGCTGGGGAGGGACTTTTGAGGGTGTCAGGGAGTGATAGGAATGGGGGGGAATGGAGCAAAACTAGAACTGGGTAGATTCAGATTGGATGTTAGGAAGAAGTTCTTCCCCAGGAGGGTGGTAAGAGCCTGGCACAGGCTGCCCAGGGAGGTGGTGGAAGCCTCATGCCTGGAGGTGTTTGCAGCCAGGCTGGATGTGGCTGTGAGCAACCTGCTGCAGTGTGAGGTGTCCCTGCCCATGGCAGGGGAGTTGGAACTAGATGATCCTTGAGGTCCCTTCCAACCCTAACAACTGATTCTATGATTCCCCAAGACTCTCCCTGTGAGAAGGTTGTGGGATTTGTTCTCTTCCATTGCTCCACCACCTCATGTACTCAACTACGTTTTATTTAAGCTAGCAAAAAAAAAATCCTATTACTTTTTATGTTCTGCATAAATACAGCATGCAGGGAGGACTTCAATACATCATCTGCTTTTACTTTAACATTAAAACAACAACAACAAAGAACCCTCTCCATAGAAGGTCTGGAAAGTCGTTGAGCTGTGTGGCGTGCAGTACGTGATGCACTGCGGCATCGGGGGCAGCGTCTGGGGGTATGAATCCCCCAGAGCAGACAGTGCTAGCCAGGAGACTTAGAAGCCTCCTAAGGAGCTGTGGAGCTAAAAGTAGATGGTGCCAGATGGAAAATGAGGGCGACTCTGTGCCCCACTCCATCTGCTTTAGTCATCTCTAGGACAACACGGCAAAGCCGCCTGCTGGCTGAATCAAAGAGGTGGGGACTGATGAAGAGATGTCAGTGGCTCTTCTGTAGAGCACAAAACTGTGTGCCTGCAGGACGTAGCCAGGTGTGGGCTGGTCTCTTCTCCCAGGAAACCAGCTCCAGAATAAGAGTCTCAAGCTGTGCCAGGGGAAAATTAGGCTGGAGGTGAGGAGAAAGTTCTTCCCAGAAAGAGTAGCTGGCCATTGGGATGTGCTGCCCTGGGAGGTGGTGGAGTTACAGTCCCTGGAGGTGCTCAAAAAGGGTTTGGATGTGGCACTTGTAGCTGTGGTTTAGTTGTCAGGAGGTGTTAGGTATTAGGTAATAGTTTGGACTTGATGATCTCTGTGGTCTTTTCCAACCTGGTTGATTCTCTGATTCCAGAGATGTGACAGATGGGCTGAGAGACTTGAGCTTCCTCAGCCTGGAGAAGAGAAGCCTCCAGAGAGACCTTCTGATGACCTTCCAGTCCTTTAAGTGGCCTACAAGAAAGCTGGGGACAGTCTTTTTATCAGGGCCTGTTGTGACAGTGGGATGAGTTTAAAACTAAAAAGATTTATACTAGTAAAAAGAAGACATTTTTTACACTGAGGGTGGTGAAACTTTGGCCCAGATTCCTCAGAGAGTGGGAGCTACCACATCCTGGAAACATTTCAGGTCAAGTTGTCTGGGGCCCTGAGCAACCTGCTCTAGTTACAGATGTCCCTGCTGATTGCAGGGGCATTGGACTAGATGGTCTTCAAATGTCTTTTCCACCCCAAACCATTCTATTAGTTTATCATTCAGTGACTACTGCTGTGTCCAGCTCATGGCTGATACTGATCACTGTGGGTGCAGCCCCAGGTGATGGTCCCATACATCCTGTGCAGTGTTGACAGCTGACCTTGGGAAGGTGGCTGCCTCACTGTTAACTCATCCTCAAGACAGAAGTCTGCCATCTAGAGAAAGCTAACAGCTGCCTGTCCATGTAGGCATGGTAAGCCCCATTGGATGGGCTGTGGGGTCCCAATGCCCACTGGAAGGAAGGATCCACAGGGTTGTGCTGTACACTGAGTTCCTCCACACTAACCAGAAGTGGGTGTTTGGCTTCACTTCTAGGAGTTTTTACAGAAAGGCAGCTTTAGCCAGAAAGCAAAGAGCTCCAAGAACCAGGGCCAGGAGCAGAGATAAACCAAAAGGACCTCAATGTAGCCCTGAAGGCCTGTATGTAAATAGCTGCTCTGTGGCCAAAGCCACCATGAAATCCTGCCACATCTCTGCTCTGATATGAACTTGACAGCCTGGGACACATCTGCCAGTGCTGCTTTTGCTATGCAGCTTGTGTAGTAGCTTTTGGACACTCACACACCAAGGATTATTGGCACACACACTCTTCCTGGCTTCTCATTACCTAGATTTCCTCTTGCATTGGTCATGCTGTGGCTGAAACAAAGAAGGAGCTCAGCATCTGTCAGTAAAAGCTGCTTCCTTTTCATCTGGCCAGTGATTTCTAGTTCTCCTTGAAGTAGATGAGAGATGCTATGCCCATTTACATGCACAAGCTTTGAGTTCTGACAGTAGATTCCCCTTTGGTTGCTCACATACATGTATCCATGGAAGAAGCAAAGACGAGGATGATCAGAGGGCTGGAGCACCTCTCCTATGAGGACAGACTGAAGGAGTTGGGGCTGTTCAGTCTGGAGAAGAGAAGGCTCAGAGGTGACCTAATTGTGGCCTTCCAGTATCTGAAGGGGACGTACAAGAAGGCTGGGGAGGGACTTCTCAGGCTATCAGGTAGTGATAGGACTAGGGGGAATGGAGTGAAGCTGGAGGTGGGGAGATTCAAGCTGGAGGTGAGGAGGAAGTTCTTCACCATGACAATGGTGCAGCCCTGGCATGGGTTGTCCAGGGAGGTGGTTGAGGCCCCGTCCCTTGAGGTGTTTAAGCCCAGGCTGGATGAGGCTCTGGCCAGCCTGATCTAGTGCAGGGTGTCCCTGCCCATGGCAGGGGGTTGGAACTAGATGATCCTTGTGGTCCCTTCCAACCCTGACTGATACTATGATACTATATGGAGCCTGCACTGGCCAGAGAGAGCACAGAGAGGCTCAGGTCAGTAAGGAAGCAGAAATGTTCTTGTATGTCTCTACTGCATTTATCTACATGGATTTCTTACTAGTTCCTGCTTCCCAGGGACTTTTCTGTCAAACTCTATTTCACAAGTTAAACTTCATTTTATTTCTCCTAAGCAGCAGCCAGGGTAAGAGGTCACCCCCTGGGATCTTTTGAATGATGCTCCCAAACTGTGAGTGCCTTGAAAGCCATGCCCAAAATATTGTGTGCTTCCTTATGCCAAGCAAAATGTTAGTACAGGAAATAGTTGAAGCACAACTGAGAGTCTCTTTGAGATCCTGACAAGTTTTTTGCCTTTTTTATTTCCCTGGCAGTGGTCTGTTGTATTGTGATAAGTATTCTCCAGCCCTTGTCGAAGGGGCACAGCACTGCCTGAAAATTTCTCTGTGTTTCCCTCTGGATTTCAGCATTCAAATCCACTCCTCAGCATTCAGAAGGCATCTTTCTGTTCCTCACATTCCATTGACCTCCAGTGGGTGATGATATAGCAGGTGGAAGACCATCTCCCTCTGGATGTCCTCACCTTGCCTGCCTGCCTGCCTCCTATTGCTCTCTGTACTTGTGGCTGATTGGTAGCTCCCTGTAGCTAAAGATAAAACGATGCCATGGCTTCTGCAAAATCTTTCACAAGTGCATACTGACCCTATCAAGGAAGACCACATAGCAACTAGAGGTTTGAGGAGCAGTTGGGCCAACTCTGTGCTGCTTCATGGACCCTTAGCCCCTGGGTCTCCATCTTCATGTAAGAGCAGGTAGCAACTGGAGGTTTAAGGACCAGCTGGGCCAACTCTGTGCTGCTTCATGGACCCTTAGCCCCTGGGTCTCCATCTTCATAGAATCATCGAATCAACCAGATTGGAAAAGACCTCAGAGATCATCAAGTCCAAACTATTACCTAATACCTAACACCTCCTGACAACTAAACCATGGCTCCAAGTGCCACATCCAAGCCTTTTTTGAACACCTCAGGATGGGGACTCCACCACCTCCCTGGGCAGCACATCCCAACGGCCAATTCCTCTTTCTGGGAAGAACTTTCTCCTCACCTCCAACCTAAACTTCCCCTGGCACAGCTTGAGACTGTGTCCTCTTGTTCTGTTCATGTAAGAGCAGGTAGCAACTAGAGTTGAAGGACCAGCTGAGCTACCTCTGTGCTGTTCATGGACCCTTAGCCCCTGGGTCTCCCTCTCCTCGCAGAGCCCAGCACCTACCGTTCCGGTTTCTGATGCGTTTCTTGTTTCTGCAGTTGCAGAAATGTTCTGCTCTCCACTAAGTATATTTACACGTGTCTAGAAAGCTCTGCTGAAGGCTGGGATCTAATAATGGATGCCATGACTGCCAGCCACATCGTGAGGCTTTTGTGATTCTGTGTGTAGAGCAGATTGAGAATTCGCCAACACTGCTTTTTTAAATAGAAGTGCCACTTCATCAGAAAATCTCTACAGGGGACAAAGAGGCGTGGGGGAAAAAGAAAAATCTCCCTGTTCTGGAAGAGATGGAGGTGTGGAACAACTTCTGAAGTTGTTGAAAGATCCCACTCCACGCTCTCTGTCAAAGGGGAGGTTTGAGATGACCAGAGGAGTGAAGAAACTTGAAGATGTCTTGACACGATTCCAAACCCGTCTGGACACTGTGATCCGGGGCAGCCTGCTGTGGGTGACCTTATTAGTGTGCCCAGTGGCCAAAAGGCCAACGGCATCCTGGCCTGCATTAGGAATGTGTGGCCAGCAGGGGCAGGGAATCATTGTGCCCTGGACTCTGCATTGCTTAGGCCCACACCTTGAGTCCTGTGTCCAGTTCTGGTCCTCAGTTTAAGAAGGACATCGAGACACTTGAAGGTGTCCAGAGAAGGCAACAAGGCTGGGGAGAGGCCTTGAGCACAGCCCTGTGAGGAGAGGCTGAGGGAGCTGGGGTTGCTTAGCCTGGAGAAGAGGAGGCTCAGGGCAGACCTCATTGCTCTCTACAACTACCTGAAGGGTGGTTGTAGCCAGGAAGGGGTTGGCCTCTTCTCTCTAGCAACCAGCATCAGAACAAGGGGACACAGTCTCAAGCTGCGCCAGGGGAAGTTTAGGCTTGAGGTGAGGAGAAAGTTCTTCACCGAGAGAGTCATTTGCCATTGGAATGTGCTGCCCAGGGAGGTGGGAGTCCCCATCCCTGGAGGTGTTCAAGAGGGATTGGATGTGGCACTTGGTGCCATGGTCTAGTCATGAGGTCTGTGGTGACAGGTTGGACTCGATGATCTTTGAGGTCTCTTCCAACCTTGGTGATACTGTGAGACTGTCACACTTCAGCAGGGGGGGTTGGACTGGATGATCTTCAGAGGTCCCTTCCAGCCTTCACCATGATGAGGTTTTGTGATTCTGTAATGATCCATTTTTATTTCAGGCCATCATTTGATTCGAATTTGGCTTTGCCACAGTCCAGTACAGAAAAGACAACAGAGAAGGAAAAAACCAGGCAAAGGGAACACAACATAATTCAGTGACAGTTCTTTCCATCCAGCTCTGAGTTGGTGTCTGATAAATATTGATCACTGTGCTCATTTGATCTGGACTCACAATAGCCAGCAGGTATTCAGAATTCTTAGTATCATGGAATGGCTCCAGTTGGAAGAGACCTTAGTCATCGACTCCAACTCCGCCATGAGCAGGGACAACTCTCAGCCAGACTCAGCTGCTCAAGGCCTCATCCAACCTGGCCTTGAACACCCCTAGGGGAGCCATCCACAGCCTCCCTGAGCAGCCTCTTCCAGAGTCCTCACCACCCTTGTACTGATGAACTTCTTCTTGAGATCCAAGCTACATCTGCTCACCCTCAGCTTAAAACCATTTCCCCTTGTCCTGTTGTAGACATCTTCATGGAAAGCCCTTCTGCAGCCCTCCTGTAAGATCCCTTCAAGTATTGGAAGGCAGCTCTTAATGTCCCCCAAGAGCCTTCTCATCTCCAGGCTGAACACCCCCAGCTCCCCCAGTCTATCCTCAAGAGCAGAGCTGCTCCAGCCCTCGGGTCACGCCAATGTACCTAGCCTGCCAAATGCAACTAAAGCCAGACTTCACCGATTCATTTTTGGTTTTAATTCTGAAGGAGCACACCATGTGCAATTTAGATGTTTGTTTGCTCCTGTAATTCTTTTGAGTTTTGGAGAGTTTGGCTTCCCTCCCGTGCCTCTTGCCATTGTCACTCTGCTGAAGGCAGAAACTGCTTCTTCCCTCGGCTTAGAGGAAAACCACTGCAAAAAAACAGCAGCTGCTGAAAATTTTTCTGACCCTCTGCTTTCACACTTCAGACACTCACTCCCAGGATAAGCCTTTGGTAATGGCTTTATGAAAACCTGAACATTTGGTCTTGCAGCCCTCAGGGCAGTTCATGCTTTTGAAGAATTTGCAAAACTTACTGAAGCTTGACTTTTCCTTTCAGAAAATGTTGTTGACTGTGTTTAATTCCTTAGGCTTTCCTCCTCTGCCTTTGCTTTTTTTTTTCCTATTTGATCTTCAAAAAAACCCCACAAAACCCCAAACAACTTTTG